>JBBCBC010000031.1:9499354-9601675 GCA_037126765.1 Stenogyne calaminthoides | reverse complement strand
AGACTGTCATGACATCAGTGTATGGAGTAACCTATATTGGGGCTCGAGATCAGATAAAGAGAAGATTAAAGGAACGTGATGCCATAGGGGATGATGCAGAAATTTTTGGTGCAGCCTGTTATGCAGCAAAAGTACGACGCAGATAATATTGTTCCATGAAAACAACTAATACAGTTCAGTGAAAACAACTAATACTAACCAAACAATATCTTTTAGTAAAACAATATACAATTTAAAAAGGCACTTGACTTGCATGGTGCAACTGGTGCATGGAAGTATTTGCCAATCTATAATTGCTAATTGTCATATCAATCAGTTTCTTTCCAAACTCCATATGTCTGTTAGCAAATGCTTATAAATATATATCGCATTTTCATTCGTCCAGTGGAAGCATGTCGAAGTTGGTGGATATTAAAAAGAAATATGTCCTTTTCTGTATTTTTCTTTGCATTTCTTAATGAGTTAACTAAAGAGAATATTCCCATGATATCTAATTTGTGTTTGCTGTTGCTGGGTAGATTACCTTGACTGCACTAGGGGAGATGTTTGAAGCTGCCAGGAAAATCATGAGCTGGCTCGGAGAATGTGCAAAGGTGGGTAAGGATTTTTCTGGGGAACCCAATATGATCTATTTTGTGAAACAAAATTATTCGTTAAAACTGTGTTCACGTATATGGGTAGTGAGATGAAGTTATTAAACTTTATATGAGATGATGTTATTCATTATCTTTTATAATATGGTTCACTTATAACTTTCATCTTTACCATTTCTAAATAATTGGTTCTTAAAAATTGATGAAATACTACCTATTCATATTTATTTGTGTCATTAACCATTGTTTTTCTTCTTTATATTGCAAATTTGCTCGGTTTTTTAGTAAGTACGAAATTTCCAGTAATTCTTATGCATTGAGATGCATTTTTGGGTATCTGTAGTTCTGTATAGTCTAGATTATCAAGTGGAAGCAATGTTTAAATCTTAAGTTCTTTATATCTTTGCTCATTTATCTTCTCTGCATACTAGTCCTGAATGAACTTATAATGCATATAGCTACCGTTCATATTTGATACCACAATACAAATAACTGTATACATCAATTATCATACATAAATTTACTGCATTGAATCCTTTTTACCTTCATTTATAAGTTAACCTTAAAATATATCTCCCAAGCTTTGTTATTCCTCTGATAGAGACATCATGTGTTGAAGATAATAGAAGTGCAACCTGATCATCTTGAATTAATTAAATATTTTTATGTGCAAAAATTACAAATCTCCCACAGGTTATTGCATCGGAAAACGAGCCAGTTTGTTGGACAACTCCACTTGGACTACCTGTGGTTCAGCCTTACCGTAAAACATCAAGACATCTTGTGAGGGTTACAGAATTTTAGAAAAATCACATATTTTTAAGCATTTCCTGGAGAACTCTTCTCTTTTCTTTTTTCCCTTTTATTTTTTTGAGCTTTTTTTTACTGTTACTGCAGATTAAAACTTCTCTCCAGGTTTTGACTCTCCAGAGAGAGTCAGAAAAGGTAAGCTTGCGAACCATGTGATTTTGTCAAATTTCTGTCCATTAAATCAGTGAAAAATGCTTCCTTGATTCTTGTAAACAATCAAATACTATGATATGCTTATATCTTTTTGTAGTTTCAGACATCTTGATTCAATTAGATGTAACCTTCAAAACCGTGGATCCATTAAAACTGCTTGATTTGATCTGATTGTTTGTCCATGTTATTTTGGCTTCTTCAAGCCAATTTATCAAAAAATAATGCTGATCTTCATTCTTACTCAAAAGATGATTTTGCAATCCTATTGCAGGTAATGGTTAAGAGGCAACGAACAGCTTTTCCTCCAAACTTCGTTCATTCCCTTGATGGTTCACATATGATGATGACTGCAATTGCTTGCAGAAAGGCAGGCTTGACTTTTGCAGGTCTCTCTCTCTCTCACTCTCCCCTCTCTCTCTCTCACTCTCCCCTCTCTCTCTCCCCTCTCTCTCTCTCTCTTTCTCTTCATATCTAAAAAATGTCCCAACCTAAATTCTTGGCCTGTGAATTACCTTGGTTGTTCACTGATTGCAGGTGTTCATGATTCATATTGGACTCATGCGTGTGATGTCGATGAAATGAACAGAATACTAAGAGAGAAATTCGTTGAACTATACGAAACACCAATTCTAGAGAATGTATGCATCCTCACTTTCTGGCCTCTGTTATTTGGTTTAATCAGCAAAACTAGTTTTAGTTTATATACATTAGTGTAAAAGACAAAATACTTCTATGAACTTGGTTCGCAGAAGTTTTATGGTGTAGTATGCGAAGTATCACAGTTTATTGATTTTGTGAACATTAAAGCATTTTTAACACGTGATACTTCATGTGCTTAACCGTATTATTTATTGTTTTCTCCCACTATTTATGTCTTCATCGAGGTCTGACCACTTCCTATTTGAACAGTTATTGGAGGGGTTTCAACAGTCCTTCCCTACATTGTCTTTCCCTCCATTACCCGATCGGGGTGACTTTGATCTAAGAGAAGTGTTGCAGTCTCCTTATTTTTTCAACTAATCAGCTCAATCCTTCTTGTCCCTCCATTTGCATTGGACAAACAGGACTCGAACAAAACGCGTGCTCAGGATATTACGGGCTTCACCATTACTGGATAATGGTTAGTGTACCGGGTTTTATGTGTACATACAAACTCAAGAAGGGCTTTCGGTCATTCTTCGCACAGAGTGATACTTGTCGAAGGAAGCTCACTGCTAATTTGGTGCCATTGTTGCCCAAATGACCACTCTGGAGGATTGTAGTCGCTGTAAATATTCTTGTAATTGTGATTTAACCACACAATAGGGTATCCCCATCTTGTTACAGAACTCTTTCATTTTATTAAAATACAATTTGGGGCATCGACAATAGTATTCTTTTATATCTTTCTGTCGCAAGTCTGAAATGTATCATTTCATAGAATATTTTGAAGAATTTGTAAGCTATCATCAATGATCATCTTTTAAACTTGACAACAAGCTTGAGTTCATCTTATACATTAACATTTTTTAAAAAAATGTACTATATCTTTTACTGACTACCTTTTGTATATTTGTGGCTCAAATTACAGTCCAATTTTAATTTATACTCCTATTGAATGCATTTATTATTATTCTATTACAAAAGTTTGAATATAAATTTATATATATACAAATCTCAATGAAATTCAATTTCACTTTATCCAACTCATCCTCGACTCCGCTTGATCGGATCATCTTAGACCCGTGAATTAATTAATTTTCAAAATTGATTGATTTGATCTATATAAATTTAGACAAGAGATCTATTCTTGATATTCTATTGATCAAAATGTCCCAATTTAATATACTTATTTTTGACAAAATTTTAATGAAACTTATATTTTTGTGTCATTTTGTATAAAAGTAAAAACTTTATGATTCTAATAATATTTAAGGGATGTTTGCAAATCATAAACGGGTGATAATTGCTTATATTTTTTAACTTCCTTTTAAAATAAGTGATTTTTGAAACAGTTACTGATCACTTGTGTTTGCAAACATTCCCTTCATGTGTCCTATTATCTGTGTGAAATAATTATGTTCAAACCTATTTTAGTGGTCCCAAGGGAGTAGTTCATGTGATGAAGAGGAAGAGTTGGGCAGAACATAAGGAACTTGCTCTCATGAACTTAACTAATGAGACCGACTCATAAGAATAACACAGAATAACACTCGGATGCATCAATTGCACTAAACAATTAATACTTATCATTTAAAAAATACATTTAAATTAAATTCTGAATCGATGATAAAGATATTTCAGAACTCATAAAATACTTGCTGAAAAAGAAAATGTACTAATTCATTTTGAATATAGAGCTTCAAACAACCTGCAGAATGTATCACTTCAAGCATTTCCTTGTTCCTTTCCAGACATGTCTGCGCAATAAAGATACCTCGTACAAGACAGTATACTGTACATAATCTACAGATGAGCCTTAAGAATAACACTGCAAATAATGACATAAATATGTAGCAACAAAGATCAATTATATTCTGGAAAAATGAGTATCGCTATTTTAGTGAAGGTGGAATCTGATAAGCAGATTGCATTTTAGATTCCAACATGGAAACGTATTTGTCAAGCATAGAAATTACAGCTTCAATTCAGTAACGTGCTGCTCTATGGAATCGAGCTGCTGAACATGATCGCCAAAGGTACAGCTTTTTTAACTTCAATTGCTCCACGAAAAACGCAGCAATCCTGAAGCCACATCACCATACCCCTTGTATTCTTCTGCTACCCTCACATTCATTTTCTCTAAGAGCTCAAGAACATTATTTGTTCCCTAGGACATTAGAACATTTGACAATCATAATCAGACATAAGGAAAATGTTGTAGACAAAAAAAGAACATTATGATTTTTTTTTAGAGGAAAAAGAACATTATGATTAATTATGCAGAGACAATGTTAACCATATTGGCAGCATTTGTAACAATTTGCGATAAATTTATCACTAGATTGAACTTTGAAGGTAATAAGTTGTCATATTCATCTTTAACTTCAATATCTATAGCTGTGCAGTGCAGGCAAGAAACATGCGGTGCATCGGAGGGTTCTTTCTACAGTTGGTACAAATTGTTCTCTTTTTTTCTTCCCCATACATAAAATATTGTTTCTAATTGTTGTTACAAAATATAACATTAAGTAAAATCCTCAATTGTACGCCTGAATTTGGGATCAGCTATTGAGGTTTCATTTTGAAACAAGAAAATCAATGAGAAATTTTATTAATCTCCACCGTCTCTTCACCATCAAGCAAGCCCATATGATTTCCGTCCAGCACCGCCCATCCCAGCCCAAGGCGGCCAACCACCACCACCACTACCAAAGACCGTTAACACAGCTACTTTTTTTTTTTTACTCCCCTCCCACTACCCACACCCCCTTTTCTTCAAGATGTGGAGTCAACAATCACTTCACTTTTTACATGTATATTTTATATCTTTTTAAAATCCAATTCTTTAGCAAGTTTAACTGAAAAGAAACTGGCCCGCACATTCAAAAGACACTCCTGAGTTTCGCACCTATGGCACTAGCAGCAGCCCCTTTGTTCCTCCATATGTCTTACGCCTCTAATAACTTAGTCTTTAGTATTGTTTGCATCAATCCATATTCAGATAGAAGAGAACAAACAAAACTAGAGCATAGTAGTCTAATGCTCATTTTCTTCCTACAGCATATCTCTAATACATTTTTTGTTTATTGAATGCAAAATGCACGAGATAAAGGTTAATTCTCTAGTTCATCTACCGATTCTCACCATTGCCCGTGGATTTCAACAACAATTCAAAATCTCTATCTACTTCATCAAAATTCACATCAACCGTATAGATTTGCATGAGCTCATGGATTTCAACAGAGTCAAATTTAACAAAAAGTAATGCCTGGGAGTTGTGATTACCTGTAGCTCGCCTTTGATCATGGTGGAGACATTGGTGAAGAGATCATTCAGTGATGCCGCCAGTTGCTCCTGCTCTCTCTCCTTTCCAGAACCCATTCCAACACAGCTCGATCACCTACCTCAATCGGATAACAATTCTCCGCCAAGCTCAAACCTAAATCCCCAAATTCATACTTTCACTATAAATGCATACCCTAATTCGTAAATCAAGCCACAGATGAATACCTCTTTTTTTTTTCTTCCCTTATGAATCACTGAATGTGAAGACCAGGAATTTTTTTTTTCTTTGTCTTTTTACTCTTTTTGTGCTCAGCCCTTTACCCATTCACTAGCCCAACTTTATTTATGGCCCAAAACGTTTTGACTTTTAATTTTCAAAGTAGATCACTCCATAAATTTTGAAATTAAAATAGAATTTGTCAAAGTACATGTTATAAGATAAATAAATTGCGTTTTTTCACGTAATAAATTATATATTTAAAAAAATGATTTGAAATTGATGTAATAATAAAATTAGATTTAATCAAATTAGGCGAGTCTAATTTCAATTTACCCCCATCCTCATTTGAAATAGAGACTAAATCTCGATTTCTCCTTAACGAATTTGGAGTTATGGGAGTTATAACGTGGATTGACGATTTCGTGGAATATTTGAGTGCTTGGTGTACTAACTACTAACAACTAACTTTGCGCTCGATCAAAAAAAAAAAGAAAAGATTTTTCAATCTCAGTTCTTTAATATTCTAAAGCATATTTTTCTCTCCAATACCATAAAACCTACCCAATCCTTGCAAGTTATAAAGACTCTACTACAGTCAAATAGGACTTTGACCACTACTAATACTTTTACTCCGCGCAACTAATACTTCTTATTTAGTTGTGTCTTAAAAATAGGGTGGAAGTAGATTAGATTAACTTAGTTGTTCGTTTTCCAATTTCTTCATTCTTAGTTTGTTACTAGCAGTTACAAAACTCTTTCTCTACAATTCATCTTCATATGAATTGATTGTATTCTTGATATGGTATCAGTTTTCTCGTTCGATTAATCACGAAATTCCGGTAATGCTTTAGGTTTCAATCGTTTCTATTTGATTCGGTTGATTTCGATCCTTTTTCTATTTCGATTCTTCTGGAATCGATTTTTCGCTGCTGTTTTTAGATCGTCTATCGGTCAATTTCTTTAGAGTTTTACACTCAATTTCATCGTATTATATCACGAATTGTGATTTTCTTTGAGTTCTTGCAACAATGGCGTTTAATGGTGGTTCTCTGAATCCGGTGGAAAACCCGCTCTCTCCGCTTTCCCTCCATCCCAATGACAACCCTGCGGTGTCGATTGTCCTAAAGCCGCTGGACGGCTCGAACTTCATTTCTTGGAGCCACGATGTGAAGCGAGCTCTCAGTGTAAAGAATAAGACTCCATTAATCGACGGTTCCCTTCCAGTTCCTGGTGAAGACAATAGGGTTATCTACGCTGCCTGGATCCGCGCCAACGATCTGGTCTTGATGTGGATTTTAAATTCCATTAAGCCTGAGATCAAGAAGACGTTGGAGTATTTTACTTGTGCGAAAGATGTCTGGGACGAGCTTCACACTAGGTACACCCAATATGATGACACCAGGGTATATGAGTTGGAGAAATCTCTCAGTGCGATTTCTAAAGGTACTCAATCTATGGTTTCATACTATAACATGTTTAAGTCATTGTGGGATGAATGGCTTAGTTTTAGACCTTCTTTGGTTTGTAGTTGTGGTGTCATGCTTAATTGTACCTGTGAGATACCTCGTTTAGTAGCTAAGGCTCAAGAACGTGATGTTATTGTGAAATTTTCTCATTGGTCTGGATGAATCATATGCTGCAATTCGGTCTCAAATCGTTATGCAATCTTCTTCTATGTCATTGGCCAAGATTTACTCTATTTTTATTGCAAGAAGAGGCTCAGAGAGCTCTTAAGAGTGATTCTATGAGTTCTGTTCAAACTGAATTTGTTGCTATGATGGTTAAAAATGGGAAGTACTTTAAAGATGGGAAGAAACCATTGAAATGCAGTCATTGTGAGGGCCCTGGCCACACTGTGGACAGATGTTTCCAGCTTATTGGCTATCCTCCAGGATGGAAATGCCCTAGAGGCCCTGTTAAGAAATCTGACAATGTTGCTAGTAATGTTTCAGTTACAGCTGACCATTCTGAAGGGGTTTTATCAACTTCCAACCCTCTGATCAATCAAGAGCTGTTTGAGCAGTTCCTCAATTTCACAAAGATGCAAAAATCTCTTGATGGAGCACCTACTGTTGTTGGTGCTTTTGCAGAGCCAAGTCAAGGTAATTCAGGTATGCCTATGTGTTTTTCAACCTTGTCCTCTGATAAATATGCTTGGGTTCTTGATACAGGGGCTACAGATCATATGATACATGATCTAAATATGTTTAGTTCCACCCTGAACCTTCAAATATTAGGATAAAGTTGCCAAATAATACTTTATTGACTGCAACTTATACTGAAAAATGTTGTTCTTAATGATTGTTTAACACTTTACAATGTGTTGTATATTCCTGAGTTCTCATTCAATTTGTTGTTTATATTTCATTTAACAAAGTATTCAATCACTGTTAGTTTCTTGTCTTCACATTGCATTTTGCAGGACAACACCACAATGAAGGTGATTAGTTCTGCTGAGCAACATGGAGGATTGTACTGCTTGAAGGCTCAGCCTTTATCTGTTTCTGAAAGGCTTGCTAATACAGTTAGTAAACCTTCTATTTCTGATTTTTCTCTATGGCATACTAGACTAGGACACATCTCTGTCAAGAAGTTGTTTTAGATTAAATAATTAAATGAAGACAAAACTTATGTGGTTAATAAAGTCTGTGATGTTTGCCCTTTGGCTAAGCAAAAGAAGTTACCTTTTCCAATAAGTACTTCTAAATCTACTGCTATTTTTCAGCTGATTCACTGTGATGTTTGGGGGGTCTTTCTCCACTATATCTGTCTCTGGTCAGAAATATTTCCTTACAATAGTTGATGATTTTAGTATGTGTACTTGGGTATATTTGCTTAAAGCTAAATCTGATGTTAGATTTGCTTTGGAAAATTTCAATAAAATGGTTCATACTTAGTTTGATGGCAAAATAAAAGTTTTGAGGAGTGACAATGGAACTGAATTCCTTTTATCAAGTTTTTATCATGATTTAGGGATAATCCATCAAACTTCTTGTGTGGAAACACCTCAGCAAAATGGTTTAGTAGAAAGAAAGCACCAACATTTACTTCAGGTTGCTAGATCATTGCTTTTTCAATCATGCTTACCTTTGAAATATTGGAATTTATGCATCCAAACTGCTGCACATTTGATTAACAGAATTCCTTCTGTTTTACAAAATAAAACTCCTTTTGACCTATTACATGGCAGATTACCTGATTATAGCCATTTGAGAAATTTTGGTTGTTTATGTTATGCTAGCACTTTATCTGCTCATAGGACAAAGTTTGATCCTAGAGCAACAAAATGTGTTTTCCTGAGATATCCTTTTGGTACTAAAGGTTATAGGTTACTTGACTTGTCTAATGATAAGATTTTTGTTTCCAGAAATGTGATCTTTCATGAACACATTTATCCTTTTTCAAAACCTTCGTTTGGTGATAATTCTGTTCCTGATTCATCTGCTAAACCTTTACATGTTGATTATGATGATATTATCTTTGATGTTCCTGTTTATAAAGGTAGTAATCCTTCTGCTGATTGTCATCATACTTCCATTAATAATATTACTGATACTATGCAATGCTTATCCATTGATGATAGTCATGATGAACTCATAAGTACTACCACACAACATACCATTGATAATCAAGATGGTCTTAGAAGATCTTCTAGAGTTAAACATACACCTACATATCTAGATGTTTATAAAACTTCTTTGCCCCAATCAGTGACTCACCAGGTTAAAAGTGTTAATTCTATAGTCAATTATAGAGTTTCTTACCCTATATCTGACTACATTTCAACCAACCAGTTGTCTTTTTCTCACAAGGCTTTCACAGCCTCTATTTCTCAAATTGAGGAACCTAAAACCTATAAACAAGCTAGCACTGATGAAAATTGGATTAGGGCCATGAATAATGAACTTGAGGCACTTGAAAGAACTAACACCTGGTCTGTTATTCCATTACCAAAAGATAAACATTGCATAGGCAGTAAGTGGGTTTATAAGGTGAAATACAAACCTGATGGAGATATAGAAATATATAAATCTAGGTTAGTTTCAAAAGGGTACACACAAGAAGAAGGCATTGATTATTTTGATACTTTTTCACCTGTTGCTAAAATAACAACTGTGAGAATATTGGTTTCAATTGCTGTTGCTAAAAATTGGTGTATTCATCAATGTGATGTGAACAATGCATTCTTACACGGTGATTTACTTGAAGAAGTTTATATGACACCTCCTCTTGGTTATACTGTTCCTGCTAATAATGTGTGCAAATTGAACAAACAGGCCTCCAAACAATGGTTTTCAAAACTTTCTGAAACTCTTCTATACATAGATTTTGTTCAATCAAAGGCAGATACCTCTTTGTTTACAAAAACAACTGGAAAAGACTTTACTGTTTTATTGTGCTATGTGGATGACATAATACTTACAGGCACAAGTTTGGTTGAGATTGAATCTGTCAAGTCTTTTTTACATGCTAAGTTCACAATTAAAGATATTGGTGTTCTGAAATACATCTTGGGCATAGAAGTGACCAGAAATGACAAAGGCCTACAACTTTGCCAAAGAAAATATGTGCTTGATCTGTTAACACACACTGGTTATCTTGGTTGCAAACCTGCATCTACACCCATGAATCCTAATCACAAGTTTGTAAGTGATTCACCCTTACTCTCTTGTCCTTCTGAATATAGAAAAATTGTTGGGAAACTACTTTATCTTACTATAACCAGGCCTGACATCTCTTATGCAGTCCAAACACTTACTCAATACATGAGTAAGCCCACTGAGAGTCATATGCAGGCTGTCCATAGACTCTTAAGATATTTGAAGTCTACTATTGGACAATGTCTGTTTTATTCTACTAACAACAGCTTCAAGTTACAGGGTTTTACAGATAGTGACTGGGCAAGGTGTGAGGAGACTAGAAAGAGCATCACAGGATATGCTATATACTTGGGAGACTCACTCATTTCCTGGAAGTCAAAGAAACAGAACACAGTCAGCAAATCCTCCACTGAAGCTGAATACAGAGCAATGTTCTCCACCACTTGTGAAATCCAGTGTATACTTTACATCCTTCAAGATTTCAAGATTCAACACCCTCAACCTGTCAACCTCTTTACAGACATTAGATCTGCATATTGCATAGCCCACAATCCAGCCCTTCATGAGAAGAGCAAACACATTCAGATAGAAGTCCATCTAACAAGGGAGAAGATTCAACAAGGCATAATCAAGCTCATTCAACTTCCTACAGCAGACAACCTTGCTGCTGCCTTAACAAAACCTTTGGGAACAACTTCATTCAACACTTTCAAGGTCAAAATGGGACTTCTCAACATTCACTCTCATTTTAAAGGGGTGGGGGTATAAAGACTCATACTACAGTCAAAAGGACTTCGACCACTACTAATACTTACTCAGCACAACTAATACTTCTTATTTAGTTGTGTCTTATAAATAGGGTAGAAGTAGATTAGGTTAACTTACTTGTTCGTTTTCTAATTTCTTCATTCTGAGTTTGTTGCTACCAGTTACAAAACTCTTTCTCTACAATTCATTTTCGTATGAATTGATTGTATACTTGATACAAGTCGTGTATGATCCAACTAAAATAATAATGGAACATTAAAATTAAAGGAAAAACCTCAGTGCAAGTGTTTTTTTTTTTTTTTTAATATTTTATTTTTACCTTTCATTCAAAAGATTTAAACATCAAAGTCTTTTTGTTGCATGCACAATCTTCAAAAACACATGGAATTATAAAATCATAAAAACTTGTGTGAAGTATGAAATTTTACTGAATATTGAATAAAAATACCCAATTAGTAAAAAAAAAAAGCTAAAAGAATCGTGTATAAGACGTAGGGGAGTACTTTTTAAAATTCTATTATCTCAAATCCTACAAAAACTCACACTCTCACACATATACCAAATCCACACACACCTTTGCTATTCATCAAATTCATTTTACTAAATTCAAAATGCACCACAATCCATAAACAAACACGTTAGGGTGTTTTTGCAACATTACAAGTGATTCTAATCACTTAAATCACAGATATAAAAATAATTTGGAATATTTTGTATCTCTTTTACCAAATTAAATAAGATGTAAAAAAACATAATCTAAAAAGCTAAAAAGAAGGTGCTTCGACAGGTTATGGTTTTTTTTCTTTCTAAAATGCAATTAACTTTTTCCGTAAACGTTAGCAATTTTTCTTTAAATCTTTTTCACACACTATTAAATTTTCTTATTATTAAATAATTTTTTCATAATCACTAATTAACTCTTTAAAAGTACTTTCCCCATCCCACACTTTCGATTACCCATAAGCCAAAAAAAAAGGTTCATCCCATACGAGATTACCCATCCACAAAATAGCATTAGAGTAACACCATTATTTTCAACTATCCATTCTCAACATATAAAAATTACATTTTATTCCATTAGTTATTACGCACAAAAAACATCTTTCTTTTGTCTCATTCTCTTAAATTGATTGAAATATTCTCGTCAAAAACTCATTTTATCTCCTCAAATACTAATAAATATTTCATATTGGATCCTGTTAAAACATCAAATGAACAATTGAGTTTGAAGCGAAGAGAATATAACTTGTGAGTAACACTTCTGTGAACCAAATCTACACATGAACTCGATTATTGTTATGTATAAACACTATCAACATTAAACAGTAAAATTTTTTGTCAGATAATAATTTTTTATAGATAACAACGATATTAAAAAAATCAAGTTCACTGTGAACTCGAATCTTCTCTAGTTTTTGTGATGACTTTTTTGCAAATACACCCTCATGGTCCCATACACACCCCCCAAATTCCAAATGCCTTTCCGCGAAATTTTACCCACCCAAAAGGCGAAAAGCGAGTAATGCCCGACCCGAAGAAGACGTCTTTGTTTGACCCGCATCTTAAATTGCATTGCCAAAAACAGCCGAAAGACAGCAAAACGCAATAAAATAAAGAAATACAAAAAAATCCATGTCGCCGTTGCCTCTGTAGCAAATCTTAATGGAAGAAGAAGAAGAAAAGGAATTTCCAAGCTGTAAATGAAGAACAATTCATTACTTTATTTCGCATAAGGTACAATCTAAAACCCTTTCCCCTACTCAGATTTCACAAATCCGAATTAATTAATTCATAATATATGCAACATGTAGGTGCCCATCTCTTTAATCGGACACAATTTGAGAGCACCGTTTTAAATCACAAATTTTATTCAAGGTCTCTGTTTCTGGAGCAAATTTATTCTTTGGTCGATTATTAGGAGTAGAGAAATTCAATTGGGATCACGGCTGAGGAGAAACAATGTTAGGGCTGATCTGAGATTTTGAAGTTGGGAAGTAGTCTGCATTTTTTGAGGACGAAATGAAGGCCGGGAGTGCTGCAAAGCTAATTGTTGATGCGCTGCTACAGCGGTTCCTCCCCCTTGCGAGGCGACGCATTGAAACTGCTCAAGTTCAAGTAAGTTTCTTTTTTGTGTTTGAGAGTTTTTGGGCGTGGGGTGGGGAAAGGGGGGGTTTATAATCATGTGTTGGGGCATTGCTATATTCATAACCGTTAGGGGGAGTTCATTATGTCAAATTATTATAAGAATTTTTTCCACTCAAACTTGCTCACTGCCTAGTTGAGTTATGCCATGTATAGATTCTATTACATGTTTGAGATTTGTCAAAGAGTTGATTGTGCATTGTGTTTGGTAGGCTTTCATAAATGAAATGAAAAGCCCAATTGAATATTTATCTGGGGAAGTGGTTAGGTATCCGAAATCCCGGAGAAAAGAAAACAAAGGTAAAAAGATTATTGGGCTGTTAAGGGATGACAAATATAGGATAGTGGAGTATTCGCGAGATCTTTTTTTGACGCCATATATGGATGCTTCGATATGTCAAACTGCCTTTTTCCGAAGATTTGTGCTTTTCATAATGAGCAATTACTGCTTGATTATTTATGGCGGAACTTTCTGCAGGATGGACAGTACCTACGGCCATCAGATCCGGCTTACGAGCAAGTACTAGATTCTTTAGCAATGGTGGCTCGACACACACCCATACCTTTACTGGAAGCCCTTTCACGATGGAGAGAAAGGTTACCATCTCTATAAAATCGTTTCTATTTGAGCTTAACTATCTTCGCTTTATGGATTGTTTGTTAAATGTATTCCCTATCACATAGTAATGATGCTATCTATTAAGTTCATTTTCCATATAAAATCTTGACGATAACAGGAGTATGTCAGTGGCTGACAAGTTCGTCACGTTTGACACTTTGACTAGAAAGTTGTAGTTTTAAAAGTGTGTGCCATAGAAATTGTCCTTTATTTGCGAAGCATTCAAATGCTGTTTAGCTTCTTAAATCTCTTCAAGAAAGTTTATAACTGATGCAGGTAAATCACAATGCCAAGTTAATATCAGTATAGGCTCTGGAAATTCTGCTTAGGCTACCAGCTTGACAATGGAGCTCTATTGCTACCCAAAATAGTTTATTAATTCGCCACAGTAAAATAATTCTTTTTCCGAAACCTTCCGAGGTTCTTTTCACTCTAAGATTGCATCAAATCATGAAAGTTTTTTTGGCTGGTGAATCTTAAGAACCGAGTTGATGTTATTTATGTTCTTTTAAAGTTTGATGATATTCCTTAGCATAGTTATATTGAAACAAACTGTTAAATGTTTTCAGTACATCAAAACCACCTGCACTGTAGGTATTAATTATTACGTTGAGTTGAACAGGTCTAGAAATGGTGGTTAACAAAGGCAAGCTTTGTGATTATTCATTGTTCTAATAGCTAATGTGAAGGCACGGAACACTTTTTCTTTTCTTTTTTTGGGATAAGAAACAGAAAAATTTATTAAGAAAATAATAATGAGAAATCCTGATCGAGATAATAGTACAATATAAAAGTACATTACTCCAGTCTCGATTAGTATAGGATACAATACTCTAGTATATGCTTCACTTGCTCTAAAAATTCTTGGATTCCAATGCAGTGAATCTCCAAAAGGTGCAAATGATGCTTCAACATTTCAAAGAAAGGTCTCTCTCTCTCTCTCTCTCCCCAGTTTGATTAATTACTTAGAACATTGTCCGCAAAAGACGATGTAAGGAAATTGTTAGTGTTTGTCAATAATAGGACCACTGTCCGCAAAAGAAGATACAAGGAAATTTGATAAATTACTGAACTTTGTCATAGCGATATTTCATAGTATTGATGCTGGCGAAATTGGGATTACTAAAAGGAAAATAAAATCATTAATGGTTCTTGGAGAAAACCATTTTAATCCCTTTTCTATCTTAAAAGCTATTCTTAAGACCTTTTCTGAAAATGCAGTTCAAACAAACTTGATTTATATTTTGATGTTTCATTGTACAGTTAGCAGTGGAATGTATTTTTTTGCTCGGCATGTATTCGTTTTAGCCGAAAGTGCTGCCCACAAGAAGGACTTACAGGTTTGTTCATGCTTTAGTGGTCCCTTGAATCCTTTGGTTACAAAAAAATTCACTTATTTACCACACTCTACCCCACAAAAAAAAAAGTTTTGAAAGTATTAACAGGCATCCTCCTTTGGCAGAAAAACTTTGGATTGGACTTGAAAACTTTGTCTTTGACTGGCTAATCAATGCAGACAGGTAATGATGTTTTACCTTACTTAAAAAATGATAGATGTAGCAAATCACAGATTCTTTAACGACATTTCGAACATCTTTAGCTGTTTATCCCTCCTGGTTGAAATTCATGCCTGTTTTTCAATGCAGAGTATAAACATACAAATGCTTTGACGCATACATACATCATCACAGTGGCAGATATAATTGTGTTTAGTGTTGTTTGTGTCGATTTGAATTTCGAAGGATGGCACACTAAATGAAGAACAATTAGTTGCATTTCCTTGAATACTAGAAAATTCATGTGTATAAAAAAAAGGAATGACACTTGAAGATGTTCTCTTTTTGTGTCATTTTTGTCAAAAATTTCATTTTTTATCGAAAAGTTACCCTAATTTTGTATTCAGATCACGTCGACGGTGGCCACCATTTTCATTTGAACCGTCTCATCCAGGAATTAAATTTAAACCCTTATATAATTTGGAAAAATTACTGATAGGTACAATTTTTTTTTAAAAACTTACTGGCAGGTACAAAATGGTTGCATATATGTAGGTACAATTGCACTTTCAAGTGCAATTTTAACTGTATATGCAATCTCATTTGTACCTGCCAGTAATTATCCCTATTAATTAATTTCACGTTTCGATTACACGACACCCGTGTATATATTGCGACTCATAAATCGCAAAGTATAATCATTTTTGTGGCTAATTTCGAGTTATTCACGATTAGACGAGGGTCGAGGCCTACACTGTTATGTTCTTCTCAGTTAATCCCATCATTTGATACCTTATTCATGCCATTTTGTATCCTACAATAAATTTCCAGCCAAAATTCAAAATTTGTACAAGACAAGACCAAAATTAATAAATTGAAAATTTAATGAACACATATAAAAATTACAGGCAGCTGAAATAGTCCCCCACTATAACATCTCACTGTTGCTAGTTGGAAAATTCCGGGAATTTTCAAACCTTTTAGAACCACTCTTTTGTAACAACTCTTGTAATCACATTCCCAGTCCCATAAAGATAAAGATAGATCTTATATCAACATACATATTACACACATATAAAAAACTTCCATGTATACGTATCTTTGCAAATCTGCTTCATGGTATTAAAAAAAAAAATGCATGGTTCTAAATTCTATGTTTGATAATGGCAGGGTTGTTAGCCAAGTTGAGTATCCTTCCCTTGTTGACCTAAGGGGACTTTTGCTGGATCTAGTTGCACAGCTCCTTGGTGCTTTATCACGTATCAGGTAAAAACTGAATGATGTGAACCGCAGCACCTTTAAATTGTGGATAAGCCGACATTCTTATCAAATTGTACATATTAAAAGGATCCTGCCCATTTAAATTTATATAGGTTTTGTAATAAAAATTTGAGGATCCAATTAATGCCATGTTCAGCTCGGTTGATTCATCCATAAGGAAATATCAGTTTAGTATTTCTTTTATGAAAGAAAATTGCAAGAGCTTTGAGGCAATAAAAATAAAGAAGACTAAGGACAAATTGAATTATCAGCTCCATATAAAACCACATTTCATTCCAAACTTAGGAAATAACGATCATAGATAATCTTATGCGACTCTAAGATTAAGTGATCAGGTCAATTGTCTCTGAACTTCATTCGAATTCGTAGCTTGGGTATTGAATTTCTCAATACCGTAGTCTGTCAAAAAGTTAATGACAGATGATGTGCATAAGATGTCTTTATGCTACATTCAGCACTAAAATCTGATGGGTTGGTCTTATGTAAAACAATTTTACCGTGCAATTGGTTTGCAACTATCAAAATTTAGACAACTATTACTATCAAACTAATACCTTTTAAATGAACGTCTAATGCTGTTTAAGAATACACACAAAATGCAAACCAATTGCATGGTATAACAGGTTTACATAAGGCTTTGCCAAATCTGACATTTGCATGTTTTTATCACTGGCTCGACAGATTTAGTTCTGTGACCGAGCGCTTCTTCATGGAGCTCAATACTCGCCGAATTGATACCAGTGTTGCAAGAAGTGAAACACTTAGTATTATCAATGGGATGCGCTACCTTAAGCTCGGGGTATGTGTGAATATTCAGTTCGATTCCTTTGTGCCACTTTTCGTATTCCAATTTGAGTTCCACCCTATGTATCACTAACACATGTCAGTATGGCATATACAGTCCGTTGATTATTTTTTTACCATCCACATGCCATACATCCAGATTGTGGAACACAAAGTGGAATGCTAAAAGTGCCACAGATGATATCATTCCGTGAATATTGTCACTAATCAAGTTATTACAAAAACATTGGATGATGAAGAAATGATTTTCAGGTTAAAACAGAAGGTGGTTTGAATGCATCAGCCTCGTTTGTTGCAAAAGCCAACCCTCTAAATCGAGCTCCTCACAAGCGTAAAAGTGAACTTCACCATGCACTATGCAACATGCTTTCAAACATACTTGCCCCACTTGCTGATGGTGGAAAAGGTCACTGGCCTCCTTTTGGCGTTGAACCTGCACTCTCCTTTTGGTACGAAGCTGTAGCACGAATAAGGGGGCAGCTGATGCATTGGATGGATAAACAGAGTAAACATATAGCTGTAAGTTTCTGTTTGTAGGGGGTTAGGGAGAACAGCTTTTTCTGCTTTATGTCTATCTTGATTATATTGTTCGTATTATGTAGAAGTCTTATGTAAACCAGTGTTACTGTGCAATTGGGTTGCATTTTGTGTGTATTCTTAAACAGTATTAGTTGTTTCATTAAATGTATAAGTTTAATACTATTCGTATCATTAAAAAGTATTAGCTGTTTTTTACATTTTGATCTGTCCCAAATTATTGTCACTTCTATGTTGAAAATGTGTAAACTGTTTAAAATCCCCGTGTGTAATGTATATCGGGACTAAACATTATTGTTTTTGTATTCAGTAAATAAGGATATATAGGAACTTTATAGGTAAAATCCAAAATTTCAAGCATAACAGTATGATGTTTTATTGTTCTGTATGAAAATGAAAGTGGATCATCTTTGTGGGACGGAGGGAGTAGTTGCAAACCAGTTGTATGGTAAAACTGTTCTACATAAGACTTAACTCTCAATTATACCCTGGGGGATGCAAACGTCCTTCTTGACTTCTTTTATTCTCATTAACCATCACAATTACCCCATGTTCATTCCCATTACCATTCCCATTGAGGAATTTTGAACCAAGCGCCCCATTACTTCTTTGATCCTTGAGAGCCTTGTAAGTTGTATCTTGTTTTATCTTTATGCCAACCTTTCTTACATTGATGACATATCAGTTTTAATATGTATTTTGGATATTTTGACTGATGCTGTGTTTCAAACATTTTCTCCCTATAGGTTGGTTACCCTTTGGTGACACTTCTCCTATGTCTTGGTGATCCTAATGTTTTTCTCAGTAACTTTGGTTCTCACATGGAACAACTATACAAACATCTCAGGGTAAGTTTATAGATGCAATGTGCACTATTACGATATCAAGAATTACCATTTATATTGTACTCTTATTTACATTTCAGGATAAGAACCATCGCTTCATGGCCTTAGATTGCCTACATCGTGTTCTGAGGTTTTACTTGAGTGTCCATGGTGATGCACAACCTCCGAATCGTGTATGGGATTACCTGGATAGTGTTAGCTCTCAACTTGTGACAATTCTAAGGAAGGGAATGCTGACTCAGGATGTCCAACATGATAAACTTGTGGAATTCTGCGTAACTATTGCAGATCATAATCTTGATTTTGCGATGAACCACACGATACTGGAATTGCTGAAGCAAGATAGCCCGGAGGCAAAAGTTATTGGTCTTCGTGCGTTGCTTGCCATTGTCATGTCTCCCACCAGCCAGCATGTTGGCTTGGAAATTCTTCACGGTATTTATTGTTGTTTTGTCTAGGGTTAAATTGCAAATAAATCATGAACTTTTCACGTTTTCTCAATTACAACATATGTTTTTAAAATTTGCGATTCGATACACGACCTTTTAAATTGTTGCAATTCTATCACATGACTATTTGCGGTAAATCCTGTTGATTTGGCAGTATATGAAATTGCAAAAAATAAAATAAAAGGCTGTGATTAAATTGAAACAATAATAATGGTCGAAATTTATTTGCAGTTTTATCAGAAAATATTCAGCTGCCACATCAACTTAACTTGCCAAAAAATAGTCATATGTTATAATTGCAAAATTTAAATAGTCTGTGTATCAAATTGCAAAATTTAAAAAACATATGTTGTAATTAAAAAAACGAAAAGGTTGTGATTTTTTATGCAATAAACCCTTTTGTCTATTATGAATGATCTCCTTTTTGTTGACCTTCTGAATAAATATCATAGCTTACTGAACGTTATGCTGCTTTGGCAGTTCACAATATTGGTCACTACATCCCAAAAGTTAAGGCTGCCATCGAAGCAATTTTGAGATCTTGCCATAAAACCTACAGTCAGGCTCTTCTTACTTCTTCAAAGACTACAATAGGTAATATTTTACAGCTCTTGCAGTTTTCTAGGGTCGATAATGAGGTGTTATCTTGACATGTTAATTCTTCACGTAGTAAGCTGGCAAATGCAGTTTGTTAATTGTTGTTGTTTGTCAGTCCAAATCATGTTTATAGAACTGTGTGAGCAGAATTAGCTGAAACCTATATCTGTAAGTCCTGTGCTCATTTTGTATAAGATTTTTTCGAGGATTACTTATTATTTAGGTAATTCTCGCTCTCTCTCTGTCTCTCTTCATAATACATGTATGTATGTGCCTGTGTCACGTAGGCAAATTCAGGAGTTAATGGTCTCAGATTTTAACATTTTTTGGACCACTAAAGAATATCTCTGAATATATCAGGACATCTAGATTATTTTGAACGAGCTATTGGCTGGATGTTTCTGCAGCTTGAGTATTGCTACGAACAGTAAAGTAGAATTAGCGGTGGTTGAGTGGTCAAATATAGGAATAAGTGGTCTACATAAGAATTAATAACTCTAGTTTTTTTATTCACTAAACCGCACAAAACTTAGTATTATAAGTTCCTTCAGTTTATTGAATGAAGACAGAGAAATAAAAATGAGAATTATTGTCTATTTGTATGCGAATAAGCTTGTCTTTATGGTTTGACTTTCATTACCACTATTTATCTTTGATCACTTTCTGCATGTGGGAAACAATCATTTCATTGGATCTTTATTCCTTAATGAAACACGAAATATCGCATGTCACACTTTTCTTTCTATTTGATTCTGTTCTCAAACTCATTTTTTTCCTTCCCAATGCTATTTGATTCTGTTAATGTATAAGTAAAGTATCTACTGACACAGAGTCAAGCTTATGTGTAGTGTAGACCTTAGAATGTACATGTGAGGTAGTAACTTAGTCACATGTATGCTTTTATGTTTGCTGAATTGCCTCCTTCAACTTAAATAGGAATATTGCCAATTCAGGGCCTGAAAGTTACTAAAACTATCAATTTAGGATATGAAATATTTTTCATATTGATTCAGGACCTGAAAATAGGAAACTATCAATGTAGGCTTGAAAGATAAAAATTATCAATTTAGGACTCATAAATATTACGATCATGTTTGGCATCTTATAGTTTATTCCTTATTTATTAATGTACATATTATTTTTTCATTTCAACTTTATTTTTTCTTATTTAACCCACTCATGTGAAATTAATGTATCTTTTATTTTCTGCAGTTGTGATTTATAAAAATATTGTTGGATAACTAGAAAGTATGCATGTCAAACATGGTCTTAGAATGTGCGAGTCCTAAAACCAGTAGTTTCTATCTTTCAGATCCCGCATTGATAGTTTTCTATTTTTTAGATCCCTAATCGATAGGAAAAAATCTTTGAGGCCCCTAATTGAGAGTTTTACTATTTTCCAAACTCCAATTAAATATTTTGCAAAAAAAAAATAAAAAATGGACATACAGCTGAAAAGTACTTCTGCAGATGCTGTTACAAAAGAGAAGTCTCAAGGGTATCTTTTTCGTTCTGTGCTAAAGTGCATACCTTATCTCATCGAAGAAGTTGGCCGGAGTGATAAAATCACCAAATAATTCCTCAACATGGCATCAATGTCGATCCCGGCGTTAAATGGAGGAAGCCGTGCAAGTTCTGAATCGGATTGTGCGATACCTTCCTCACCGTCGATTTGCAGTTATGAGAGGATGTCGAATTTCATCCTACGTCTTCCAGACGAGTTCCCTCTTCTCATTCAGACATCATTGGGACGCCTTCTCGACCTTATGCGTTTCTGGAAAGCGTGTCTATCAGACGATAAGATTGACCATGATGCCCTTGACTTAAAGCGTTTACAAAGATACGAGGGATTGAAGAGGTCATCCTTTAAGCAGCCTCAGGATGCATTCAATTTCGTGGCTTCGAGATTGATGCAGTCGGTCTTATATTCCTTAGTTCTGTGGATAGTCAGATTAGGCATACTGCTTTAGAGTTGCTGCGTTATGTCCGTGGTTTACGGCATGATATACGGGAACTTTCCATGCAAGAACGGCCAGATCAGATCTTAAAAAACGAAGCTGAACCGATATTCATAATCGATGTTCTAGAAGAGAATGGGGTGGGTACCACATTGTGGCTTCAACGGGTTGTACTTTCAAATTCTGTTTCTTTTTAGTGTGGTACCGAGATTAACCAGCACTGTTTTTACAGGATGATATTGTTCAGAGCTGCTATTGGGATTCTGGTCGTCCTTTTGATCTAAGACGAGAGTCAGATGCCAGACCTCCTGATCGACTCTCCAGTCTATCCTGTTTGAGAGTCCCGATAAATATAGATGGGCTCGTTGTCTAAGTGAGATTGTCAAATATGCCGCTGAGCTCTGTCCTAGTTCTGTTCGGGAAGCAAAGTAAATAAACATTTCTACAATGAGTTGGCTTATGTAACAGTTTTACAGAGAACCTGTTTTGCAATTAATACTTTATAGTGAAATAACTAATACCCCTTAATGAAACAACTAATACAGTTAAAAATACACACAAAATGCAAAGCAGTTGCATGGTAAAACTGGTTTACATATGACTTTGCCCTATACCCTACAATTAAATCTCTCATATTCTTTCTAAGAATTTGCCTGGATGTTAAGTAATTGAACCAACAGGAGAGTGTGTAAAGTAAAATGGAAGTATTTAATAAATAAACATTGCAGCCACAGTTTAATGTCTGTTCCTAGGAAGCAGTACACTCCATTATATCCTCCTTTTTCATTTCAACTTAAATGTATGACTTGTGTATTCAGACAGTTATATTGTACTCTATTGCAGATTAGAGGTTATCCAGCGCCTTGCTCATATCACACCAGCCGAATTGGGTGGAAAGGCTAATCAGTCGCAGGACACAGACAATAAGCTGGACCAATGGCTTATGTATGCAATGTTTGCATGCTCGTGTCCACTTGATAGTCGAGAAGGTGGGGGCTCAGCAGCAACAAAAGAACTATTCCATCTGATATTTCCTTCCCTCAAGTCTGGTTCTGACTTGCAAGTTGTAAGTACTTGCTGCTTCCAACAAACTTTTATTACATCTCTCTGGTTCTATGTTCCTATCCCGGCTATTCCTCTCAGTTTTCACAAATGGTGAAGACAACATTCAGGAACTCTCTGCTTGTTTTATTGTTTGGATGCTCTAAGTATGTTTGTTTATGTATTGGAGTGGATTTTAAATCCAGTAGGTGGTGATGAATAGTAAAAGATGTATTTGGATTTTGTATATGTATGGGAGTGTGGATTTTGTATATGTATGGGAGCGTAGATTTTGTATAATTTGATAGTATAGGATTTTGGAAATAAAGGAGATAGATGCTTGATTGTGTATTGGAAATTGTGTGTATAGTAGGGAAGAGAGTGTGTAAAGTAAAATGGAGGAGAGAGAGTGTTGAATTGGGTAGATAGTAATAATTGAAAAGTGGGTGATAGATGATAGTTTATTGAAAATTTGTTTGAAAAAAAAGTAAAAGGTGCATTATAGGTATTATAGGAAAGAAGTTTAGAGCCTTTGAAATCCTATACCAATATCCGGAGAAACAAACACAGATATGGATTTGAAAAAAAAAAAAAAGTGGAGTGGGGAGCTAGGAAAGTGATATGGATTTATAAATCATTTTATGAAGCGTCTTTCAAGGCATTAAAAGTCAGTCGGAACAAAGCCTGAGAGGTTGCTGGTGCAATCTCCCACTCAAGGGCGGATTGTAACATTTTTATCAACAGAAAGTTGCACATACAACTGAGTGCTTAGGGCAAATTGAGGAAACAAATTCGGAAAAAATATACATCAACTTTATCAGAACTAAATATAAATGGTAAATATTTTAACTGGAACTGATTAAATCTGAATCCAAAAGCCTTTCTAGTTGTTCAACTCCTTCCAGCTTACAATTTTATCTCTGTGAGTTGGAAAACCAATTTTTAAATGTTCAGAAGATTATACATTATAGATTTAGAGATTAAATGATGATATCCTCAGAATCGATAACACAGCTTTAATTTTTCAAGTACGTGTGTTTGTGTGTTTTATTTTGAGATCGCATAGTGTAGACTGTAATTATCTCTCAATGTGCCTGTATCAAACACACATCTGATAGTAATGCTGCTGAGTTTTCTGGAATGCTTTAGAAACTCGCTTTACCATGTGAAAAGCCAAATATAATAGGAGCACGCTTCTATAGAAAGTGAAAACATAAAATAATAACTGATGCTAGATCTTCCTATGCATGTATGTATTCTCTATATTTGTAAAGACTCTTACGGGTGATGAGAAATAATGAAACTTACTGAGTATTCTGAGTTTATTCTTTCAATTACTGCCATTAAGAGAAAGAACATTACTTTTACACAAAATTTGCAGTTCTTTTGGAATATATTCTTCCATACAGTTTTTAACCTGGGGAGTATCCCATTATATGGTGCAATTTTGTTATGTAATCCATGGAATCCTGCTAGTTAAAAATTTAAACTATGTTAGTATGATCTATGATTGCCTCCATTAAAATTTTAAAATTTGTGTAATACATTTCTCTCTCCGTTCCATAATACTTGATGTTTTAGGTCTCAAATTTTGTTGCAAATTATTTTGATGTTTTGTAGGTTTCAAGGTTGACTAATAATATTCTTCCCTATTTACCCTTGTATTAATTAACTTGGTCATGCAAAGTTAATTTGTCAATCATGAGAAATTATGAGTAGGAAGATTAGAAGGAATAATTGTATGTTGTTTAACAAGTACTATATTCCCCCCTGCAGCATGCAGCCACCATGGCGCTTGGTCACTCGCATCTGGATGTATGTGAAATAATGTTCAGCGAGCTTGCATCATTTATAGACGAGGTTTCTCTAGAGACAGAGGCAAAACCGAAGTGGAAGGTACTACATGATAAACAACAGAGATAATGTTCATATTTTCTTTCTGGCTCTTTGTCCCTTCTCTAGTTTTTCCCTTCTCTGTATTTCATAATATCTGTGCTTATATTCTTGATCCTTTTTCCCTTTGCATAAGCATTAGTTGTCTAATCTTATTCTAGAGGCAGTTGCATCAATTCATGTGCTGATATATATGTGTGTGTGTATATGTATATAGAGTAATGATATGGAGCCCGACGGTGGGTTTATTATGGAGCCGAACACCAGAATAAAACATTTGTACATTGTAGCATGGTACAAGTAGTTTATGCTGATGTAACATGGTACAAACACACACACACATACAAAACACATATATATTAGATTGGCCATATGTCAAACTAATAATAAAGAGAGGATCTTTCAACATTTTCAAAAGAGTTGGTCTTATGTAAAGTAATTTTACCGCACCACTGATTCGCAACTATCACTTTATAGTAAAACAACTAATACTTTTTAATGGAACACTAATACTATCAAATTAATACCTTTTAATGAAACGAATAAAACTGATTAAAAATACGCACAAATTGCAAACCAGTTGCATGGTAAAACTCACATTAAACTCAGATCTCATTCTTAGCCAATTGAATGTAGTACATATGCTACACCTTTTTTCATGCCTGATTCTGCTTGAAGTTGTTATATAGTTATTTACCATTGTTATTAATGCAGAGTCAAAAGTCTCGGCGGGAAGAACTACGTACCCATATTGCAAACATATACCGCACTGTCGCTGAAAAAATATGGCCCGGCATGTTAGGCCGCAAGCCCGTTTTTCGTCTTCATTACTTGAAATTCATTGAAGAAACAACTCGAATGATTTTGACAGCTCCTGCAGAGAATTTTCACGAGATGCAACCTCTCCGATATGCACTTGCTTCTGTTCTACGATATTTGGCTCCCGAATTTGTCGATTCGAAGTCAGAGAAATTCGATATCAGAACTCGAAAACGACTTTTCGATCTTCTCCTTACCTGGGCTGATGATACGGGCAGTTCATGGAATCAGGACGGTGTTAGTGATTATCGGCGTGAAGTTGAGCGTTACAAATCCAGCCAGCATTCACGGTCAAAAGACTCTATCGATAAACTTTCGTTCGATAAAGAATTGAGCGAACAGGTTGAAGCAATACAATGGGCCTCAATGAATGCGATGGCTTCGTTGTTATATGGACCCTGCTTTGATGACAATGCAAGGAAGATGAGTGGGCGGGTAATTTCTTGGATCAATAGCCTGTTCATCGAGCCTGCTCCCAGAGCACCTTTTCGGTTTTTCACCGCTGATCCAAGAACTCCGTCTTATCGCGAAATATCTAGGGAGATGTTGGGCGTGGAGTAACGGGCCGAGATAGGCATAGAGGTGGTCAACATCGAGTTTCTCTGGCAAAACTGGCTCTAAAGAATCTTCTTCTCACTAATTTGGACCTATTTCCAGCCTGCATTGATCAGGTATTGTGAAGTCTGTATTGTACTGATAGTTACTCCCTCCGTTCCAATTAAACGGTCGTTTTGGAGGGAAAAAAATTTGTTCCAAAATATGTCGCTTTTGGTTTTCCAACTTTACCCTTAATGTTTGTGATAAATGACCATAAATGATTCATTGATGATCTGTAAGAGGTTTATTAGTCATTTTATAAAAATGTTTATAGGTATTAAATGACTTTCTTAATCTATGTGAAACACCCTAAAACGACAGATAAGTTGGAACGGAGGGAGTAGTTTGCCTGTTAGCCAAGACTATTTACGAAGCAGGGTATTCTGTTGTACCATGTTTTGAATGCAACAATTGCATTTCTGTGTTCAAAGGGGTATTTTAGCTCAGTTTTTAAATATTAAATTGACTTGATTGCTGATAAAATCACCATCTTTTTGCAAATGCAATTTGAGTTTTGGCAAATAAAACCTCGAGGAATATTGACTCTTGCCTGCTTGTGTATTTTTTGGCCGAACGACGTCGTTTGGGATTTAAATTGTTGCCAAGTAGGATGATATGTCAGAAACGGGCAAGAGTTAATCTGCCCAGAAGTTCGCATTGCAATTTTTTTAGAATTGTAAATTTGTTCGCCAAGACTCAAAATTTTAGATTAGGATGCAATTTTCGAAAATGTGATGATTTTTGCAGCGATTTAGTAAATAAACATGCACATTACGCCTTTAGTCGTTTCTTCCATAATCAACACATTTGATGTCCATATTTTTGTTTACTGCTTGCTAGCGATGGCTTCCTAGTTACATCCTATTGCACCACTGCGGTAGTAAATTTGACATGATAAAACATTTCTTATTAGGTTTATTTGGCAAACACATTTCCTTTCTATGTTCATTGATGTGGCAATCATGTCTTTTTTTTCAACAAAAGTTTCTAATTATTTATAATTTGGTGCAGTGCTATTATTCCGATGCTGCGATAGCCGACGGCTATTTCAGCGCATTGGCTGAAGTTTACATGCGTCAAGAGATTCCAAAATGCGAAATCCAGAGGCTATTAAGTTTGATCCTTTACAAAGTGGTGGACCCCTCTAGGCAAATTCGCGATGATGCCCTTCAAATGCTCGAGACACTTTCCGTCCGCGAATGGGCCGAGGATGGCGTCGAGGGGGCGGGAAGCTACCGAGCTGCCGTGGTTGGCAACCTTCCCGACTCTTATCAACAGTTCCAATACAAACTCTCTTGTAAACTCGCTAAAGATCATCCTGAATTGAGTCAACTTCTTTGCGAAGAAATCATGCAACGGCAACTCGATGCAGTTGACATAATCGCACAACATCAAGTTCTAACCTGCATGGCTCCGTGGATCGAGAATCTCAATTTTTGGAAATTAAAAGACTCGGGTTGGAGTGAAAGATTGTTGAAAAGTCTTTATTATGTCACATGGCGTCACGGGGATCAATTTCCCGATGAAATCGAGAAGTTATGGAGCACGATAGCTAGCAAGCCTAGGAATATAAGCCCCGTTCTTGATTTCTTGATCACGAAAGGGATCGAAGATTGTGATTCGAATGCATCAGCAGAAATAAGTGGAGCATTTGCTACATACTTTTCGGTTGCTAAAAGAGTGAGTTTATATCTAGCTCGTATTTGCCCACAGCGCATTTATTGACCACTTGGTTTACCAATTGGCTCAACGAATGCTCGAAGATACTGTGGAGCCACTGAGACCATATGCTAATAAAGGTGATACTGTTGGAGGCGCTGTTTTAGAATTCTCTCAGGCCCCTACTGCTGCGCAAATCACCTCCGTTATCGATAGCCAGCCTCACATGTCTCCTTTACTAGTTCGAGGTTCTCTCGATGGCCACTTAAGAAACACTAGTGGAAGTTTAAGCTGGAGAACAGCTGCTGTTGGTGGGAGAAGTGCGTCAGGCCCGTTGACTCCTATGGCTCCAGAGCTTAACGTCGTTCCTGTAACTGCTAACCGCTCTGGTCAACTTATACCGTCATTGGTCAACATGTCTGGGCCTTTATTGGGTGTGCGGAGTTCTACGGGAAGCTTACGTAGTCGCCACATGTCTCGTGACAGTGGAGATTACGTCATTGATACCCCGAATTCTGGGATTGAAGATGGAATGCTCTCCAGCGTTGGGACCCACGGTATCAATGCTAAAGAGCTTCAGTCAGCTTTACAGGGCCATCAGCAACATACGTTGACGCAAGCGGATATCGCGTTGATTCTACTCGCTGAAATCGCGTATGAGAATGATGAGGATTTTCGTGAGCATTTGCCGTTGCTATTTCACGTGACATTCGTCTCGATGGACAGTTCGGAGGATATCGTATTGGAACACTGCCAACATTTGCTTGTTAATCTTCTGTATTCACTCGCTGGTCGTCATTTAGAACTCTATGATGTCGAGCAAAGTGATGGAGAGAACAAACAGCAGGTTGTGAGTTTGATCAAATATGTTCAATCAAAGAGAGGTAGCATGATGTGGGAGAATGAGGACCCCACAGTTGTCAGAACCGAGCTCCCGAGTGCAGCCCTCCTATCAGCTCTTGTACAAAGCATGGTGGATGCTATCTTTTTCCAAGGAGATCTCAGAGAAACATGGGGGGCAGAAGCCCTTAAGTGGGCCATGGAGTGCACATCACGACACCTGGCGTGCCGATCTCATCAAATATACCGCGCACTCCGGCCTCGTGTGACGAACGATGCATGTGTATCTCTGCTTCGGTGTTTGCATCGCTCGTTGGGAAATCCCATCCCGTCGGTTTTGGGCTTCGTTATGGAAATCTTGTTAAC
This sequence comes from Stenogyne calaminthoides, assembly GCA_037126765.1. NCBI lineage: Eukaryota > Viridiplantae > Streptophyta > Magnoliopsida > Lamiales > Lamiaceae > Stenogyne > Stenogyne calaminthoides. Next base: position 9,572,660 of record JBBCBC010000031.1, on the reverse strand, counting down.
TTTACAAGTAATGGTGGAAAATATGGAACCTGAGAAAGTGATACTATACCCCCAACTCTTCTGGGGTTGTGTTGCTATGATGCATACAGATTTTATCCATGTATATTGCCAGGTCCTCGAGCTTTTCTCGCGGGTAATTGACCGTTTATCCTTCTGGGACACGACAACCGAAAACGTGCTGCTCTCAAGCATGCCACGAGACGAGCTGGACACAAATGCGTCAGATCGTTCCTTTCGACGTTTAGAATCAAGAAACATATCTGATGTAACTCCATCGAATTCAAAGATACCCGTTTTCGAAGGAGTTCAGCCTCTTGTTCTCAAAGGACTAATGTCCACAGTCAGTCATGGTGTTTCCATTGAAGTGCTCTCGAGAATAACCGTCCCTTCTTGTGATTCAATATTCGGTGATGCAGAAACTCGTCTCTTGATGCACATTACCGGTTTACTCCCATGGCTTTGCTTGCAGCTGAGCCATGATGTGGGACCTGCTTCCCCGTTCCAACAGCAGTACCAGAAGGCTTGTACCGTTGCAAACAGCATTGCTATATGGTGTAGATCAAAATCACTAGACGAGCTAGCGACTGTTTTCATGGCTTACGCCTCGGGAGAGATCAAGGGCATCGAAAATCTCCTCGCTTGCGTTTCTCCATTGTTGTGCAACGAGTGGTTCCCCAAACACTCGACTCTTGCTTTCGGCCACCTCCTTCGTCTTTTGGAAAAAGGGCCCGTAGAGTATCAGCGGGTGATACTCCTCATATTAAAAGCCTTGCTTCAACACACTCCCGTCGATGCAACCCAGAGTCCTCACATGTATGCAATCGTCTCACAATTAGTCGAGAGCACTCTCTGCTGGGAAGCTCTCAGTGTTCTAGAGGCACTCCTACAAAGCTGTAGCTCGTTGCCCGGGTCCCACCCGCATGATCCTGGTGCTTTTGAGAACGGGTTCGGCGGGCCCGAGGAGAAGTTTCTCGCACCTCAGACCTCCTTCAAAGCCCGTAGTGGCCCGTTGCAGTTCGTGAGCGGGCTGGGATACGGCCCAGGTTTCGCTCAAGGTAATGCAGTAGAATCCGGTGTATCACCTAAAGAATTAGCACTGCAGAATACCCGTTTGATGCTAGGGCGGGTTCTTGATAGCTGTGCCCTCGGTAGACGGAGAGATTACAGAAGGCTCGTCCCATTTGTAACGACCATCGGAAACGTGTAGATCGGTTTTTCGTTCATCCTGCTGTGGTTTATTAGACAGTCCACTGGGGATGCTGTGATGAGGCCTGCAAGTGTATATAGTTATTTAAGCACTTAGATATAGTCATAAGTTTGATAATTTTTGTTGTTTAAAGCTAGTAGGGTGCACCAAGATTCATTCCTTGCATAAGTTGTCATTAGTTTTATGAAATCCTTTGGAGCTTCTTGTTAGTTACATATTGTATGAGAAACTTTTGGTACATGCATTCACCTGTTTGGAATGAGATGTACATATTTACATAATTGTCATGGATTTTCAGCAACTATATTTAGTCTTAGTTTATCAAAGCTTAGATTCAAGACTGTTGTTTTCTTTTTGCATAACTGTTGGTTTACCATTTCAAGGTTGAGTTACCAAATTTGGCAATATCTTAATTAATTTATCAGTAAATTGCATCTATAGACTATAATGATTCTCTCTCACTAATTAGGAAATGTTATTTAATGGTATGTTGGGTTTTTGTTTTGTTTCGTAATTAAAAGTTGTTTATTTTGTGCCGAAGGTGATACTTTTTTCGTTCTGTTTTAGATTGTCCATTCATGTTTGACTCATGTTTTAACGACCGAATTGTGTATTAGTATTTAAAATAATAAAAAGATTTTTAAAAGATGTATGATAGTTCTATCCCTCATCTATCTTTCACGAGACACACTTGCATAAGACGGTCTCACAATAAAACGGAACAAAATTTGAGTATTGACATTTTAACACTTTGAAATAGATGAATATTATTTTTATTAAATTATACATCATCTCATGCATAAAACCATCTCGAATTTTTCTCCAACATTATAAATATTAGCCATCCCACAAATATTATCTTCTTTTTTACTAAGATGAATTATGATAGTGACAACAACATGTCATGTGTCAATCTCGTCAGAGTATCTCAACGCATTTTAATCACGCAACCTTTAATCTTGCTAACAGACAAATCTTCATTAAAAGCTACATCAAATGTTAAAAAGAAACTAGCTCTAATATAATACTCACTCTGTTCTATTTTAAATTGTCAATTTATTATTTAACTCGTATTTTAATTAATGAGTTATTTATTAATATACAAAATGATAAAATGACTTTTAAATGAGTGAAAGATGACAAAAATTCATATAAGACGGTCTCATATATAAGACGGGGTACAACCAAACATAAATCATACCTATCCCTTCCAAAAATGTTAAAAAGCGTCGATAATCCAATTTATACTCGGGTTTTTTTGTGAGACGTCTCATCTGAAGTGTCTTTTTATTTAGGTAAAGGTACGGAGTATATTATATTCTGGGATAGCATGTTCAAGAATGTTCATAATAATTTAAAAAATAGGGAAAATTGTAAATAAATGTAGTATAATTATTGTAGCCTTAGCTCCGACGAGTGAGTGGCTCTGCTTCAAAATCGTGGGCATCCCTTTTAGCACCAAATATGAAACCCAAAATTCTCGTAAAACGTTTTAACAAGACAAAGTAAAATAATGAAATAATTGAAGATTTTAGTAATTACTCCTAATTATACATCTGTGCGTCAGTTTGCACAACTAATATTGTGTAATAAAAATAATTAATATTATAAAGTGAAAATCACTAATGCCCATTAAAGAATATATTATTCATAAAAGGGTGAGTCTCATGTGCACCCGTGTGCACCGTGAACTTATAATGCATTTTAGAAACGTGTAATTATACAAAACAGAAACGTGTAACTATTCCAAACAGAAGCATGCAACTATGTTCTCATATTAATGATTGCACTTTTCTGTGTAAATAAGTCGCACTTTTCAATATAATAAGTTGCACGCTTTTAAAATGCACTATAAGTGCACGGTGCACCCAGGTGCATACAAGACCTAACTATTCATTGAATACAAGTTATATTGTTTACTGAAAATAAATAATATTATTATATGCAAATAATTAATATCGTTAAAAATACACAATTACAATCGATGTATACAAAAATTTACCTTCGAAATTAGAGTGGGGCCGGGTGGTAAGGGTATGTGAGTGTGTTATTGCTTTAATCATCCTAGTATTGAATATGCAACTCGTAGCAAATAAACAAACAAATGAACAGTTAAATACAAAAGATATACATAATACAACAAATATATACTTAACGACTTCTGTGACATTTGAGAACCTAGATATATAACCCTTCCTGCTTTTATTTGAATAATTATATAAAAAATCCATTTCAAATTTAATTAAATATTTTATAGTAAATAATAATAAAATAATTTGTTTTTTTTATTTTCCTCAAATATCTCAATATTATACTTCATACTATTACTTTTCTCACATTAAAATCACTTTTACCTCAATCTAATTTATTCAAATGTCATTACTTTACCATTTAATTTCAATTAAAAAGTAATTTTATCTATTTTAATAATAATAAACAACATCAATATTAAAACCCATACAAATTAGTAAATGTTCAAATAAGAATCGAACGGAATGAGTACTTTTTAATTTTTAGTAAAACAAACTTTTTTGTGAAATTCTTTTATACTATAAAATTAATATCATTATATTTATATATAAATTAATATTATAATTTTTATAAACTAATACATATGCCATTAAAGTATGAGTGCAAAAGTGTTTGTTAGATAAAAAACAAGACGTCATACGTTCATAACTACATACCTATAGCCAGCCCTAAAAAGAAGTTTGTTTTACTATGAAAATTAAATTAGCAATCAATCGAACAGTCTCTTTCTAAAGATACTTGTCATCATACGATTTTATTCTTATCATATCAAAAAATATTTTCCCAAGATTATATATGATCGATCATTGCAGTATTTAAGCATGAATATCAATCAAATAACTCAAAATGTGAAAATAAATAGGACATAAAGACACCATAAGATGAAATGTCCAATATAAAGGGTACATATCACCCTACTTTTGATTTACTGAAAGCCTATAGCTGCTGCAACTTTAGCACAAACCCTAAAAATCTCTCATCATAATTGATAATTACATATGTAGATATCTACATATGTTTCCTTTGTCAAAATATTTGATCATATCCTCCCAATATTCTTGCAATAAGACAGACAACTTGGACAGATAGAAAATCACGTTTTGTATGGACGCTACATATACATGTCGTTGAATCCTATTAAATTTAGACACGTCTCAAATAAAATTTGTTCATAGCATGAATTATATATTTATAAATTAATACTATTATACTGATTAATTAATACTATTACACTTATAAATTGAAATCATAATTAATATTAAATGATATAGGTATTAATTTATAAGAGTTGTGATATATTTTTATAAGTGTAATGTCATGAGTTCCATACTATGAAGAAGTTAATTTCAAGGAGAGTTTGAGTTAAATTTAATAATATTATGTGAATTATTATTCCATCTCAAATAATCAACACATATTTTAATAAGACGGTTTATAGCAGTTTCGAGTGATTTGCGACGATTTTAATTGTTTGGTCAAATAATTCAAAAATATTACAACAAGTATTTATAAAATCCCTTAAAAAAGGGAAAAAAGAGAGAAACCATTACTCTCTTAACAATCCATCACAAAATCACATGAAATGTGAACTACAATGTTCTTCATAATTTTATTTTAATAAGTTATAACAAGTTCTTAATGTGATCTTCACTTAAATTTTTTTTTTTTTTTTTTTAAAAAGCCAATCAAATGGAGGTAGAGTTAATTAATTATATTCTTATTTATTTTGTGATTTGACGGTGCAATTCTTCACTTCTTTTACAAAACACGATTTACACTTAACTTTAATATTTATAGTTCAATGGCAATTTTCCATTTTTTTTTAATGCTCATCCGTTTTTTCATTACACGCACGACGTTCTTCTGTTCCTATTGCTGCTGCCCTATATACTTATATAGTTACCCTATGTAGCTTTATTTAATGGATATGGATGACATAATATTATACTCGGTGTAATATTATCAAAAAGTATGAGACATACCCACTTCATTCCAAATATATATGTTTATTTAACTTTTTACGCAGATTAAAAAATTATATTAAAAAAATAAATTAAACAAACCAAAATTTTATTATATTCATATTTAATGATTGTTATAATTTCCAACTTAATTAATATATAATGTTATATTAATAAATTAATTAGAAAAAATTATTTTACGTAAGAAATAAATTTATATATTTAGGACATCTATAAAAAAAAAAAAAAACTTATATAATTAGGACGGAAGGACTACGAATTAATACGTATATTAATTGATGAAAGGTAGGTGTTTCACCTCCAGCATCAGTCTTGCATCTACTAGACCAAGTTTCAGATATATATGAAATCAAAACCAAATTAAGATACAATTACTGAGTACTATTAATTACTAATTTGAAATAAAATATTTAAAATAAGAACCGAATATTAAACATATATATAAACCCCAAACTTTTCTGTAAAACTAGCTATAGCGAGTAAAAAATTTATATTATAACACTTATAAATTAATACTCATAACGTTTAATATAATGATATTAATTTATAAGTGTGAATGATATTAGTTGATAAATATTATGGTATTAATTTATAAATGTAATTGTATAAAATTTATATTAAGACAAAAGAACTTTTTAAATTAGTTAAGTTGTATATATGAATTGATTGAATTTTATATATTGTTATCATAATTTATATATCCTTATGTTGTTTGGATTGAGGCATTGATGGTATTTTGGCATTGCATTGTCGAAATTATCCTTTTTTTTTGCCTAACAGAGATGTGAGTGAGAGATATTTTTGTTGCAGCTAATTCTTTATTTTCTTTCCTTGTATATAATGATATTAACATTTAATATCTACCATGTATTAAAAATAATAGAACATAAAATGAAATTCGAAATGATGGTCCTAAGTCCTATCCCTATTATTCACCTCGTCCTATTATCGTCAATCACTATCATTATTAAGTAGTGATGGTTAAACTTTTTTATTTTTAATTTTAATTAAAGGATCAAGAATTAAAATTTAACTATAATCCCAAGCATGACATATGGCTACAAAAATCGACACGCATTGGAAATGAATAGTACCTGATAGAAAATATGATCATACTTTGTAGCAGCATGAACAAAACAATAAGAAAAAAAAAATCACCAAAATGTTTTGTTAACACCAATTTTAGTTAAAGAAAATTTAGTGCTCATTTGCTTTAGAAAACCAAACACCTTTTTTAAATCGATATTTTATGTGGACCAACTGTTGAGGGTAATTAAATAAATGAATTGATTCCCACCCTCACTACAAGCTCGAGCTTTTAGATGAGACGAAATTCTTTTATGGTATCAGAGCTTAGGCTCGCCCAGATCCTGGGTTCGATTCCTGTGGAAGCACTCCACCCATTTAAATTGTCCACTCTGTTGGGCCTCCTCTCCAAAGAGCAGAGACAATGATTCGGCCCACGAGTGAGGGGGAGTGTTGAAGGAAATTAAATAAATAGATTATTCCCGACCTTCTCTACAAGCTCGAACTTTTAGATGAGACGGAATTCTCTCATGGTATCAGAGCTCAGGTTGTGGGTTCGATTCCCGTGGAAGCACTTCACCCATTTAAATTGTCCACTCTGTTGGGCCTCCTCTCCAAAGAGCAGAGGCAATGATTAACCCACGAGTGGGGGAGTTGAGGAAATTAAATAAATAGATTGTTAAAATATCTCTACAAGTTCGAAAATTTTAGATGAGACGGAATTCTCTCACCAACAATTTATAAGAGATACCATATGTCACACAATATTGTTCTAATCAGGCCAAAAAAAAATTGTAATAATTCAATTGCAGCACCCATCAAAGGTATCATATTATATTCATTGCGCCAAAATGGCTATGTTTATTGTTGCACAAGTGAGCAAATGAGGATAACAAAATGGTTAATTTAAAGGCATTAATGTTTTGAAATGATAATGATGAACTTATCCAATTATCCTCTTGACATCTAACTAATTAATTATGAAAGCAATTATATATTATTATCCTAATAAATTATGTGTAGTTTTATCTTTCATGTGATCAACTGTTAATTTAGGACTTTAATGTGGATTTGAAGTTGTTTCTTGTCCAGTGCATGAGTTGGGGTGAACTTTTTAATTGAATACATGAATTTAGTGTGTATAAAGAAATAATTTTTTACTTGAGTTGGGGCTCCCGTTGATGGATGGTGGGTTTTGGTCCCTAAGATTAATATTTTTTGATTGAATATCGAATTATTAAAAAATAAATAAAGAATCACTACTTGCATAGTGAAACACAATTAAATAATCAAAATTCATATTTGAAATGTTAAATCCCTGAGGTTCACTCCGGTTTTATCTAAGCCTCACCACAAGTCTTTCTATGGTTAATTTTAGCATTTTAATTGGATGGATTATTTATTTTCCTTTTTTTGTATTTATTTTTGTTTAATTGTTAAATTATATATACACATATTTAAATACTTAATGGTATTATATATTATTTAATTAATAATTAGTTGTATTATGAGTTTGTAATATTGTTGCTATCCCAAAAAAAACCCTTAGAAAGATTGTGAAACTACAAAGATGGCGTGGATTGAGTGAAAATAAAATTGCAGACAAAAATCTAAGGGAGGTATTGGGGTCCATGATTTAGTGCCCTTTAATAGAGCTCTAATTGGGAAGTGGATGTGGAGATTTATAAATGAAAAAAAAAAAAGTATTTGAGTCAAAATAATTGAGTCTAAGTATTGGGGGATTGTGGGGCAGAGGGAAGTTTGAATTAAATAAAGGGTTGAGTTCAAAAATGTCGGGACGGTGGAAAGATGTCGTGAACCTTACTTCAGGTTTTAAAAGAAGTTGGTTTAATTGTCATTTAGAGAGAGTCTTAGGTGATGGAAGATGCATTTCTTTTTGGGATGATATCATGGGTAGGAGGGGAGTCGTTGAGGTCAAAATTCTCAAGGTTGTATAGTCTTAGTGTAGATAAGGAGAAAAGGTGAGTCAAATGGGGTCTTGGGAAGGAAACGAGTGGAAATGACAACTAAGATGGAGAAGAAATTTATTTGATCGCGATTTAAATTCTATAAATGCGCTCATGAATCTTATTGACAAGTCCAATATTAATGAAGGCGTGAAGGACAAATGTAGATGGAGACTGTACCAAATAGAAAAATATACTATAAGTGATGCGTATGATACTTTGATGGCTCTACGCACATGTCTGGTGAACAGTTCGGGACAAACTTCCTACAAAATGCAATCTCAGGCGAACATGTGCACTCACCCAAAATAGTGACGCTAATTGTACTTATGCGGACTAGTGGAAGAAATAGGTACTCACAACTTCTTTAAATGTTCTTTCTCTCATAGAATTTGGACAGATTGCCTTAGGTGGTTGAACGTTTTATCGGCGCTTCACCATCTAGTTGTTCCAAATTTATTGTCCTTTAGTCGAATTTTCAGGGGAAAAGGTTATAGATGCGGTTGTTTGCATCTGGGATGATTGGTGTGGCTGCTGTGGAAATGGAGAAATGACATTATATTTAGAAACTGGGAACTCTCTCGGGAGATAATTAAATTAATAGAAGAACTCAAATGTAGACTTTGGAGTTGGTTTGTAATTAAGAAAAATGAGGTATCAACTTTTACTTTCAAAGATTGGATTGTCAATCCTAGATAGTACTTGGTTGCTAAGTTTCTGTAAATGCACTGTATTATGTGAGCAAGGGATACCTTATACCTATGCTTTCTTTCAATAAAATATTTTTCTGATAAAAAAGAAAGAAGGATAAAATTGCTTTTTGATAGGGTTAAATGGTAAAGTAGTGACATTTGTGTAAATTAAATGAGATGGAGTTGATTTTAATGTTGAAAAAATAATATTAAGATGTTTGAAAAATATAAATAAAAGAGAAAAAAATATTTTATTATTATTTAAAAAAATATTCAATTGAATTCAATTTGGAAGGGAGAGTAATATGCAAACTTAAACATCTATATAAAGTATACAATAGATAAAAGAGAGAGAGATGCTTGATTAGCTCAACACAAGATTGTAGTGTGGAAATCATTCTCTTCCTTGACTACTTTTGTGTAGGTTACTTAAGTGGGTCGCATGAATAAGGTGCATATGCAATGATATGGATTTTTGTGTGGGAAGATTTAATAGATAAAATGATGTTCTATTTGAATATTGAGTCTTTTTTAAAATATATAATTGAATTGAATTTTCGTAAATTTATGAATAGTATAATGTAATAAATAAGATCAATCACATATATGAATTAGTTACATGTTATACTGCTGGATATTGTCCAATTTGTAGCATATTGTATCACATGTATTACTTATTATGATGTATAATATATTAAGCATGTGGTATAATATAATAATGCACCGTTGAACAGTGTTCAACGATGTAGCATACAAAAAATTCATGTATGAGCGAGATTTAAACAATTTTTTGTCATGTTACCGAAGATGTGTGCCTATTCTAATTCTAGCATTAGTATGTACATATCCCTTGAATCTTGAGTCCAAATCAACACTTGACAACTTGCTTAAATTATTATCATCATCAAATTAAAGTACTTCATGACAATATAACACCACAAAAATCAACATACTATTGTCACAATATGGAATGAATCAGTGAGAAGATCAGTCTAATTTTAAAATGATTTGAAAAAATTGTCACTTTAGCCTCTATTTTTTTATTCTTAATCTTCAATTTTTAAAATCAATATATACGTCTATGTAGCCAATATTCGATATGGTGTAGTCCACTAAACCAAATAATTGTTACCTTATCCATGCACTAAGAAACTTAAAACTCTAGTTTCGATATTGGGTTAATAGAGTTGTCAGAACGGGCCGACGGGTCGAGCCGACACACAATCCACTTCAAATTACATTTTTACGAGTTTTAACGAGCCAATTCACTGTGGGCTTGGATCGAGAACTACTCAACCCTATCCAATCCAATCCATAGCAGGTAGCGGGCTAGCCCCGCGGACTTTTTTAATAAAATATTACTTTTTACATGTATTATTTATAATAAATTTTAGAATAAGTATTCAGTGAAACTTGTTAATATCATTAAATTTTTATCATTACACTTATAAATTAATATCATAACACTTATAAATTAAGATCATAACATTAAATACTAGAGGTATTTGTTTTTAAGAGTAGCGATATCATTTTATAAGTGTAATAATACTAATTTCATAGTATGAAAATGTTTTACATGAGAGTTTGTGTAAATTTTAAGCAACATATGAACAATGACTTGATGAATAATAAAAACAAACAAAGCTTACAATTAACTAAAAGATTAAACAATAATATCCACAAAATAATTGTAATGAATAAAACGTTTTTTATATGATGCGTGCATAAGTGAAAAATAAATTATTATTTTTTATTTATATTTATGTATTTCAATTAAATTGAATGATATTATTAAAAAATTTAAATTCATTTTTTTTAAAGCTCACGAGCCAATCGAACCGCCCCCAGCCCACTTCAACCCGCGGCCCATGTGGGCCAGCCCAAATGAGCCCACTCCCCCAACGAGCTCGTAAACACTCAACCCAACCCGCCTCATATATAGGCGAGGGTAGGCTGACCCAATGACCTTACCTATTTTGACAGGTCTAGTTATGTATTTAAATTAAGAAAGACTCTCTTGCAATTGAGAAGAAGCTAAAGAAACTCGCTGGTCCTTCTTGGACGAATCTGATCGAACAATTTTTTTTTCAAAAAATTGCACGAAGATTAAAAAAAACTCACTTTTAAGACAGTGTTACTATATCTAGAAATATGTGTTATTATAATAACAAATATTACATACGTTTTCTTTTGAGTACGCATAATTATTCTTACAGTAATACATGTAAGATATAAAAAATTGTAATATTATATGAACATGACATGTTACTGTAAATAGAAAAATGTCTTATTGTATTAACAAAACAACACTCTCTCGATTTCATCCACTTTTCTACTGTTATTTTATCTGGGTCTCCCTTTGAGTATTTGAAATTTGAATCATGTGTTGTACAATACCGTTCTGTACAGTAAATTCATATGAAGGTATAACATATTTTTAAATGAATAACACAATATTATATTGTACTAAATCCAAATACTCCCTCCGTCCCATAGTTGATTTCCTATTTACTGTGTGCTCGAGTTTTAAGAAAAAATGATAAAATGATAAAGTGTTGGGGTAGAAAGAGTTGTTTATTACTATTTTTTGTGATAAAAGTGATAAAATGATGGATAGTTAGGGTTAAAAAGAGTTATTTATTAGTATTTTATGTGATAAAGTGATAGAGTAGAAATTTCCTTTTGAGGAAATAGGAAATCAACTATGGGACGCTCAAAACGAAAAACAGGAAATCAAGTTTGGGACAGAGGGACTACAATATATGTATATATATTGGAGAAAAAAATCACAAATGATCCTGTAACTTTGCTCGAATCCACAAATGGTCCTTTATTTTTTTACTTTATCAATTTTGGTCATTTTGGTTTCAATTCTGGTCCTTTTCGCCGGAAAATTGAAAATTTTGATCGGAAAATGACTAGAAATATTATGTAGCACACAAAATAATGCGGAAAAAATATTGAAATGACAAGTTCAATTAAAAGAAGAGAATAGTATAAGTTTCGACACTCCCTTCAATGTAAATCACTCAAAATTAGGCACGATAATGAATGAAATTCGTGATTTTGAAGTTGCGATCCACGGGGGAGATGTACACAAAACATGAAATTGATTGAGGGTTTTTCTTCCTTGATTAAAGATAATTCAAATGAGAGTGGTGGCGATCATCAATGTGACCAGAATAAAAAATTAAATCAATTTTCCGATCAAATTTTAAATTATCCGGTGAAAATGATTACAATTGAAACCAAAAGGACCACAATTGATAAAATAAAAACTTACATGACTATTTGTGAATTCGGGCAAAGTTACAGGACCATTCGTGATATTTTCTCATAAATATTGTATAGAACCCATATAGATTTATCACAAAATATGATCCAATCCGAGATTTGGGTTAAATTAAATAACGACCGTGTGCATAGAAAGTTACACCGCACGTGAGTTGAAGTGACATAGAGCCAATAAGTTGGTGGATCCGACACCCACGCAGGCTTGCTTCCGGCCCGGGCCCAACATTCACTTTACTACCCAACTTCGGTTTCCAACTTTTTTTATTTCTTTCAATCGGATAATAAAGATGATTCTCCTCTTAATATATTTTATTTTATTGTATTCAAATTGAATACATTAGTATAATTTATGTACGTATACAAACAAGTGTACATGGACACAATCACTCACTGCAATACCAATATCTGTACAGTATTTTGTCATAATGGGAAAATAATATTTCTTGTACCTTTAGCAATACAAGCTTCCAGTTAACGAATTTTAATTCACAATTCAGTTAACGAATTTTAATTCACAAACGATACAAGAAGACAAATGAGACAAAATGCAACAAAAAAAAAAAAGAATAACCTTTTGTTTTTAAAGAAAAAATTCTGATATTTCTGACCAGAGTTCATTAACTTCTTTATGTGCTATTTAGCCTTTGTGTTGCTTTTATATTTACTCCAATTAAAATATTCTTTAAAAGAAAATTAATCTAAAATTAAAATCTGAAGGGACCCCAATGAGTCAATGGCCAACGCCTCCTACCCCTTGGCCCTTACTACTTATCTCTGGCTCTGAATATATACAGTAATAATTTATTGAATATTATATGAATACAATTAACAAGATTCAGAATATAACAGGATCCTATTCCATATTTTATTTCATGATTCTTTTAAAAGAGATGTGATAAAAAGAGTGAATCTTCATGGTCCAACAATTATTATTCAATTGACGATTTTTTGTAATATGTTACGAGAGAAAGGGTTTCCTATAAAGTCCTAATAATAACTGATTAATCATAAATAAATTGTAGTGGAATCCTTGAGTACTTTTAAAACCTTGTGCTTGGAACTTGAACAAGAAAAAATTGGGTGGCAAATGGCAATAGACTCAATTTCTTCAGAACCATCAACAGAAACAGGAATAAGTCATCAAATCAGTCACCATAATTTACTTAAGTTACATCAACTTATTATATAAACACGAGAGAGATCTCAACTCTCAACTATCTAATAAAAAAGAATTTCATATATAGTCTCAGTTTTTAGGTTTGAGTCTCGATATAAATTTTGAAAACTTAATCATAGGTACATTTCAAAATTACAATTTAGTAATGAGTACAAAATGGTTGCATATTCATAGGTATATTTCCCAAAACTCATGTTTAAGTGACATTTGTAATTGGTGGTCTTGATCAATGATCGTCTCATACGGCCTCACAAGAAACCTATCTCCGTAAGATATGCTATCTAATTATATTTAAACTCCCATCAATGGTGGAGAAAAAGCTCCAACATATTGTCAAGCCCCTTTTTTCAACTAAAAACAAGAAGCAAAAAGCAGATGGCAATGGCAGCATAGCTAGGTCTAACAAGAAACTATGTTTCGTCACTTGGTCAAAAAAGCTTTAACAAAGGCAAAAGGGGGTCTTTATAATTGTAGCTTTTCTGAAAGAGGCATAGCACACACAAGATAACTCTTGAGATTCACCAAATCAAATGATAGAGTAGACGTCTTTTTTCGCGGTAAATCATCAAATTAACCAAAAAAGATTAGACTGATTTTGCAATGGAGGAAAATGGTAAGAGAGGAATGGCAGAAGACATGAAAACGGGGAAACAAACCATTGAGACAAGAAAAGAAAGAGTAGTCAAAATGTGTCTCATGATATTATTGACAATTCCGGCCACACAAACTGATATTACCTCCATTAGTGTTCTGATTGGATGCAATAAAAACTTCTTTTTCTTAGTGGGGGGTTGCATTTCAAAGTACAGCCATTCACTCATCATCTTTCAATCCCCACCATTTACCGTACAAGATTTCAGGGTGCGTTAAATTAGCGTCCTGTGCGGTTAAAATGAAACCTGATCTTTATTAAAGTGTTATCTAGACAGGGACTTTTTTAGAGGTCATTAAGTTAATTAAGCTACATTAACAAAAGCTCATGAAACTGACCTCTTGGGGAATAAGACACGGACCTGAACTGTCAATAATTGCAGCTCAATGTGACTGTGCAATGAATCTATCAGCTTTAGATCAATGGTCTTCTGTAAGCCCCTCGAAACTTCATCAACCTGCAAATATGTGACCAATTTGTCGCCACACGAAAAAAAAGAAAATCCATCCAACATGTGAGAATTTTACATCTTCTAGAAAAGAAATCAGCAGGTTGTTAACTAGTTAACAATCGATTATTACTCAATATTCTTTTTACCACATATTTTTATACAAAATAAGAATCCCAGGATTCAGGATTTTAAATTTGAAGGTACATCTAATAATAAATAATATTTAATGTCTTGCAACGCGAAGCAAACTGAATAAAAGAATACACAACATTCAAATATAATGTTGAGTCTTCATTTTTTTAGAGGCGATCTATGGTATTATCATCAGAAATTTGTAGGAATGCATCCTTCTCAATAATAGGAAGACAACAATAGTGATTATAGGTCTACCAAAATTCACACTGAAAGGAATAACTTACAATTCCTAATCATAATTACAACTTTACAATATTCAAATTGCTTACACACAACAACTAAAATACATGCAACATGAATACATAAACTTAGGTCATAACTTACAAGTTTAAATCAAATTCATTACAGGTAATGGTATGGCAAAATTTCCCCAACAAATTCGACTAGAACACAAAGGACAACTCAGCTCACTTTCAGAAATTGAAACATAATGTATCAAAATCCATGTCATTTAACTAGTAATTATCATACACTGCATACTAATCCAGTTTTACAAATTTCCCACAATAATAATGGAATGCTAATGCCACTCTTCCAAGGAACAGACATAAGAAAACTATCTGTTAGTGAAGTGTGACCAAACCAAAATTAAGAGTACATGATATCTTATTCATTTAAAGATAGTTCCTTAAAAGTTGTTTTTGACTCACCAATTACTTCTCTACAATTGTTTAACTTAAAAAATTAAAAAAGAAGGAATTCCATTCCCATCCTGCAACCTGGTTTAGTCCTCGTTCCTTCACGTCTCTAAACATTACTTTGTGTGACAATTAGTAACGTCTCCAGATTTCCTCCTCCAAACATTTTTTTCATTGCCAATAATTCAATCCAATCCAGCCACTTTTAATATCTATCATTTTCTATGATGTAAGCTTGCTTTTATTTTTTCAAAAAGATTATCCAAAAAACTCGACTACATCACGTTCCGTTGCTTTCCTCTAAAATGAAATCATTGATGCATGGACGTAGTTAACTCTCAGATGAGTACATGAGCATAATCTTTTGGGAATCTACAGTTGAGATACTATACAAGCACATACAAATGTTTGGCCTCATAGTCCTGTGGGAACTCTACTGTATTATAAAGCGATGGAAGTGGGGCCATAAAACCTTTTTCCACCCTATAAATCACCCCTTCTCACAATTCTCCAAGGTCATCTACCACTACTACTTTCCCCAGAAAATTCAATCTAAAAAAACTTCTCTCTGCATATCGACCCCTGCCCTATTACCACAATGCAACCAAGTCAGATAACTGAGCTTCATTACCTATTACATTCAGACCTTTCTCACTTCCCCCCCGATTATGGCCTAAATAGTAACAACACACCTACACATCAATCTCAAATATTTCCGAACCCTTTATACCAACTCTATATCAACCCCCAAGAGCAAGAATTCAATCCTAAATCAACAAGTTTCAGCAGTAACTCAACGACATCTGATGAAGCAGATGAGCAACAATTAAGCATAATAAATGAGAGGAAGCAAAGAAGAATGATTTCAAACAGGGAATCTGCAAGAAGATCACGCATGAGAAAACAAAAACAATTAGATGAGCTTTGGTCACAGGTGGTTTGGCTCCGAAATGAGAATCACCAACTGATAGACAAACTAAACCATTCCTCGGAGAGCCATGATCGAGTACTCCTGGAAAATGCTCAACTCAAAGAGGAAGCTTCAGAGCTTCGCCAAATGCTCACTCACATGCAGCTCAATAGTCCTTGTCCTAGCCTGACTGAGCTTGATGATGAACCCTCCAATGATCTACCGTAAAATCAAATAAGTTTCATCTAGTGTATCTATGTATCATCAATTCTCTCGCTAAGACGGTTGGCTATGATTATTATTTTCTACTTATCTCTTATGTTCATTGTTGTTATGTAAGTTGATAAAATAGACTTTCAATTCCATCTATGTGGTATAACAGTAGCAATATAATTAAACCCTACATTATATTATTGATAGTATGTGGTTAACAAGCTTGAGTTGGACATTTTTACTTTCCATGATGACTACAAAGTACAAGTAAGGAGCCATCAAAATCAAACTAGGAAAATAGAACTCCATACAACACCTCCCCTTGAAAAAAGTAAAAGTTTTCCGGAATGAACAAACAATATTGTAGTATAATATTTTCAGTTGCAGGCATTAAGCAAAAACAAGAATAAAAGGCAAAATCTAACATCATAGCCTATACTTTTTCAGAAAGAATTCCAGCCTTTCCTGTAGCATTTCAAACAACTACTTAGACCTCAATTGCATCAACTTTTCATCAAATGACAATTTGGGAACACAAAACCCAGTTGGATTACGTCATATATACCTTCTCAGAAAATGCCCTGAAAATATTCGCCGCATCTCACAATTGTTCTCTTAGATCAAATTTCTAAATTTGCTTAATCATGAGAAACAACTTGACATAGTTGTAGGTATCACAAAACAATGTGTTGCTTCAAACACATCGCTCAATCCGGTAAAACATTCGAAAAAACACATGAATAAATGATAATCAACAATTGGACTACGATTCCCAAAAAAAAAATATAAAATTATGTGAAGTGCGAGAGCAGTTTAACAATACCACAAAGGGAATAGGATCAGACTCTTTCCCTCGAAACGGATTATGCAACTCAGGAGACAACGGCGATTTGAATAACAAAATTTCCGATTTGAATTGCAAATTGCCGTACGATATCGCACCAGCAAACATTTCAGTCCTTGGAACTTAGTGGGTTAATTGAAATGAAAACGTCCCTGTTTTTCAAGGATCGTTTTTCTGTAATTATTCATTTTAATTTCCTAATAGTAAAAAATAAAATTCTCCATGTCGCGTTTTAAAAGGAAATTCTCTGTCGTAGCAATTTTTATCACTAGTGCACCGTGTAATTCAACTGTATATTTAAAATATATAATTTATTTCACTGAAATTGTAACTTGTATGTAATGGAACAAAAAATTTATATCCAGTGTAAATAAATTGCAATGTTGTATATTTTGGTGTAAATAAATTATATATAAAGTTTGAGTAGGTTTATTGTACAAATTTGTATAGATACAAATCAATCAATTTAGGAAGGGTCAACGGATCAGGTGGTCAAAAAGGGGTTAAAGCGGGTCAAGGATGGATTGGGTAAAGTGAAATTGAGTCTCAATTGAAATTTATATGTATACAAATTTGTATCCTAGACTTTGTAATAAAGTTTTGATGGTAAAGAAGTCCAAATATTTCCTTCATTTCATTATATACGTTAATTTAAAGATAAACATTGTCTAAGAGCATTCTCAAAGGAGCACTATATTTTGTATTACCTCTACATGTAGTGTAATGGTGTTTCAAAGGAGCGCTATAATTTGGCACTACATTAATGTAGTGTAAGATTCAACACTACATATAGAGGGGTACTATTCATCACACTATATATTTCTTTTTTTTTGTTTTCATTTACTTTTAATGCAATTTACATTTTATTATTTTTTTTTCGTTATTATTATTTGTGAAAATTATTATTTATTACATTTATACATTATTTTAAACTAAATAATAAAGTTTTAGATAAATAATTAAAACATACAAAATACAATAAACTGAAATACATAAATTATAAAATAAATTACATAGTTATAATTAAATCGCATGATTAATACATTAAAATACATAAAATGCTAAAACAAGGTACATAATTCATAATTAAATTACACAAAATATGTGCATAATATGATAATTGAAGATGAACGAGATCTTGATAAGTCGATTGAAGCTGCATTAGAGGTACCATCCCCCGATATAGAAATGGTGGACAATGATAGTTCCTTCTTTCAAGCATTTATTGTTCGATATAGAAAATTAGAGACAAAGATGTTCACATTGCACTTTGAAATGCATTGATTGATTATTTGTGGGGGGAGTAATCTAACTTGGAGGCCTAGATAATTGTTATTGTTATCGTATGTTTTTGTTTTATCTTTGAAGTGTTATTGTTATATTTTTAATATGTATGGTTATATTTTATCATGAAATTTAATTTAATGTCATTTTTATAAATTTTATCTTTTTATATACATAAATATGTAATAAAAAAATAACTATATTTGATAATAAGAGTATAAATCTATTAAGTCATGTATAATGTATTAATAAAGTTTAGATTGTATAACTTAATTTAATAAAAAATTAAAAATAATATATGTAGTGTAGAATGTAGCGCCAACGATTGGAGATAAAATTAAATGTAGCGTGAACTTAACACTACACTAGTGCAAAAGTTGCACTAGTGTAGCGTCAACGGTTGAGAATGCTCTTAATATAATATTAACTTGGTGCAATTTTTTTTTATTTTTAATTTGTATTCATTTCTATAAGAGCATCCACAATGGATGGATGAAAATTCATATATCCATTCATCCACTCACTCTTCTCCATATTTTCTCTACATTACTAATTTTTAAATAATAAGTTGTTTAAATACACTATCACAATGGTTCATTAATCATTCATCAATTGTACTCACTTTTTTACAAAAAATTTTTTATATCCCATCCATATGTTTGAATGAATGACACTCTTTCTTCAATTTAAAAATCATTCATAGTAATTTTAAATATCAACTTTTAATATTTAAACACCTTTTGAATTGATCATTGTGAATGTTCTAGCGATGAGATTATCTTGGCAGATCCATAAAAAAAAAAAAAAAAAAAAATCAAGATGTTTCTATATATTAAGCGATGCGGCTCAAAAGTTTTCTTTTCTTTTTCTCCAAGGTGTGACTCACGAATTAATGTCAAATGTTTACATTATGATAACTCCTAACTAGATCGATCATTTTCTACCACTTTATTATTTGTTTTCCCAAAATTTAACAAAAAAGTTATGAGCTATGATCGTATGACAATCATTCGACACATTAAATAAATATTTTTAACAAAAAAAAAACATTTATATTAAATATTTGAATAAAATCAAAACATATATTTTAGTTTATAAAATTATTCTCAATATTTAAATATTATACATTTTCATATTTTACCAAATTATATTAATAAATGCAATATATAGTTTATTATTGACTTATTATTACAGAGTAAAAGTCATTGAATTACTATAATAAATTCACTTTTATGCATATGAATGAAAGTCAAATTAAATTAGTTAGAGAAAATGATGAGGAGGTGCAAGATTTCAACCAGTCCAAAAAATGTAATGCCTCTGTCCTATACTTAATGTTCCTTTCTTTTCGATACAAATATTAATTATAGAAATATTTATTAGTATTTAAAGAGATAAATTGACTATTGTTTGAGAGTATGATAGTCCTTTCTATTTCATTATTAAAATAGATGATTTTTTATGGATAAAAATAATGACATTAGATGTAATTTTTAGTTGTTGGAGCCTTGGAGGGAACAATTAAAAAGGGTGTAGTTATTTTATCGTCTTTTATAAAATGAGTAAACAAGTATGAGATGATCGTTTTGAGAAAGGGGTAAACAAGTATGAGACGGAATATAACATTACTAAAAAGTGCAAATTGTTGTTAAATTACCCAATATACCCCCAAAGCTCAGCAATTCTACATTCATATATGTTTATACCTATAAAATTATTGATATATTGTTAAATGTCTTGGAAAGAGCAAAAACTTTATTCTATTTTGTAGAGTTCGAGTTCCAACTTTGCAAATCTTTAATTTATTTTAAAAATAAAATAAAATTAAATTTAGTCACCTTAAAATAAAATAATCAACAACAGTTTTTTTTTGCAAATCTTTAATTTATTTTAAAAATAAAATAAAATTTAAGCAACACAAGTCAACAACTGTTTTAATAATAATAAATTTTGTTTTGAAATAATTATAATTTTTGTTACACATAATAAATTTTTTTCAAATTTTTCATTTCATATTAAGTTATTATTAATTATTATTTAACTTTTAAATTGTGAAAAATTGTGAAACATATTCGATCTGTATAATCTTTTTATTCAGGATTATAAGCTTACTGGTGTTTAATTTTTTTTTGACTCAAACTCTAAAATTTAACAACGTTTACTTCTTTTTCTCTCAACCTCAAAAAACAACGACTCCACAACCCAAAATTCAAACACCACTACCACTACCATCTCCTACACGCTGCCGCCGCTGCCATCACTGCCTGGAGATTGAAGCTGGTGCAGAAGCCAATAAAGCCGCCACCATCGCCAACGCCACCGTCATAACTGTCGCTACCACCGCCAACGCTAGAAGAAGTAGATCCGTGCCCAGATCTGCGATAACGATGACTCTCTTTATCTCTTCAAATGCCCACCACCATCGCCACCAACGCCCCACCACCACCATCGAAGCAAATCCATTTTATGTGACAATGTTTGGTTCACTTTTTGCTATTTTAATTTTTTATGTATTCTTTTATTGTTTGTTCTTAGGAGGGGAAGGAACTTTGGAGGGTAAGATATTTGCATTTGTGAATGGAAATAAGGTAGCGACAAATTCGGTTCTTGATAGTCATGTACTTGTTTGTTTCAAATTTTTAATGGCTTAATTGCTCTGATTTTTGCTCAATTAGTGATAGTTAAAAAAATTAAATTCTTTTGTAAAATGTACATATTATTTTTCTCTTGAGAAGGTCTTGTGTGAAATATTGCACACTAGTGTTATGTACAATACAACATAAATAAGGTAAAATTCTCCAAATTTCGTGGGTCATGGCGAGCGGGTCGGGTCAGGCAGGCAGGACGCGGGCAGTGGGCTTCAGGTTGGCGCGGGTGAATATGTATTTATAGAAGAATATCTTTATCAAATATGTGTTGTAGCCTAATGGTCCAAAATTACAAATTTAAAGAACAACTTGATGTGTTACTACATAAACAAAAAGAGTGTTACTATATGAACAAAAACCAGTACAAACGCGAAAAAAATCATCAGTCTAAAATTACAGATTTACAGAACAGTGTAAAAAGCGTGCAGAAGGATTTGAATTTCAAACACACACTTTGTGTTGAGGTGTAATCCAAACACCTCATACATATTTTATCTTCTTCTCGCATAATTCACACCAAAATCCAAATTGAACAACCCGATTTTATCCAATGATCGGAGCGAATCGAAAAAAATTAAATTGGACAAGAAATTAGGGCACAAATGAGGAAGAAGAACCCGTGAGATCCACCAAAGAATCAAGAGAGAGAGAAGAAGAAGAAATTTGACAATCATCGTCCGTCTTTAAGGCGCCAAGATGAAGAAAAAACTCAATCTGTCTCTAACCCATCATCTTGACCATGAAAAAAAAAAAATTAATTGCACATAACACTAGTAAACAATATTATATACAAGTTTTTGTCTTTTCTTTTAGGGTATATGATGGGCTTATGGAGGAAGCAAGGCGACATAATTTATGTAACAGATAATATGTGTGCAAATTTATGGCATTAACTTGTTTATAGGGCATTTTATTACAATATTATGGTATTAACACCGTTTATGTATTGTGGGATGTAGTGAATTATATGGAAGCAATGCGTCACAAATTTATGGGTTTAAAAAAAAAAAATTATGCATATGTTCATAAAATTATACATATGTGTGTGTATTTTATACATATGTGCATGTTGAAGATATGTCAATTTTTTTATTTAGAAGATGATATATAAATCTTTGTATTTAGATATGTAAATTTTTGTAATTTTTTACATTATAAATATGCAATTTTTAAAGTGTAAATGAAATAGAATTTCCCACTATAAGGTGCAAAACATAATGAAGGAGATATTATAAATACATCAAATAAAAAATTAGAAATGAATATATGCATATCTTTTAATTTTAAAATATCATCAATCTCTTATAAGAAATGACAATTTTTTTAAAAATAGGAGATGGGGCCATGGGGGTAGTTATGTGGTGTAAATGGAAGGCATTAAAGACTTGACACCTACCCTTTTGCAACTCTTAATAATGTAAAAAAAGGGTGCACCTATCATATTTCTCTATCTTTAAACATAGACCTAAGATCATAACAATGTTCTTCCCATCAGATATATTCTTCTATCGATATTAATGGGGTTTCAGATTGTGCTAGTATGATTTGGGACCCTGAAAAGTAGATCGTTTTTTTTTTTTTTTTTGTAAATTTTAGATCCGAGTTATCTGCACAATCCATGTGATAATTATATTATCCTATTGTCGTCCTATAGTCTTTCTAGATCATGTGACCCTTGATTCATCTCCTTAGTTGAAAGCATTTGATTCCTCTCCCAATTGAGCGCCTTTTGTTTAATTTATCTCCTGGGTTGAGAGCTTTGATTATGTTTTTAATCGTGTTGCATTGTGAAGACAATTTTTTGTTGTCAAATTGTTAACAAATATAAGCCTCGAAAATCAAATCAGAGAAATGAGTATTGATTGCACTGTGAGTGGGTGGATCGACGAGAGGAACAATCAATAGTAGAGGATGCTGTCAGTGAATATATGATGAAGATAGATTGTAAACTATACTAAAACAGATTAATGGTAACGCAATTTGTCTTACTCGTTAAAAAGTCAATGATTTGTCTTATCGTTATGTTAGGGCATTTAGCTCATTCCCAAGTCTTTATTATTGGGTCAAGATTCCAATTATTATAGATGACCTTAAACGTCCTTGCATTTGAATTTTAAGTATTATTTTGTGGCCAAATAATTAAATCTAGCCTATACTTTTTGTTTTTCATTAATTTTAGCACATATTTTTTTCCCATCTTCAAATTTAACACATATTTTTACTTAATACTAAAAAACTATCACAAGTCACCATTTTCGATAAGATTTGTCTAATGTGATCGGCCGAATCCACCTGTCCTGCTGACGTGTAAATATTAGAATAAAAAAATTTTAAAAAATCACCACCTAAAATTAGAAAACGGGGAATATACAAACATCTCGGGTAAGTATTTTTTAATTTTAGGTGGTGATATTTTTTATTTTTTTTATTTTATTATTTACACATCAGTAAGATAAGTAAACTCCGACGACCACATCAAACAAATTTTATCGAAAATGATGATCCAGAATGTTTTTAAGTATTAAGTGAAAAGTATGTGCTAAAATTGATGAAAAACAAAAAGTATAAGCTAAGTTTAATTATTTGGCCTTATTTTGTTTTAAAAAAAAACACGTAATTATAATAAAACACTTGGAATGACACCCAGTAGTAATCCACTCAAATTAATTTACATTCATTTTGATCAAACAGCTGTTATCTATAATTATTTCCTTCAATTATTTCACCAATACTCATCAAATAAATTATAATCAATTCATTTCACATTTGATACCGGAGACCTATACAATACATACCGACATATATATATCCAATTTTGATATACCAATACAATGCGGGTCGGATTCGCACCTTCACACTCTCAGATCTCATCTCACTCCCTCTCACCACCAATACATACAGACTTACGTGTATCTATACTCCAATTCGCACACTAAGCTCACTGATCCACCATTACTGAGCATTATGTACTGAATTGAGTTACCTAATTGATAAGCAAGAGAGGATTGATCGGAATCGTGTATCGAGATACAGTGATTTCAGATTTGTGCTGGAGCGGCCGTGATGACCGTGGCGGTCCGGGGTGGTCGGGTCGGATCGGGAGGCGGATCCGTGATTCGAAGCTTCTTCAGCTACCGGATCTTCGTTTCCGCCATGTTCACGCTTCTCTTCCTCGCTACTCTCTCCGTCCTGCTCACTTCTCACCCACCGCACAATGATACTGTAAGCACTCACAATTTCTGTTCTGTTCTCACCGTGTGTGCATTTGCTTCTTAAATTGTGATTTGAAGATTGCTCTAGTCTCAGTGGTAATTAACATGTGTAAGTAATCAAATCTGTTGTTCCTTTTGACAATTAATGGAGTTTAGGAGCTCTGCATTTTTGGATGCAGCTAGATGCTTGATCCTTTTTTTGATATTATGTTAATCTGTATCTGTGAATATATGTTGAATGCAAACTCGTATCATGTGCATTTAATTGTTGGATGCGATTATTCCTACGTTATATCACTGTTTTATTTTATGCTGAATGGGTAATAGCTGGAAATGAACATTATGAGCAGGTTATTGATGCCACAGGACATCCACAGCGGCGAAGTTTTCTAGAATGGCAGTCGGATCCAGCAAAGACTAGGCTAGATTTGATATATAACCAGGCTAAAAATCACATTGCGTTAGTAAATGCGTATGCTACCTACGCCAGGAAGCTCAAGCTTGAGGTATCTAAGCAGCTTAAGACGTTTGACGATTTGGCTCAAAGTTTCTTGGATCTTCAAGTGAAACAGACCTATCGCACTGCACTGTTCGAATCTAATGGGCCGGTGGATGAGGATATCTTGAGGCAATTTGAGAAGGAGGTCAAGGATAAGGTTAAGATTGCTAGGTTAATGATTGCAGAGAACAAGGAATCATATGACAATCAGTTGAAAATTCAGAAATTGAAGGATACAATTTTTGCCGTCAATGAGTTGCTTGTGAAAGCCAAGAGGAATGGGGTGTTTGGAAGCACGATTGCTGCTAAATCAACTCCCAAGAGTCTGCATTGTCTTGCGATGCGGTTATTGGAGGAGAGAATTGCACATCCTGAAAAGTATGTGGATGATGAGCCCAAGCCCGAGTTTGAGGACCCCACTTTGTACCATTATGCTCTATTTTCAGACAATGTGATCGCAATCTCTGTGGCGGTAAACTCGGTTGTTAAGAATGCAGAGGAGCCATGGAAACATGTTTTCCACATTGTTACTGATAGGATGAATTTTGCTGCTACAAAGGTTTGGTTTAAGATGAGGCCATTGCAAGGTGGGGCTCACATTGAGATCAAGGTAGTGGATAGTTTCAAATTCTTAGATTCTTCTCCGGTGCTGCAGAAAAATGCAAACTTGAGGAAGTTTTACTTTGAGACCACGGCAGGGAATATCACTACAGATGTGAAAAACATCAAGTTTAGGAACCCCAAATATATATCCATGCTCAATCATCTTCGGTTCTACTTGCCTGAACTGTATCCAAAGCTGCACAAGATTCTATTTCTGGATGATGATGTTGTAGTTCAGAAAGACTTGACTGCCTTGTGGAAAATCGATCTGGATGGAAAGGTTAACGGTGCAGTCAATATTTGCTTTGGATCGTTTCATCGTCTCTCTGAATATTTAAACTTTTCTAGTCCTCTCATCAAGGAGAAGTTCAATCCTAGGGCCTGCGCATGGGCTTTTGGCATGAATGTTTTTGACCTTGATGCTTGGCGACAAGAAAAGTTGACCGAACAATATCATTATTGGCAGAATCTGGTAAGCTTTATGCTTTAGCAATTACTTATCTGTTTCTTTGGATAAAGGTTTACGTGTTGCCTACCTTTGCATTTGAAACAAACAGGTATCCAACTTTGACTCTTATAGTTTAAGTTTCAAATTATACATATGGGTTTTCTCTGGCAATTATACCGATGAATTGTACTTTAACATTTTTTTGTACAAAATGGTATTAAAGTTTGGATAAACTAAAATGATGAAAATCAAGTAGGATACCAATCTTACTAAACTATTAGTTTACCCGTTTCAATTGCCGCATAAAATCATCATTACTCTATATTGTAAAGTAATGTTGCTAAAGTTATAAAAAATGAATGTTGGATGGCAATTTATTAGAGCACACAAATGTGTGATAACCAAATTTTGGTTATAAAATGATACTAATTAACATAGAATACCAACTTGTGTTACAAAATGCAAAGGTAGATGACCACTAATATAAGCCTAACTATTCTGTTTGCCGCATAAAATCATCGGTACTCCATAATTTAAAGTAATTTATGTAAAATGATAAGATCAAAGGTTGGATACAATTTATTACAATATAATTTTTATATCTTGTTTTGATGGTTCTGCTTTTTCGCGGGATCAAAGTTCTATGATTCTTCGTCATATCTACACTTATATAAGGTAAGGTTTTCTTACACAAGCCACATTATTTATGAATGTCAGAATGAGGACCGTACATTATGGGAATTAGGGATGCTTCCAGCTGGACTCATTACTTTTTACTCAACCACAAAGCCTTTGGACAAGGCGTGGCACGTTCTGGGGCTTGGTATCAATCCTAGTATCAGTATGGAGGAAATTGAGAAGGCTGCTGTTATCCATTTCAGTGGAGACATGAAGCCATGGCTGGATATTGCCATGAATCATTACAAGCCTCTCTGGACAAAGTATGTTGATAACGAAATGGAATTTGTGCAGATGTGCAATTTTGGCATGTAAACAATCAAAAGATGGAAAGCTATCTGCTGAAGTAAAGCATGTTGAGCCTCCTTTCTCACCATAAATTGTAAGTTATAGCTTTTTATAATGAAAGTTTTAAGTAACTTTTGCCTCCAAAAATTTCTTTTAGTTCCTATTTTTCCTTATGTGTTAATGTGGAGTGACATTAAACTATAACTCGTCTTTCCAATACCCCAAAATGTATTCTTTGTAGAAGATAGGCATAATAGTTTGCAAATAGAGAGAGCTTTCTATCATCACTCTCGTCAAGGTTCTGTACTCATTATACACCTTGGATTCTGATATCACGCAGCTAAGTATTAAGCATTCTAAAACTGTGATGTTGATTCTTATTTTTCAACAGCATGAAAAATAAGATTATCTGGATTTGTTTGTATTTCCTTTTCAATGATGTTGTATCTCATATAGCATAATAGTGATTCATGTCATGTTTCTTTTATATTCATTCACAACATCTGTATTTATGTGTTGGTGATATAAACGGATGAAATGAAATGAAATAGGAGTATAAAATTAAATACTTCAGTTTTCTTGGCTGAAGGCTTAGTTGGATTATCAACACTCATTAATATACTTGTTTATAAGTTCTCTGTTCTGGAATTTTTTTCCCCAAAGGATAAACAAGCATATTCATGTCCTTTTTTCTGGTCTAGTATATCGACATATCATAAGTTTTTAGTTTAATATTTGGTTAATTGTTGTTAAAATCACAACCTTAGTGTTGTTTGAAATCTAATAATAATCTAAACTTGTGGTATTTAGCAAATAAAACATCACTTTAAAATTATTTTGTAATTCGAATATCGGGTAGTTTGCTCTTTGTTCGGAAGCTGACGTGTACTAGTATGCCTCAGATCATTAAATACTTATATATAAATAAAAATTATACTAATCCCGTAAGCTTTCCGGCAATGGGCAAACTGCCCGATGTTTTTTTTTTGAGCGCCAACTGCGCAATGTTAAATTTGCAAAAATAAATAAATTAAACAGATGTTTTTATTTGCTTAATATTAGATTAGACCGCATATAACAAAAAGGTCGTGATTTCAACAACAATTAACCTTTCATATTTTAATATTGTAACCCAAAAAAACGAACAATTCACATCCAAAATCTTACCTCGTTAATTCCCGTGTCCAAAATTTCTTATCCTTTCTGTTTGCATTTGACTGGATGTGTATATTGCCACTTGCCAGGTTCTTCCATGCCTTATATAGTTGATTGATTATATTTTGATTTTATCGCTCGGGTTTTTGAAAATGATACTTTTTTTTTTATATAATAAATTCCTTTTTAAACAGTGTTTAGTTCAGTAATAGGTTGGTTTACAAGGTTCTTGGTCTAACATAAGATTGATGACAAAAATTTGTATAAGACGGTCTCATACACGAGACAGAATGCAACTTAGCACAATCAACACCCACCCCTTCCAAAGTGTTAAAACGTCAATGCTCAAATTACACCCAGTCTCACCTTGAGACGGTCTCATGCAAGTGTGCCTCAAGATTGATCTATTCTAGTGTTTGCTAATTGGGTCATGAAATATCAAAGGTGTAATCAACGTTTCTTAGAGGAGATGTTTGGGAAGTAGAAATCTTGGTTTATAAGGAGTATTAGGCTGTGTTTGCAGACTCTACTGATAGTTTCTAGAATCACTTTTTTTTTTCAAAAGTTTTGAGCAGTTTTTTGCAAAAAAAAGTGGTTCTACTCTAATTTGTAGAGTTTGCAAACACAATCTTAGTACCACCTTAGTAATCAACGGGATCTGGTATATCAGAAGTGAAGAATCTTGGTTTATAAGGAGTATTAGGCTGTGTTTGCAAATTCTACTGATTTCAAAATCACTATTTTCTTTTTCTTCAAAAGCTGTGAGCAGCTTTTAGAAAAAAAAAGTGATTTTACTTAAATTTGTAGAGTGCAAACACAACACCACTTTAATAACCAAAGGATTGAAAAATCCTACCAAGATCTATAGTATCAGATGTAGAAGAAGAATCAGACCTCGTAGTGGTGTTTCTATGGAATGATAATATAACTTTTCCAACAGAAAACTGAAATACTGTGGGAATTAGGTATTACAGACTTACAGTCATAATGATCTAGGATGAACATCTCCTTTTTACTGTGAAATCTGATTTTAGTAGCAAAAAGCTGAAATCATAGCCTTGTATTGTATCTGAAAAATAATTGCAACTGGTATTGATCCTTCAAGCATTTTGTAATTGTGGGTTATTATTCGGAAGACTATATTCTTAAAATATATTTATCAGATGAAGAGAGTGTAAACAAATAAAGTATATATAAGTCCAGTACAAAGACTAAATTTAAGAGTACATAAAAGAGATTCTCCAAATTGGGTGGTTTTGTCTATGCTCCCGTTCAAGACACTGCCCTTAAGTGCTCTAATATGTTGTATGTACAATAGATTAAAGCATGTTGTATAACACAATAAAACACTGCTTGTCACTGTCACGTAGGATAGCATCTCTAATGATGGCTGAAATGGAAGTGTTTGGGGGTTTAATATTTACAGAATATGTCACTGTTCAAATTTTTTGGTTTTTGGTAAATATTGTACAGATCTGAACTTGCTGATGGGTTGGTTAGCATATGGTATTCCTCGCATGTTTTATAACTGAGCTATTGTGAGACCGTTAGTCCACAATATTAAAAATTACGAATAAATATTTTTTTATCTAAACTGAGATGAAATAAGCAAGGGTGTAGAAGTCGGAAATCGGTAGGCGGGCGGATTGTGGCCGCCTAGCGCCTAGACCGCCTAGTCGGCGCCGCCTAGGCGGTCCCATTTTTAATATTTTTTTTAAAATTGCAAAATAAATTAACATGAATCCGCCTAGGCGCCGCCTAGCAGCCAAAACGATTTTTCTCGCAGATTTTGACAAAATCGGGGCGGCCGGCGGCCGCCTAGTCCGAGTTCTGCAACCATGGAAATAAGACCTTGGTTATATTTCTAACCGAAATTGGCGAACGGCCAAACGTGCACGTCTACGCTCTATGAAGAGGATAGGCTAATTACATTCATAAAAAAGCTATGAGAATTGCCCCTAAGTAATTGAGCGTGCGAGCCAAATGAATCGAAAGATTCATGTTTGGTTCGGGAAGGGATTATGGGAGTTTTAAAATAAACGCAAAGGTAATCTACTTTCATTAAGTGATTTATTAGATAATCGAAAACATAGGATTTTGAATACTATTCTCAATTCAGAAGAACTGCGTGGGTGGGGGGGGGGGCATTGAACTGTTGGAAAAAGTCTGGGCCGGCTTACAGAAAGTAGAAATGGAAGCAGATCAGTTTCGGGTGAATTGATACTCGGAGATAGAACAAGAAAAATTGAATTTGATTAATTCAACTTATAATACTTTGGAACAATTAGAAAATTACAAAAATGAAACGATTCAGTTTGAACAGCAAAGGGCAATTAATCAAGTCCGACAACGGGTTTTCCAACAACCTTCGATGGTTATATTGGTATCCAAAGTACGAACGAGATGGATATTTGTCGTCCCAACCATTCTTTTCTTTTAGTCCCGAGCCCAATAAGGAAAGGGGTAATTTCTAACAAGGTTTTCGTGTTGTTGAGTCCCAGGTGTAGTGCTTCTTCCCTTATGTTGTCCGTTGGTACTAGTGTAGTAGGATTGCCCCATAATCCAGAAGCTCTAGGTGTAACCTTTCGCTCAATACTAGAATAAAAAATTGAAACATAGCATCTGAGGTTGCATTAATCGAATGTGATCCGGTAACGTCTCCCTATACCCTGTTCTTCTGGTGATCAAATTCAATATCTGGAAGATTTTGTGCATGATCCTCATTTTTTTCACAAATAATTAAACTAAAATTTAGAAGAAGCTTGAATGTCGCACTCTTTGCTTTTTTCATTTCTCACTTTCTCATTTAGTGGTTACAACAATTTGAGAATTTAATTTTTCAAATGGGCTTCATTTTCCAACAAGAGGGAGAGAGACGACAGTGATAGGAAACATGTAATAGCATATTATTATGTCTATCATCATAACATTTTTGTTTAACAGATCTTTTGTCTATTAAAATTTTATGCCTATGTTGAACATTTTTATTCATGTACTATCACATTTTTGTTCATGTAATATCAATTTTTTTTGTCCATGTAGTAACCTACGTACTATTAGATCTATCAATAGCTCATTTCTTTGTACATAAAGTGAATTGTGCAAAAAAAAAAAATTATTCCTTCCAATGATGAAAATTATCATTTGTGTAAAATATTTTAGTATTGAGACCTGTGTATAAATGAAGATGAATAGCTAATGGACCCCATATTAAATTTTTTAACAATTGCAATATTGTTTTCTTCTTCCTCATTCTATAATTTGATGAACCACTATCACTCCATAATTGCAATATTTGTTTTCTTTTTCTCCATTCTGTAATTAGTATAAAAATTACGGTTGTGCAAATATATTTTTGCACTTGTATGAAATTGTTTCATATATGATTGGTGCATGATACTTTGTTTGTTTCTATGATACTCATTTTTCTAAAAAAATCACGATAAAAACTTACAGAAGTATCATGTCTTGTGTATTTAAACGTCTCGTATAAATATTTAAGTAGTTAAAAATTATTCGCAAAAAAAATGAATAAGATCAATGTATGTATAAATGAACATAAGTAATCATCATCAATCTCACACTAAAATTCATTGTTATTCAAATCGTGCATATCACAAGATCACACGTGTGTTTAAATAAATTAATTGAATTAATGACTCTGAGGTACAAAAAATAGAAAAATGATTTCTAAGTCTAAAAACGCAATTTTTAGTACTTCTACGTACAAAAAAAATTATACTTTGTTTGAAAAAAAAACACAATTTTATACCGAGAGTCACAAAAAAATCAGATTTCAGACTTGTAGCTTTTTTTTCCCACGTTGTACCTTATATCTTTTTCCCCAAATAAATTTCCCGTATAATTGTACAAACAAATTATTAACCTAGCTATATATGTTTACATCTAAAAGAGTCTAACTAAACCATTTTCAAAATAAGTAAACAAAAGGTAGAGTGACATGTCAAACCCCCCATCAACCGGCCGGCGGCCTTGCGGCGGCGGCTGGTTTAGCAAGGTAGGTGGGGTTAGTTTCTCCGGCCATGATCACCACTATTCTCGCCTCCATCTCCGGCCGTAGAGCCTGGGCCGCCTTTCGATCATTCGACGTCTCAGAGGAGGAGGAATTCCGGTTATAAGAACATGCCAGAATTACTAATGCCAGAGCTACCACTCCCATCACCAGAGCCAGGCCCAAGAACAGGTACGGAATCGGCGAGTTCCACCCCTGGAAGCCGCCGCCAGCCGCGCCGGCGGTGGTGCTCGTCGGGTGCTGGACTTTTGGCATCATATTTAATTTGTGTGTGTATGTATGTATATGAAGGGAAATGAAAAAGAGAATGATTAAAGAGTGAAAAGAGTGGGATAATGTGTTAGAGAAGTGACTCGGAACTTATATATATATATATAAAGTGGGGATTCTTTTCTTTAATTTGGTTTACTGTTTTCATGTTTTATGTCTTGTTAATTTCTTCGCAAGTTTCTTGCTCTTGGCACCCACATACGCACCCCTTTTTCTAGCTTCTTTTAGTTGTTTAATTAATAGGACATTCTTTATTGGGTACGTACGTGTTGCTCCTTAATTGCGTGGAAGCTGCCTGAATTTCTATTCTAACTTCTTCTAGCTAATTAAATCGTGACATTCCTTACCCATTTCAGATTAGACTCCAAAAATATTCGTCTGAATTCGATTAATAAATGAAGTCTGTTAATTTAAACTAACAAAGTTAATTATATTTGAATCATTAGTTCGAAAACAGACTCGTTACTAAGCTTGAGTCTTATACATCATTATTAGTAGAGTTTCCTTTAAGCGAGACACTCTTATAATATAACAGGCTGAGCGGGAAGAAGTTGAAAACTCGTGGATCCTTCACAAGTCAAACCAGGTAAAATAGATTTTCCAAAAAGAAAATGGAAACATTAAATTCACACTCGGGTTTGTTTTACTATAATAATAAATATGTGTTATTATAAGAACAAGTAACACATATTTGGATTTTTTGTATACATATTTATCCTTATAAGTTATAACAACATATGTGAGGTATTGAAAATTATACTCCCTCCGTCCTATTTTTTATTATCCGGTTACCGTAGACACGGAGATTAAGAAAAAATAGAAGATAATAGTATTAAATGGTGTAAAGTGGGTAAAGTGGGTTTGGTGCATTGAGGGAAATAATAATATTAAATGGTGTAAAGTGAGTTTAATGGAGAAAAATAATAGTATTAAATAATATTGAAAGTTGTTTTATTTTCTTTTAAGGAAATCGCCAAATAAAATTAGGACGATTATTTATGGAAAATGGACAATCAAAATTAGGACAGAGGGAATATTATTATATAAACGTAAAAATGTTACCAAAAAAAAAGTAATATAATTAAATCGACTCAAACCTACCTAAATGGTGAGTCAGTCTGCTGTTGATACTCTAATGCTTAGTCACGAGTCTACGGATCGGTATCTACAACTCTTGAATTGAAACATCAATCGCTAAAACATAGCAACAAAAAATAATATTGTCCTAATTAATGCAATATTAGTTGTGTAGTTAATTAAATCAATGCATGCATATTTTGATTTTCCCATAGCCTGAGTACCTTACTTAGCTAGCTAGATATACTCGATAAATGTACGTATTTGTGGGACGTACGTAGTTCTCATGGATTACTCAAATAGAGTTAACTTGTGCACTACTAAATTACCAAAAAGATATAAATAAAATAGAGAATGTATAGCAATTAGCAAATGAATTGAGTGCAAAGCTTCCTACGTGATATTTATGCAGTTTTCACCAAAATCCAAATAAGCATACTTTTACTTTATTTTAAAGTTTAATACACACGAATTTGATAATATGCCCGCAGGTGGACACAAATTTATATGTTCATCACTTATGTGGCGCGCCACATATGTCATCATTTAATTTTTCTTTAATTAATTTAATCTTCTCATTTATATATATTTCATATTTTACTCAATTTTATTAATTATATTAATTTTCTTATCCGACCCGGGCCCAACTCGATCCGAACCCGAAACCCGGCCCGAGTGATTCATGGTTCACCCAGCCCGAATGATTCATGGTTTAGGATTTATAGTTTAAGGTTTAAGTTTATATAATTAATGAAAAGATTGAATTAATTAAATAAATTAATTAAATAATCTTGATCTTCAGATATCTTGTATTGTACATGTATTAAATGAGACATATAAATTTGTGTCCTATAAAATCCGTTAATACACATATTAATGATCATATTGAAGAAAAAAAAAGTAAAGGATATAAAAATTAAAATAATTATGTAACCCGAAGGGATATATACTTGTATTTTATTCTTCGAAGATATTAACTTTATGACACGGGCATTTTGATATTAGATACTTTGGAAACCCCAAAAAAAGTGGTCGACGAATGAGTGTGAAGTTGTTTGTTAGAGTGGGCCCTTCGCTATCTTTACTAGTGGGCCCACTTGACCTGAAGCTTTGGTTTAAGAATCCGACACTTGCGTGATGGCATCGCCTAATAACGGCGGATTTTACATAAATCGAAAGATTAACGACTTTAACACTTTGAAATTTATGAATATATGATTTGTATTAAATTGTATCCTATCTCATGTATGAGATCGTCTCATATGAATTTTTGTCAATCAGTATTAATGCAAACATATATATCAAGTATATATGGTGCACACAAATATAACTATTCTGTATAATTGATTATTGATGTATATATATACCTCGCTTAAAGAAGTGTTATTTGTTGGGAAAATGTATAATTTCGAAAAAAAAGTCATTCGTTTTAAAGGGATTAAATTTTTTGTAGTCCATTAACTTTGTTTCGTTTTGAAATTGATCCCGATTATTTTGACTTTTTGATTTTAGTCCTTTACATTATTAATTTTTTTGAAATTAACCCTTTAAACTGTTGTAGCAGGTCACCAAACAGGTAACCACCACCTATATAATTATTTTACTTTTTCTTTTTAACTTCGAAATATCATCACACTTTTTTTAATTTAAAACGGTGGAAAGTTAGTGGACCTAAAACGCTATTTATCCTCTTTTCCCTGCCATTTTAAATAAGTTTTCTCCAATAATTACCACCATCATTAGTTAAGATGTATCAATTGTCTAGTTACTGTTCCAAATGCTAGTGCAACTAATTTCAAATGCAGACAAAAACAAGGGCTGTTACACACTTACATGACTCATCAAGGTTATTATGCTCGCAAAACTATTCCCTATAGTTTTGTTTTGATGGGTTAGTTGAGTAATGAATGATAAAATGAATATTGAAACTAAATATTATGACCTAATGACCTTGCCTTTTGAACTGTGATGGATTAGGTGAAACTATAATGCGCACTTGATCTCACAAAGTGGTCTCTCCCCTATTACTAAATACTCTCTGTCTTATTTTTATTGTCTTTCTAGGGAATTTTTTTTATCCCAAAAATAATTATCTTATGCACTATTCTATAAAAAATAAACATTATATTCTATTTGTGTCCTTCAACTTATTTGTATGATAGTATGCATTGATTAAGCAAAATTACCCTAGCTAGTTAGATATATACATGTATCTATTGTTATTTAATGAATTTTTAATTCGTATGAAGTATCTTTAAACGACAATTAAAATGGGATGGAGGAAGTACTTTTTAGATGGTACTATAAACTTTTTTTTAAGTATTCTTTCTGCCCTAAAATTATTTGCATATTTGCAATAATCGAACATCACTCAATAATTTACACACTCTAAAATTAACAATTTGATTTTAAAACATCACCCTCACGATATCTACAATTGTACATAAAATGTTATTGAAGTGAACTAATTTCTTCAATTTTACATGACATGGGTCGTACTTAAGATATATAAGACAGTGATAAACTTAACTCCACTCTATAGAGTTGGACGACAGAACTTGCCTAGAGGTTTGGCGGCAACGTTGGTGGCCGATAGTCAAGCTAGCTGGTATCAGCAATCGATGATAACTGTCAAAATAAAAAATTAAAATATAATTATTAAATATTAAAGTTAAAGTAAAAAAAAAAAATTCTCTCAAATTATTAAAGAGCTCAGAAGTTTTATTTGTAAAAAAGTTTAACAACTTATAAGTTTCATTTTCTCAATTCTCCAAATGAGACCTCTTTTGCTCCTTAGTGGTCGATCCAGAAGAGTTGAGTAAATGAATTAAAAAATTTATTAAATAATAATAAATATATATGTAATGTCTTTTATTTATTTATATGATTATCTAATGCATGTTATTATAAAAACAAATATAATTATAAAATTGGAATACAATATTTTATTTTTCTAGATTAGTACAAATTATAATTTTTTTAGACAAAAAATCATCATTAGAAAGACAAACGAAATGAGACCTTAAGAGTATCTTATACTCTTGAAATAACAGGAAGATATATGGATAATATATATATATATATATATATATATATATATATATATATATATATATATATATATATATATATATATATTAGATAATGTAGTGGAATTATGTTTTAAGATTAGCATGAATTCCAAAAACTCTTAAGATTGAAATTTTTGATACATAATGTGAACTGAAGTGGGTGGAGGGGTCCTTTAGTTTAGAAAACAAGGCACTCCAGATTTTGTCAATTGGGCTCCTCCTCGCTCTTAATTGCATTAATAGTTTTTTATAATTAGTTCTTGTGTGAACCATAGACGAGATTTATGAAGTACTGTAAATTTAAATGAAATGTACTTTATATATTAATTAATTAATTGATTAGAATTTTTCTTTCTAAAAAACGTGTCTCATAATTAATTAATTAAGTAATCGATATACAGTAGAAACTCCATACAATCATATTGTCGGGACCGGGAAAAAATATTACTATAGGGAGGTTATTCTTAAATAGAGTTTTACATAGAAAAATGATTTTTTTTGAAAAAAAAAATACTACATTCAATATAATACATACTATATTACATGTATATAAATTTATTAACAAATTCATGTATCTAATTAATATGAATTTGACTAAAATAAATACATACACTTTAAGCATACAAAAATGTGTTTATGGGGACGAATTATTATGTACACTCAAGTTGAAGGATGTAGTGACAAATCATAAAATTAAGATGTCGTCACAATTAATCATAGATAAATATTTTAGGCCATCTTAATTGTAATGATATATAAATTTTTATATATAATGCAATTTATTCTTATATGGAGGAATAAATCCTTAAGACGAGATCGAAAAAAAATATGTCTTATTAATGTGAGTTTATTCCTAAATATTATAACTGGTCCCGAGTTGAGATCGTAATTTTTTATTATTATAAAAAGTTTATTTTTATATAGAGTATTTCTATGGGGATTTCTACTGTATATACTAAGGACCTATTTAATTGGGAGTAATGGCCCCTAAAATTTATTATATTTATAGAAAGAGTTGGGCAAAAGCACTGGACTACTCGAAGACTTTGAAAAGGGGGTGTGAAAATGGGTTGATATGGGTTTTAAGGAGACTCATTGAAAAGTTGAGATACTATGGGACAGCGAGTTTGACAATTGTGCTAGACTACTAGTTCTTTATAATTGTAATTATATAAAAAAATAGTTTCATTATTCAAAAAATTTAAAACTAATTAATTATTTGACGTATAGACAATTCTGTTCATGATGATAAAATCATTTGTTATTACTGATATGTTATTACAGATAATTATAAAGTAAATCGGCAGGTGATGCTTATTTTTAAAATTTTAATGTCTTTTAGAAGTGTGAGCTTTTCAACTTCTTTATTTCCATGTACATATATTGTTATGAGAGAGTAAGTTCAACATCTCAGAGGGTGTCATCCATATTGCCCTGCGGTTGGATTCCACTATTCTATTTTTCATATTCTATTGATGTTTCACCTTTTTTAATCTTTAACACATAAATTCGAAATTTTAAAGCATGAAGGTAAAAATATACCATAATATATTTTAGAGAAAATGACTAGTAGGTTCCAATTTGATGGAAATATTGCAAGTAGGTTCCAATTTAATAAAAATATTGCAAGTAGGTTCCACGTACTCTTTATATTACTATTAGGTTCCAAATTGAAATAAGTTACCCTCAAATCAATAAAACCCTAGAAACAAATCAAATCTCTCGCTCTGCACACCCCCCCTCAATCGCCCGCCGCCGTCTCCAAGGAGAGAGAAAGAGTGGAAGAGGACGCTAAGCTGTTTGAGGAGCGGAACAACGTCGATGGCGGCAAAGGAATGGATTCACTGTGGGAAGCCTACGAGATCGATTCGAACAAGACGCAGAAGATCGATTCGAAGAAGATGAACGCGAAGAAGGTTGATTTCGAATTTATAGAGAATTGCGAGGATGAGATGGAAGCACCATTGTGCTGCTTGCAAGCTCTAAAATTATCGACGGGGAAGATGAATTTGGGGGTGGGAATCCCTAATCTTGTGAAAATGAATTTGGGGGTAGGAATCCCTAATCTTGGGAAGATGAATTTGGGAGGTGATAATCGACGGAATTTGAAGGTGATTAAAGGGATTGGGTGGTTGCATAGTGTGAAGAAATATGAGACATGAATAACCCGTTTACAATTTCTTTTGTTGTTTTTATAGCAAATGTACCACAACTAACACTGATTAAATAGATAAGATTAAAGAAAATAACTACAAATGATCAAAAATAGTTGATCAAAATCAGGAACTACAGAGTATTACTACCTGGAAAAAATAGGAATGACCTTTAACTTATTCTAAAGTAGTTAAACAAGTAACACAAAACCACATGTATAACATATATACACATACATGAATCCAAGTAGAATAATCCAACAACAATTCAACAACAAAACGCAGCATTCATCAGTACTAAAATGACGGGACGACGCCATATACCGCGTCCGTCATTACAGATGCAAGGGAGAACATCTGATCAACTTCAACTTCGGCATTCCTTCTTTTGGCGAATCGGCCTTTGATCCTCGGCCTCGTTTCTGCATACGCCTTTCTCGATGCGTATCTGATGGTCTTCTCGAATCTTCGATTCTTCTTCTTCTCTCTGTACCTCAGAACCCTAGCCTCTCTGTCCATTGGAGATAGCTGAGTTGGCACTTGAATTGGAGGGCTTGAGAATAGGTCAATGGTGCCCTTGGGGGGTCTTGTGTGGGATATTGACACTTCACTTGTTGATTCCGGGACTACCCCGACTTCCATCGATGAAATCGAAACCTGGAATTGTGATCAAGAATTGAGTTTTTAGTGCATTGTTGTAAGCACGGGATCGGTATCCGTACGTAAGAAATATTGTCGTCAAGTAACACTCCAATAAACTAGTTATATAGAGCAACTGTAAAGAACTAATACTTTTAATGGGAGAAAAAAAGTTTTTTAGGGCCCGTTTGGCTAAACTTATTTTAAACATCTTATAAGTTGTTTTGAGAGCTTATAAGATGTAATTTTTAAGTAGCTTATAAGTTGTTAAAGTATTCGGCTAATAAAACTTATAAGTTCTTGAATAGTAATTTTTTTAAAACTATTTTTAAATTTTAAAATTAATATAATTTTTTCGATTTTTTTTAATAATATTTTTTTTGAAAAAAAATATTTTTTTGTGAAAAAAAAATTCGATTTTTTAATAATATTTTTTTTTCAGAATTTTTTTTTTTTAAATAAATATTTTTTTCAGAAAAAATAGAAAATATTGAAAAAAAATTAATTCCGAAAATATTTTTCCAGAAAAAATATTTTTTTCGATAATAAATATACTTTTTCCAGATAAAAAAAACATTATTTCGAAAATAAATATTTTTTTCAGAAAAAAAAATATTTTTTTCGAAAATAAATATATTTTCTCATAAAAAAAAAAATTCTGATTTTTTTTTTTTGCGAAAAAAAAACGGGCCGAGTTGGATTGAATTCAAACCGAATTTGGGCCGGGATGGGTTGAGATATGATAGAGCTTATTTAATTTTTGTAAAATAATTGGGATATTCCAACTTATTTTTTTGGAGTTTATCCCAACTTATTTTTTTGGAGCTTATAAGCTCTAAAAAGCTTATTTTTAGATCTTATAAGATATTAGACATCTTATTTTACAAAACAAAATTAATGAACTTATAAGCTCCTAAACAGCTTATAAGTTGTTTTAAAGAGCTTATAAGCTGTGCCAAACACCCCCTTAGTCTCATTACATTTTCTGTAGTCCCTTTTTCATCCCAAAAAATTAACTATCTAATTTCGGTCCAATAAGCATCTCTTTTGTCCGATTTTGGTCTCATTTTAGCCGAAAAATAGAAAATTTTATTGTTTTTGATTGTGTTTCAAGTCACGTTTCAATTAAAATTGAGGGTTTACGAGCTCGTAGTTGACGTAGACGCTGACTGTTATAATAAAAATTCATTTTTTAAAAATTAGAGAGCAAGAAAATTATTCATAAATTGAAGAAAAAATAATTTTTTTTCGTAACAGATAGCGTCAATGCCAGCTACAAGGTCAAAAACTCTCAATTTTAACCGACACATGAATTGTGTGTGTGACCGAAATGAAGTAATTTTCTATAATGAGACCAAAATTAGACAATCAAGATAATTATGAGACCAAAATTGGATAATTAAATTTTTTTGGACGAAAAATGGATTACACGAAAGTTATGAGACCAATAAATTTTTTTTCTCATTTTAACGGGAAATAATTGATACTAACATACTAATACCTTTTTGTTAGACAACTAATACCTATTAAAAAACTCAATTGTATTAATGAAAACTTACAGTTTGGGAGATTGATCCAGGGTAGCCATATCCACCGTCCAATCCCAACTGGAAAAAATGGTGTTCATTCTTTCCCTTGTGATACTGAATTGGAACAACACTGTCACCGTAATGTTGCTGCTGCTGCTGTTTATTGTACAATCCCTCATTTAATTGATTATTCTGACACGAGTTGTAGTCATCAAGGTCCAAATACTCATCCACTTCGCCCACGAAAATGGGAGCGCAACGATGCTCTGTTCGTCGTCCCCGTTTTTCATGGGGTTCATCAGCAGCCATGAAGTTGCTTCATCTTCATCTTCATCTTCATCACCTTCCTCATTCAAAAACTCGTGTTCCACATTTTTCGATGTTTTGGTTACAAACCCGCCGAAATTAGGGCCGTACATGGTACCTATAATGGCAGAACCAGAATAAAAAAATAGAACCTGACGAAATAAATACTGTGCAAAAAAGTAAAAGTCAACCCTATCCAAGGTAAAAAGAATAAATCTGTTGTCAAGCTGGTTCATAATACAAAATTACCTAAATACACTAATTAATTTAATACCATGAACAAGTTTTTCATGTTCTCTGTAATTAGGTGATAAAGCGTCAATCTAATGCGGAAAAGGAAGGTTCAGTATTATTGGTGGGCTACTTTTTTTTTATTTTTTTGAATTTATAATCGCTTCATTTGAATTCTTATTTTTTTAGTATCATTATTATGCATATAAAATAATATTATTTAAAAAGAAAATTAATAATACTCTTTTCATCACAAACTCAATTTTACGGTTACTGTATGTTCCAGTTTAAAAAAAAAAAGCGATAAAGTGTTGAGTAAAAAGAATTGTTGAGTAGTATTGTCCGAAACAAAAACTATAAAGTTAAGTTTGGGACAGAGGGAGTAACATTTTGTAGTGATAATACATATATGCATAACAATGATACTTATGTTTATAACCCGTCCCATCCAACACATAGCTCCGCCAATGGTACCTGAAATCGGCTGAATCGGGACGCGGTGGTGGCGGCGGGCAAGGGGGTTAGCCGAGTGAATTTCGGCGTCGCAGGCGGCGCAAAGCGAGGCCGAGTCGGCCTTGCACAGGAACGCCGCCGGAGCGCGTTCGCAGGAGTCGCAAAGCCAGACGCGCTGGTGGGGCGACGGCGCGTGGCTAGCGGCGTCACAGTTGGTACAAAGGTAGGACAGGTCGGCACGGCGGTAGAGGGCGGAGCAGCAGGTGTGGCAGGTGGTTGTGGCGTCGGTGCCGTCATTGGTTTCTATCTTTAACATGATGTCGGTTTGCTTGGTCTTGTTTATCTCGTACTTCTCTCAAGTGTTGGGGTGAGAGAGGGGGAGAAGTAATGGTGGCTACTGAAAGTCTGGAGAATCCACTTGACGACACGTGTCGGAAAGATAGTGGGTCGGAAAGTTGTTTAATAATTTTGTGGCTGTTGTAACTTGATGTGGGCCCCCCCGTTTGGCTTCTCATAGGGTGTGGGGTCTACAGTTGTATACATTCGCGTAGTGCACCAAAGAGACATCCATGTGCAAATTGCAATATCGATCATATTCTTCAACTTTCTTGTTATGGTAAAATCTTACATGATATTAAATTTACTTTGCCAGATGTGGAGTATTACATATTGGAGTGCTAATTTCGTGGCTCAGGAATTTATAACGAGTAGTGTTTTTCAATTTTACGGGAACTTTTTTTGTTGGGTCGACTAATGAATTGGTAGGCATTCATGTATATCTACGTATTTATAGTGAATTTTAGAATCGTACATCTTATTATTAAAATAAGTACAATTTATTTACAATAAATCATGACTATTAATACAAAAAAAATAGTTACATGATTCAGTGTAAATAAATTGTACTTTTTAGTATAACAAGTTATTCAATTTTAAAATGCACTACGATTGCAAGGTGCACCTGAGTGTAGATGAGACCTACTCAATTCTTTTTGCTTAAAAACTAATCTACTTGAAAAGAAAAAAATACTCTCTCCGTCCCATTCTTTAAGGTCTTTTGACTGTTCATAAGAATTTATGGGAATAGTGATAAAGTGATAAAGTGTTGGGGTAGAAAGAGTTGTTTATTAGTATTTTATGTGATAAAGTGATGGGTAGTTGGGGGTAGAAAGCGTTGTTTATTAGTATTTTATGTGATAAAGTGATAAAGTGATAAAGTGTATTTCCATTTTAGAAAATAGTGCTTAAAGATTGAGACAAAAAAATGGAAAGAAAACCTTAAAAATTGGGTCGAAGGAGTATATTCTTAAACGAATTATTAACAGTTTAACATGCATGTACAGTACAACAGTCCATTTGGCTAAATTGTTTTGCTGCAAGTATTATTCTACCTTATATTATTCTTCTTTCGCCCAACTCCAAAAGGGATATATACAAAAAGTCAAATAACAAATAAATTGTGGGTCATAAATAAGAATTGATTTAACGACTGAAAAATAGTTACCTTAATTTACAATCTCACTTGGGAAAACACGACTCTTTTTTAGTTCTTGTATGCAAAGTGCAAACTCAACAAAATTAAGTAGAATTATTATTTTTTAATTAATTAACTCAGTTCTTTTAGAAGGACAAAGTGTTCTATCCTTTCATTTGAATTTGTAAAAACTAGCACTTAATATGTGAGCGACAGAGAGTAACTTTTTATTGCACACATCTTATATATACGTGATGCATGCTAATTATGTATTATG
Source organism: Stenogyne calaminthoides (assembly GCA_037126765.1). Lineage (NCBI taxonomy): Eukaryota > Viridiplantae > Streptophyta > Magnoliopsida > Lamiales > Lamiaceae > Stenogyne > Stenogyne calaminthoides. The sequence continues at coordinate 9,529,053 of JBBCBC010000031.1, read as the reverse complement.
ATAATTCAAACATTGATGATCTTTAAAATAAAAATACATCATAAAATATGATCTTTTAGAAAAGTCTTCTGTGACGTGCAACTGTGGAAGTATGCAACGACGTACAAGTTACTATGACACTGTAAATTTAAAAAAAGGTACATCACCTTTTATGACACTGTAAATTCAGAACAAATACATCACGTGATTTATCCCGCACAAATTTTGAACAAAATACATTCAGCGAGTGATTAAACAATACTCACAGCGTCCTAACTCTTTTTTATACTATTTTTTTTATATATTTTAATGAGCAAATTATTTATTAATATTTAAAATAATAAAGTATTTTTAAGAAATAATATGATATATTTAACTTTCTTCTATTATATATATCTTTAAAAATTATTTTATTATTTTAAATAATAATAAAAATATCGATCATTAAAACATGAGAAAATAATTACACATATGAAGATTGAGTGATGGCGGCGTTACTATAAATTTGATAATATAGGGTAATCGAATAGGAGTGATTGGCCAATGCATAATAGTGGGACCAAAAAGGTGGTAAAAAATGAATTGGAGGTAGCATTATCCACTTATTTTGGGCACACAAAAGAGAGAGCGAAAAGTGGAGGACGTGGATGCAAATAAAGGAAAAAGAAGGATGAGTCAGAATATAAGGTTGGCCAATAGGGGCGTAGCAAGTAAGAAAATAATTGTTAGGATTACTACAATTCTCAACCACAAGTTCAGAACTTGCACCCTTCGTACCAATCTATACCACGTGGGATTTTGGGCCCAATCACACAAATGGCTTTTCCTCCCACATACTTGATTTTGATTGTTCAATTGCATCCTATAGTTATTGATATAATTTTGTTTTATATTTTATTGAGTTTAGACTTTTATTTGATGAGATCAATGACACTTGGATTTTAGCTGATACTGTTGTGGAGGGAAGCTAATACTGTTTGAATGTTGGCGTTATGATGAAAACGGATGTACTAATGCTTAAACCGGCTAGTTGCTCAAACCTAGTACAACAAAAAATGATCAGTAGTTATGAAGTGTATACATAAAAAAAAGAATCAGTTGCAATCAAGGGCGGATTTAAGAGTTGAAATTTTGGGATACATTTCAATGTTTTTTTTTTTAATTATACATAATCAAATACAATTTTTTTCTAATAATACAAAGAGTACATTTGAGTTGAAAGAATTGTTTCAATGCAGAATTGATATACAATTGATATTGGACTTTAATTGTTCAAATTTTCAATGCGATTGTATCTTCATATATAGTTATATCTCTGAAAATTCATGAGCGAAATTGAACTCAGATTGACTATGGGGATTGAGGAATTTACTATAAGTCTGGTATGCATTATGCAATCATACATTATATATGCATATCACTTTGATTTATTTATTTTTTTTAAAATTAAAGCTCAGGTCTAGAAAATTCTTAAAAAATATTAAGGGAGTACTAGGTTGTAAGGTATGGAGGGGTGTAATGGAATCAAAGTCATAGTGTGTGTTTGGAATTACACTACTATAACTTTGATTCCTTCAAAGTAATGAATCTATTAAAGGTTGGTCAAGTTGTGTAGGCTTGGGAATTAGGAGTATGCTCCTCTCTAGGTCTTAGGTTCGAAATCTCTTAGGTGCGAACAACTCTTGAGATGGACCAGTCCATATAGAGCTCAGTTTTGGCTTGAAGTGGGGTCTTCGTTAGTGGACGGTGGCTTCTGGAACCCCCGGATTAGTCAATCTTCGAGCCGGATTAGTAGATCTTCGGACCGGATATCGGGTTATAAAAAAAAAATCTATCAAAGGTGTCAAACAAATAAAATATGACTTTGATTGCTTTCCATTTTCATTTGATTGCTTTCCATTTTCATTCCCTTTCTCATTTACCAAGCATCTTCTAAGTCTTCGTTCTTATACAAGCTTTTGTATTGAACTTAAAACTTAATTCCCTCATTCCTTGATCAGAATAATTTTTTGGATGAGTTTAAGTAAATTTGCTAATAATCCGACAAATACTGCGTTTAATATTGACATAGAATGTAATATGAACACCAGTGAAAAAAATTTCCCTTAAAATATGCTAATTGTAAAGTATTACTTTTTTAAAGTAATATAAAAATAACTTTTTTGAGGATTCATAAGTGATATATGCTCCCTTCGTTAAATACTCTTCATTTTCTAAAAAGATCATTTTCATGCTTATTTTCCATTTCCATAAATAGCATAAAGTTATCACATTCATTCTAACTCACATTCTTCAAAAATCTTTTAATTTACTAAACATATCGTTCGATCAAACTCTTAACCTAAAAACATATATTTTATTAAAATAGTAAGCATCACTTTATCTCCTCAAATAATAATAAACAATATGTACATTAAATTTCATGCATAATAAATGAGAAATCAAGTAAGAGACTAAGGGAGTATCATTTTGCCTTTAAAGAGAGAATTTTCACCACAACATAAGTGGCCTAATGTAACACCTTAAAAATGTTACTTAAAATCTATAATGTGTTACTATAGCAAATAGGTAACACTTTTGAGGACATCGCAGTTGCTCGTGCAGCCTAAAGTCTAAAGCATCACTTTTTATAGATTAAGTAACACTTGTTACCTAAAGTGTTTAAATATAACACTTTATTGTAACACTTAAAAATGTTACATTTGAATTTTATGTAACACTTTATTATTTAAAGGAAACACTATTTTGGCAACATCTTTGAAATGTAAGGCAACACTTTTCTTGATAAAAGTAACACTTCTTAACAATTTCAAATTTATAATGTAACAGTTATTAAATAATTATATAACACTTTTTATCTTCAATATATATATATATATATGTATAACACTTCCTGCACAAATCCTCCATGATGATAAATGGTATACATACAAGAATGAGATTATCAAATTTCTCCATCATTTTCCAAAATTAGAGTGCAAATTAAGCAAGATAGATACACCAAGTATAAAGAGAATATGACCAAGTAACAAGAAACCTAGATTCAATAGTGGCAACATAAAACATAAAGATAAGGTTTTGAAATAAAAAAGTTTAATAACTAGTCTTCATCTTGCACTTGCTCTTCACCTCCCTCATCATTTCCTTCAAGGTCATTACGATCATTCACTTCAGCATCACTTACTCCATCGTTCTAAAAATAATAACACTATCACCAATTGAATAAAAGTCGAGAGACATTTAAATATGTAATGAAAATCACAAAAATTATAATTATTAGTTATCACCTGGCATTGATAAGACTGTTTGTTGAGGAGATTGTTTGATGGATCCATGATTGATGGGGTAATACGAGCAAGCATTTCAGAAGGAAGAGCTTGTTGTAAAATTTTCATCACTTCACCAACAAAGTCTTTCACAATATGGGCTCTATAAGGCTCCAAAAACTCATCCGGAATAAGCATACCAGACTTAGAAGGCTTTTGTAATCTTTTTGTACATCTGCCAGAAAGCGTACGATGTTCTTGGGCTTGTACCCCTTCCTTCTGATTTGTATTAATAGCCAAAATATTCTTAGAAAATCCTTCATAACAACATAAATTTAACTATATTAAAATTGCATAAAAGATGTAACTTACAATGTTACTTTCAATTAATTCATAGGATGTCTTATACTTCTTCTCTGGTTTCCTTTTACGAGTTTCTTTGTATATTGTTGCTTTAGAAGGTGGTATGTTTGAAGTTTGTTCCTGCCATAAAATTTGGATAGTCAAGCAATTCAATCATAAAGCATAAAAAATCTCTATTTATCAGGTAGAGACTGATTTAGTTGACGTGCATGTGAATCTAATTAATAGATTTAATATTTTGCTTCAAGTCACTATAAGGCAATGATGTTTATACAATGTAAAAATAAGAAGAAACATATATAATTCTTTACCAGCTCATGACGTTTTCTTGCAAAAGAAATTGGACCTGCCGTGTGCCTATCCATTTGAGATTCGCTGGTTACCTTATTTTTTTTCACTAATTTGCTGCATGTATATTAAAATTGAACTTGAATTATTACAATTGAACCAATTTCTTATAGAAATAAATCCATAAACCTAGATAAGAGGATATGAATGAGAATAAGTAAAAGCCTTTGAACAAGAAAGCAATTGGCAACAAGAAATACCTGGACATGTTTTAGACTCCAAAACTTTAACAAATCCTTAAATTGTGATTTTGGCACTAATGTTGGACGATTTTTCCATCTATCTCTCATATTGTTGTATGCTTTGTAATGCTTCGTTTTTATTCTGCACTTGTAATTGCGCCAAAGAACTCCTACTGAATGCAACACATAGCTTTTACCTTCTTCTGCAATCAAGTACTTTTGCTACAAGGTGTGAATAAGTTGATTGAAGTTAGTTTTATACACACAATGACAAGAGTTCGAAAAAAAGAAGCAAAGCAAAGCAATATCATGATATGCTACAGTACATAATCACCTAAGGACATAAAATATGCACATAAAGAATAATGTGAATTTTGAAGGGGAAAATACCTTCACATACTTCCAAATTTCATCCTTGTTGGAAACATGGTGTCAATCAAGCTTATTTAAAGGTGCAAGGCTAGAATCTCGTGCCAATGTCCCTAAAAAACGACTAAATTCGTCCAAAGTACTTGAACTTGGCCCAATTGGCTGACCTAATTCATTCAAAATGACAGGCTTGCATTCATTTATTAACCTATTATGGACATCTTGGCACAAACTTGGTCCTCTAGTCCATTTCTATTTCTGCAAGACTGCACAAAAATTAAGAACATGTCAAATCTTTTATCTCAACATATACACAAACAATTCAACATTTTGACCCACTAAAGAAAATAGATAATAAATAAGAAAACAACATTATAAATGCATTTATAATTTACTAGTTTTGATCCATACCGGGTTGATCAGTTAGATTACCTTCTGTAGAAATAAGCTCAGTCATATCATTTTCAAACTCTTCTTCATCAACTGCTTTTTCCTCTTCAAATATATCATCTGATATTTCAATATCCTCATCTTCATCAACTAAACCATGCACTGAGTTAACCGAAGAAAAATCTGTCCTTCGCTTTTGTGAATTCTCCATTTGGTGGTCTGGAGACAAATCTGATCTTATTTGAATGGAATCCTTGCGAGAAGCATAAGTTTGGTTCAATAGCTCTTCTCTTGGTTTCTTTTTCAGCCTAAGATAAGCATTGAGTGATCCAGGTGCGACCACACTTACCCTCTGTTGTGATTTAGCTTGTGAAGGCAGTTTTCCATTTTCTTTAGAAGTTTCTTGTTGGACAGCTGGTGTTAGAGCCTTTTTACCTTTCCTTTGTTGCTCTTAGTTTTTACAAGCTTGAGACCTCATTTTTACCATACTCGACATCGAGATGGTCGAACAGTTTGGTTTATTAGAGCTCTTCATAGGATTTTCTCTACTAGCAATAACCTGAAACATATTTATAATTATCAAGTATGAAATAGAAATGCAATAAACTAAGATGTGTTGCATAATGTATATATGCCCAACCTTCTTTGAATGAGACCTTAAACTTCTAACATTCTGCACAATACCATTATCATCAACTTCTTTGTCATCCTCTTCACTTGAAGGGTCTACTTCACATCCTTTATCAGGTATGTATTCGACATCTCTTGCAACAACCTTATTCGACTTCATTTTGTTAATTTTTCGACTCTTTTGGTCCATCAAACAACTTACTTCATAAGCATGAGCTTTAATCCCCAACTCATGCATCTTTCGTTTATTTTCTTCAATCGTCTTCAACCTTTGATTCTCATACTCCATCTTAATATCTTAATGTATTGTACTCAATCAAATCTGCAACTCTACTGTAAAATGTAAAGAGATTGACAGCTCAAACTTCTTTTAATAAGACCTCAAACTATAGTAACATAAAGCAAAGATATAGAAGAGTTGGTGGAAGTGTAGATGCAAATATATATGTTTCTTGCTGTTAATTCTACCTATTTATTATTATATAATGTTGAATACTAAAGATGATATATATTAATGTTCTATATCTACTGTAACAAGGCCAAAATATATTTCAAATCTCAAAGCAGGAAGAAGTAACTCAAACAAGTACATATATTTTTACATTCAAAATCAATCAATCAATAGCTTAATAGAGAAGAAATTCAGTTAATAAGATGCTCATAATTAGCTTGGATAACTCAAATATAAGAAGTTACTAAAACTAACTAAAAGAAGAAAATTATTCACTTAGAACTTTCAACAAACAACTTATGTGAATCAAAAGTTAAGGTTTATAATTTTTTCTTTACCTGTGAAACTTTTCAATTTTCCTCCATATATTTTATTATATTAAATTAGGTTTATATCACTACTGCTTCCATTTCGGCTTGTTAATTTATTTTTGTCTCTTTTTAATAACTTAATAAGCCTAGATATTAAATTTAGTCTCTTTTTATAAGCTAGCTGTTAAATCTAATTTACCATTTCGGCTTATAAGCTAGCTATTAAATTTAGTCTCTTTTTATAAGCTAGCTATTAAAAAGAGTCTAAAATAAAATGTGTATATATAAATTGCTTCCAGTAGAGAAAATGTGTATATATAAAATAAAATCTTTAAACAATTTGGGGATCTCTAAAAATTAAGGAAATCTCTAATAACTTAATTAGATTCAGTAAGTAGTGTTTAAATTGAGGCCAAAAAGTACTTATGTTTTAATAGGTAGCAAAAAATTATAAATAACTCAATAAGTAATTGGCTTAATATTAACACCCTTTATTATCTTAAAGTGTTATTATTTTATATTAAAAAATAGGAAAGAGGATGTTAAATAAAAAATGTTACTTATTTAAAAGTGTTGCATTTAACTGTTACATATTATTAAAGTGTTACAAAAATGTTACATATATATTATAATTTTGAAAGTGTTGCAAAAAAGTGTTACATAAAATCATTTGTGTAAAAGTGATATTTTTGTGTGTTACATTAGGCCACTTATGTTGTAGTGTTTATTTTGATAAGCGATGAAAGTGATATGCATTAGCCCATAAAGGGGTCATTTGGGATTGAATCGGAAATTCGGAATGGATTTGTAAGTTAATATGCATGTATCATTCTCCCATTAGTTGGGGTGTAACTATAATAGGAATGATCATCTTTAGATTTGCTTCTAGATGTGAAAAGTATTAGACAGTTTTGTATGAATTTGTTTAAAATTTTGAAATTCATGAATTCCACTGATATGATGTTACCTAACAAATTCTAAACGAATTCTATATACAAGTTGTTGTTTGTACATTTATAAATTAGTAAAAATGTTGAAGTTCACGTGAATTAAATCCATACAATTATTATTCAAGCTATTATTAATTAATCAAGAGACTTTTAACTAATGAGTCACTCTCCTGTGTACCACATACATCAATCCAAATTGGTGCAAGTTAAACTCTAACCCCTAAATAGTGAATTTTAAATCATATATGAACTATTCGGGTCGGGTGAACCATGAACCACTTGGGCCGAGTGAACCATGAACCACTCGGACCGGGTTTCGGGTAGGGTCGGGTATTGAAATTTTTTAAAAAAAAAACATCTAAAACTGAAATTAAAGTTAAAAGAAAACGGAAACTGAAAAAAGAAAAAAAAAGTTAAAACTAAAAAAAATTAGAAAAAAAACTTTTAAAATTAAATTGCACAAATTCTATTGGTGTATGTGGTGCACAGGAGAATTTGTCTTAACTAATTGAAGTTTAGCTTGCTACTTGCTAGATCAATAACAAACAAATTATGACAAAAACTCGTATGAAACGGTCTCATGCATGAGACGGAATGCAATTTAGCACAATCAACACCCACACTTCCGAAAGTGTTAAAGCGTCAATGTCCAAATTATACTCCGTCTCATCGTGAGACGGTCTCATACAAGTGTGTCTCGTTTGGAATAGTGAGTTGGGATTTTCACTTTTGTGCTTTGGTATTTTTGGCCTACAGTACAACTTTCAATTTTCAATCATATTTCATAATATAATCGCACTACATACTGAAAATTTAACGCATCAAGAATATATATTAATTCTAAATTCAGAGAGACAAAATATAATAAAAATGTTATTAATTTATTCGCAGACTCTTCTTTCTGTCGATTCGGAGCTACCTAAATCAACATTAGCAAAAAGAAAAAGAAAAGAAAAAGAAAAATAAAAAAAGAGACTAATGAGTCCATGATATTGAGCAACTATTAATGTCTCATTTGTTAATGCCGGTTGCATCCTTCACTGCATCAAGTGCACCTTGTGCCTTGGCCTGCATCTGCTGTCCAGCCTGAAAAAATCAACACAATTTCATATCAATATTTGTACTCACTTATAAACTATTAAAATTTCACCATGAGGTGCGACATATAGTAAAATTTTATTTTATGTATTGGATCATGATAAATTATATCAAATTTTACGGTGCATTCATATATATAAGAATTTGTCATATTTAATTACATCCTGCATTGATTCCTTTGCAGATTGGGCAGCATTGCTAGCCTTATCCATCATTTGGTTACCCTTTTCCTGCATTAATTCAAAACAATTTAAAAAAAATAGAAGCATAATGTATAAACTATAAATAAATAATAAATATACAAATATTTGAAGAAATTAGTGAAGCTAACCTGGGCTTGACCCTTGGCCTCGCCAGCCTTGTAGCTCATGTCCTGTTGGTTATTCATATTGATTGATTGATTTGAGTTTGTTTATACAACTTCTTCTTGTTTTTGTATCTTGAGGGGATGATTTTCAGGATTATGTCAAGTGGTATTTATACTTGTTTACACACTACAAAATCAGTGTTTAATAATGGCCGTTCATTTGCAGTGAAACTTGTTGGGCCACATGACTTATTTCTTTGATCCGAAAATTATGTGAAGCTTGTTATGCTTTGGAAAAAAAATTGTGGCTCTAACAAGATTTCCCTTTTCATTTACTATTAATAGCGTGATCCAAATTATAATTTTTGCTGCCAATATGTTATGTTGATATTTTATTTTTGCTGAATCAATTTTGCTCTTTCTCAATACAAAAAGATGATGTAATTTTGAAACCGTTTTAACATTTTCCCCTTTGATTGCATGGTTTGGTTAATTTAAACTTTATTTTATTTTGAATTAGAGTGTGATGTGACAATCTAAATCATTATATGGATTATGGAGTATCACAATTTGATTTTCTTTTTTTAGTTTATAATAAATAAATGTCCTTGAGCCTGAGTCGTAAGTTTAGAAAAAGTCCACCAACAATTTTAACACGACTGTCGATCCAATGACTAAATAGGCCCATTAACTTCTAGCCCAATCAGTAGATATGGGCCCTTTCAAACTCTGACCAATGTGCTTCTAATTATTACGGAGTAGTTTTCATTGAATCAGGTAGACAATTTCGGACACGACATGATAGCACGATATGAAAACGATATGAAAATTGCAGGTTAATCTTTAGCCTTATCGTGTTTGTGTCGTCATCGTGTAAACACGATAAGGACACAAAATTTTCGTGTCGTGTTCATGTCAACCCGATAAATTTAATTTTTTTTTATTGTACATATAACTTGATATTTGTAATTTTATTAGAGATTTTATATTTTTTATCATGTCATATCGTGTTAGGGCCCGTTTGGTGGCCATGTTATGATTTTTAATAATCAGGCCGATTAGTTAAGAGGCCCAGATAACCAGCTGGGCCGTTTATTAAGCATCCGTTTGATTCATATTTTACTAAGCCCGATAAGCTTTAGTTTTTAGACGCAAAAATACTAAATTGCCCTTGATCTTTCAACGAAATTCTACTCTTGACCAACAACAATTAATTGAGACCCTAGTTTGATGAACGAGTCACTGAAACTAGGCGGAGAAGGAAACCAACCATTGACTTCTTCGTCGGCCACAAGATCGACGACATCCATTTGCTGCACCTCCAGATCGACATCTTCTTCGGCCACCAGATAGTAGGTAATGTGTGTAATAGTACACATATGACATTTTTCCTGTATTGTCGATACAGTTAGGTATAAATGTTGTCGATTGTGATTGTTTATCTCGATTGGGTTTATGGCGATTGAGTTGAGACATATGTCAATTGGGTATATGTCGATTGGGTATATGGCAATTGAGTTTATGGCGATTGGGTATATGTCGATTGGGTATATGTCGATTGAGTTGAGACCTATGTCAATTGGGTATATGTCGATTGGGTTGAGACCTATGTCAATTGGGTTCATGTGGAATACTATTTGAAATGTCATTGTTGCCCGTGTTATTTGTTTTAATTTGGCCTGGTTTGCACCGTGTGCTCCGTATTCATTGTGTCCATGTAAATATACATATAATTTTGCACACCTATATCTATCGTTGGCTGCCACAAATAATATCAGTTGGATTCATTCTAAGTTCTATATTATGTATGTTAAGAATTTATCAACCATTTGCATAAATTGTTGGACTGTGTATTTCATATAATTGCAATGTTGTATACTGGAAACTGATTTAAGATATTTGGGTTTGTTATACAGGATGTCTGTTTATGCACAGAATATTCAACCTCCTAATTGTTCGTGTGGCAATGGCACGATGCTAAGACTATGTGTTAGTGCAAAATCCGCGCATCATGGCCGTTTCTTTTATAAATATCCAGTTGATGGAAAACATTCAAAGAGTTTCATGTGATGTGATGATTTCGAACGACTCAAGACTTCACGTAAATCGTCAACCGTTGATTCAGTTGTAGAAAGCTTGAATGTTAAAAATGATTTATCTATGAGTTCAGAAAACAATCGCCGCCAAACACCGAGGTGTGACAAATGTTCCGGAATGTCATCATTTTCAGAATCATTGTGGTTTTGGGTTGCTCTAAACATCATTTTACTCTTCACTGCATTTACTCTTGTCATGCTTGGGTTTGTTGCCGGGAAGCAATATTGATACATTATTCGATATTATGTTATGTATGCAAAACTTAATGTAATTTCAGTTTGTATAAGACTTATGTAATGTATTGACGGAAATTGATAGTTTTCTAATGATTTTGTATGTATTACTAGTTGAATTGGGGTATTCAAGTTGTTATGTTCATATTGTATAATTAGTTGAGGTTGTGAATGTTATTCACTTCTGCGTTTTTAGATTTGAATGAGTATCACTGAAATGTTATTCACATTATTGGGTTTAGGTTGGAATGAATATGTGATCTTGGTTTCGTCTGTGCAGTATATTAACATGTATATGGATATCTACATGCAAGTTTTCTTTATTAAACATATTGAGCATGTTGGTTCAAATAAAACAAAACTCACATTTCCACATGATAATGATAACCCACATTACTAATCCGTACAATGAATGACTACTCCAAATTGGTAACAAACAAAACCAATGACCACAATAATGAAATTTCTATTGAAAGCCTGCCATTCCGAATGGAGACAAATAACTAGTGAAAATAGAAACAAAGTATATATATGAGGCTCCAAATATTCAATACCATAACCCAAATTGAAACAAAAATAGAATCACTTTGCAGAGGAATATATTCCCCTATCCAACCCACTAGTACACTTAATCTTATTTTCAATGGTTTCATCATTACACTTTTGAACATAATATACTACATAGTTATCATTCCACTTTAGAACATAATAGAATGCATATAGAATGTCTATATAAGAGAGCTTCGTACATTCACCAAATTGCTATCCTAACTCTTTGTTTCTAATAAACACCAAACATGAGTATTCCTCATTCCCAACTGAGGCAAGAGGACTTCTTGTACTCCCTCAATTGGGATGCAAGAGTAGATGTTCTTTTTGCCGAGGTGTTGTATGATCAATGTCAACAAGGAACCTTTGTTCCTTATGGCGATAATTCGGATGCCATCTCTACAGGCCAATATGTTGTCAACAAAATCTGCAAAACATCGTTCGACTACAATTTCTGCGCTAGGCAAGTGCGCAAGTTGAAGAAAAGACATCGCGTGTTTAGTTGGTTAATTCACCTAGAAGGTGTTATGTACGATGAGGCAACTAACTGTATTCATGCAAGTCCAAGCTTGTGGCCACCGATTCTTGCGGTAAACACCCATCTAGTCGATTGTTTCTAATTTTTTTTTATGGTTCATAAATATTATTTATACGAATATGATTAAGTGATTATATTACCATGGCATTGTAGGTCGAGTATTTTGCTCAAGCATATGATACTTTCGGCGATCCTCGTTGGAAGGAGTTGAAAACCTTGTTTGGACCCCCACCCACAGCACCTTCAAAGCTTGCTCGATTTGGTGAGGATGCAGAGGTCGTTGTTGTGTCATCTGACAGCTCGAACATAATCCGTGCTCCCCGACAGCGTAAGAAGAAAAACAAACTTGTTGACGAAGACGTGGAGGGTCAAACAAGCTCTGGAGCTGCCTTTTGGAATGATCTTAGTAACTTTCAACAACTCGACTCTGATTCTGAGGATTCTCCATCATGGCATTCGGTTGTGAGCAACCACGACGGTCTCGGTACCCCGACCAAGGGTCCTCCTCCTTCATGGAACAACGTGTCTCCTTGGAAGTAATAATGGTTGTTTAGTATTTTCGGAAGGGAATATTGATGGTCTTATGGTTGGTTAGATGGTTTCTGGTTGATGATGATGGTAACCGTATTTGTCGTTTATGTGTCGTTTGCTTTTCATTACTCGTTTTTCCTGTATTTTTGCTTTGTTAGGATTATCTATGTTGCCATGTATAATATGGTGTAGGTGGATGTTTGTAGTATGCTTGTTCTGTTAGTGTTAGTGTCCTAGAGACAATCTATTGTAAGGACATAATACTCGATGATATTCAGTTTGATTTAATATTATAGTTCATTTAATATTAATGTATGGCAATACACTTGTTTGAATATTATGTTTGATTGTTTGCATTTATTCATACAAGTGTTCCCATGAGTCATTATTGTCATTGAGGTTGTGAGAACTCAAATGACTTAAGCATGATTCTCAAATAGCCACGATCAAGGATCATCAAGAATGAGATATTGATGATCATGGAGATGAGATTGATCTGCGTCATACTCTTAGATCCGAGTGATATCATACTTCTGAGATACTTAGGTATCTACGTGATGGATGTGTAATACCCATCTAAGAAATCACTTTTGAGACCATGACCGATGCTTGCACCCGTCTACATGGGTAGATATAGGCTTGGATTGAGTTCATTTCACGAAGTGCGTATTGTGTTAGTTGAATACGAGAATAGGATTCATTCCTCAAAGTGGATTTAGAGAATCTTCCATGTTCGCTCATAATTGGATCTAAGTCATAGGCACGTCAACTTAGACTTTGTGGCTAAGTGTGAATTAGTGATTAGAGATAAATTGATTAAGTTATTTGAATAGACAACATCATCGTGTTCAAGACTTAATCGAAAGTATTCGTGAATGAAAGGAGAAATCGTAATAAATTATGTTTTGAACAAGTTCTTGCACATTTCAACGTCGCCGTATATTGAGAATGTCTCGATTTATTGTCAGGGTTCAATTAAGGCCTAGTTTTGACTAATGCTCGATATATGAGGTTACGTGGTCACACAACAAATAAATCTTGTTTACTAATTATAGTTGGTTGATTAAATGTTAAATTAGATTTAATATTTAATTTATGGAAATAATTAATAATAGATTAATTTGAAATTAATTATTATTAATATTTAATTAAATTGGATTTAATTAAATAAAATTCCCAATAATAATATTTGGAATATTATTGTAGGATTTAATATATATGGAAACAAATGGGTTGAGATTTGTCATATATGGAATTTAAATCCGTAGAGATTTATATGTGGAAATAAATCTAAGAGATTTATTTAAATAAAGATTGGAGATTTTATTTCCTAATTAGATTAGGCAGAGACTTAAGATAATTCTCTTCCTATATATATTTCTTTCTTAATTCATAAAACGCGTGAGTTCGTATTTCTCCATAAATCTCTAAGTTAAATTTTTTAAGAAATTCATCTCTTGATTCAACGGCGGATTCTGTGCAGATTAAGAAAAGCATTTATTACGGGATCACAGTAGTTGAGAATTAGGTAATTCTTGTCAGTAAAATTATGTTTATTTCGTTTCTTTCGTATTTAATTATCGCATTAATTGTTAGTTGTTGATGAACTACTTGCCATTTAGCATGTATTACGTGTTTACGTTTAAATTCCAATCACAGTATCGTAGCTTTAAGCTCTTGATTTAATTGCTTAATTAAATTTATTTATTGGGGTACGGCGATTTAATTAACCACGCCTAATTAATTTTTGGTATGGTTTTGATTATCAAATTGTCTTGTTTCGTCCGCCTGATACATTGACCATCCACTTGATTAATTTATTTTTGTTTTTGGTATTCTTGTTGTTTATATAATTGTGAATACCATGTTAATTGGTTGAATGTGCAAAATTTGGGGGTATGCTTATTAGATAAACACACCCCTCCCCTTTTTATTTGTGGTTCGTCTTCCTCAATCTTTTCGCCTAGGGTTTTCTGGGAAGACCCGACGCCGGTCCTCGTTCCTGATGTGCGCACCCTGGTTTCGTGGGTGACCCGCGACGGCGCTCGAGTAGGCGGCCTGGTGCCGCAACTCGCGTCGCTCGCGTGAGCCCACGTCGCTTCGACGGTAGTCAAAATCCGAGGTCGCGCACTCGTCCTCATCACGACTCACGGTGGTGCTCCTGTCTCGTCTCGATTCTGCGGCGGTCACTCACGATTCGTGACGATGCACCCCGATTCGACTCGATTCGCGATGGAACGCCATCGTCTCGACTCATCTCAGGGCGGCGATGCTTGAAATCTTTTGATTCATGGTAACCCACCTCTGTTTCAATGCGATTCAAGGCGGTGCACCACCGAATCGATCGATGGCCCCACTTGTCCGTTTTGCTCCGACCCAGTTCGAAAGGGCCGTGGCTCCGCGCGTCCCCTTTTTGTTTCACTAGCAGTGGCGAGTCGCCCGCACGCGCCTAGCGGCGGCGGCGACTCGCGCGCACGTGTACTGAACCAGTCGACCATGCCTTTGATTTTGCCATAGTGTATCTCGATCGTTCTGGATTGTTGTTGTTTGCTGATAAAATTGCCTATTGGGTTTGGTTTAGAACTGATAAAACTGTGATTGATTAAACTCTAATGATTGAACAGTTTTACGAATTATTTAGAATAATTCTGACTAATTGTGATGAATTGTTGGATGTTTGATTGATGTTGGTTGACCCGTTTGGAAATAATTTTGGAAATCGGGCGATGATGAGGGAGGGGTTGTTGGCAAATTGGATTTCAAGCAAGTCCCTCCATGCAATTTTAGAATTTGCACATGAGTCCTCGTCAAATAAATAAATAAAATTTATTTAAAATTTAATTGGATTAAATTTTAAGATAGTAATAAAAGTTGGACTTTTATTCAAAATTAACTAGATTAATTTTAATAATTTAAAATCAATTTAAAATTAGATTTTTTAAAATTTGGTTTTTTAAAAATTATTAAATCTCACTAAAAAGCGTATTAGTTTTACTAATATTTTAATTAATTAATTGGATTAATTAAGAGTTAATATTAATAATGAATATAATTATTAAACTTATGTTTTAAAATTGGATTTTAAAATTATGGCTTAAAGAATTAAACGAGTTATTAATTAAAACTGGTTAACGTGTTTTATATTACCCATTAAAGTCTTTTATAGTCGATTATAATTGTTTGGGTAAAGACCCAATAATTGTCGGACCGTATTTTGTTTGGATAGACTACGTCCATATAAAGTGCTAGTCAAATTAATAAAAATCATGTTTGGGTGGCCGCGCCCAATAATTCTTCAAATGTGATGTAGATTAACACGTTGGATCTTGATTAAGCCAATTGACACCCCACCTTTAAAATGTTCCTCACTAAAAATATGGTTTTACATTGATTTGATAAGATGTCTTCCATCAAATTAAAAAAGAAAATGGGAGATTTCGTTCAATGAGTATTTAAGGCCCTCGCCTTTTTTCGAATCTACATCTAAATGAAACTTTTATAGGGACATGTAATGTCGGCATTACGATGGTTGTAAACCAACTTAACTGTTTAACTACATCATGACAAAGGTAAGGGACATCGAAATAATCCAGTTCGACAAACTAGGAAATTACAATTTGCAATTGGTTTGGAGACCTACCAGGTTATCTTTATTGTGATATTGACCCTCATTTGGATTATGATAAGTAGGAATGTGGATCCTACCATTACAATTTATATCTAATATAAATTCGTACTCTTATGTAGGATTGAAGTATGTGAAAATAATGGAAACAAAATAAATATAAAAAAAAAAAGCGTTTATTTTGATTCTTTGAATATCGATCTGTAGGAATTATGTGTTTAATTCTAGTTTTATTTTATTTCTCTTGGTTAGTTGAAATATATAAGCCCCATTATTGGGATGTGTTTTGGAAATAAACTAAATTGGCTAGGCCAAATTTTTGAAGGTAAGACCGAAACATGTGTTTTTGGTGCAAAAGCCGAAAAAGATTAGTGACGTTGGACACGATATCCTATTACCACCCTTAAAAGGTTGTTGCTGCGAGGCAACCACATTTGGCGTGAAGACCTCGGAAAAAGCATTAAGAGGATGTTTCAGACTTAGTATGTGATGTTGTTTCTTGACTCCCCGAATGTACATAAAAGCAACATACGGAAAAATGGGTCTTCCGAAGATCTGAAGGATCTCTTTGATTCAATCTCACATGAGATTTATGAAGTGATGAAGATCTATTCAAATCTTAAGAGAAGAAATTTTTACCTCTGTGCTTAAGATGATAGGCTAATTAAAAAACTTGGTAATTTAGCACTTTAAAAGACCAACGATTTTTGATTTTATATTTATCGCCGTTATTCATATTTTAGCTTCATTGTGAACTACAATATGAATAAGACAGATCGACCATCTAAACTTTCGTGTCTCAAGACTTTTGAATTCTTATCACTAAAGATGATGTTCAAGGAGGAGGCCCGGGTTAAAAGATTTTTACTCTTTTGTAAATAGAAGAGAGCCTTAGGAAAGAAAAGGACGCGAGGTTATTGCTTCAAAAATGCTTGGGTAAAGCATAGAAACGACTTATGTTGTTATTAAGATAAATACGCCTTAAATAAGCGTTAACATTGAATCTTTGGATTTAGCTCTCACATTTGCACTAATGTGAAAGGGCTCATGAAAGGTCGTATTTTAGAGCGGTGAAGTCAATCTTACACGGGAACGAAACAAGAGTTGCTCTCGAACGTGTGGGGACTTATGTGCGGATTTACCCTTTAGTTTTAGATTAGAATTTAATGATTGCCATCTAGTTCTTTTCTATTACTGCACACATGTAATTGTTGCGTTATGGATACGATGTTCTTAATATGCAAAATAAAGACTCAAACATAGTAATCATGAAAACCGACTTACTTATGGCATTGTAGAACTTGATCATGTAAGCGAGAAAATTACAAGGTTAAGAAAGGTTAGACTACTTAACCCCCATTCGACTTTTGAGTCTTATGGTAATTTTGAATCTTATCTCACGGGCAAGATGATCAATGCATCTTTCGGGAAAGGGTGCATGCAAAGTTAGAGA
The DNA here is from genome assembly GCA_037126765.1 of Stenogyne calaminthoides. Classification (NCBI taxonomy): domain Eukaryota; kingdom Viridiplantae; phylum Streptophyta; class Magnoliopsida; order Lamiales; family Lamiaceae; genus Stenogyne; species Stenogyne calaminthoides. The sequence continues at coordinate 9,511,383 of JBBCBC010000031.1, read as the reverse complement.
GTTGATCTACAACGATGTTTGTGGACCATTGCCGCTCTAGCTAATGGTAGGGTCGCCACCTCAATCGTCTTTTACTAATGATTTCTCTAGATACGGATCGTGTATCTCATGAAACACAAATCCGAACCTTTTGAGAAATTCAAAAGTTTTAAAATTTGAAGTAGAGAAGCAACTTGGTAAGAGTATCAAGACTCTTCGATCGGATCAAGGAGGTGAATACCTTAGCCATGAATTCACCGATTACTTGAAGTTACATGGAATCCAACATGTGGACTACTCGAACATCTCGGATGAGCGGTTGTGTCCGAGAGTAAAACCAAACCCTCGGTAGATATGGTGAGGTTCATGATGAGCTTTTCTGTCTTCCAACATTCTTATGGGATCGCCACGTTCTGAAACCTCCAATTTACATTACGAATAAGTTCCATCTAAATTGGTTGAGCATACACCATATGAACCATGGTGTGGCAAAACCAACTTTTACACATATTAACCATGGGGTTGCCCGTGATTGTGAAAAGGATGCTTACCAACAAGTTGGAATCAAGGTGAAAAGGGGTTACTTTGTGGGATATCATAAGGAAAAACTAAAGGATATTATTTCTATCTACCCCAGAAATAATCTGTGATTGTCTTTAAAGCGCACCAAGTTCCTCGAGAAAGACTATGTCTTTAAGGAACAAGGTCGTAGGCTGATAGAACTTGAAGAAATTCAAGAACCACAAATTAACAAAGAGACTGATATATTGTCAAAGCAACATGACAAATAATCAATGGGGAGCATTCAACAACACTCACGAGTCTTTCACTAGGTGATCGCGTCTTTCGGCCCAGGTGGAGCGTAATTGAGTTGGGTTGCCTGTCAAGAACCTCCAAGTCGGTTGAATGAGAACAACATAGTTCAAACTCCCGCCCAAGAGGCATCTAAAAAGTGTAGCTCTTGAGAACTCTCCGGACATTGATGAAATTGATGCACCACAAAATTTCACGATCAGAATGTACAGCCTGCACAACCACAACTCCGTAAGTATACTAGGAATCGTAATCCGCCCATTAAATACGGTTACCTCTTGGAGGAACACATTAATGTGGACATATCGGATAAGGCGATCCTAATATTTACTCTGAAGCAATATTAGATATTGATTCAGGGAACGTAAACCGTGAGATGAACTCGATGTACACCCAATCAAGTATAGGACTTGATTGAGTTACATAAAGGGGTTAGACCCGTATGTTGATTGGGTCTTCGGGTACAAACCCAAATGCAAAACCAAAAGTACAAACCTACAAAGCTAGGTTGGTGACGAAGGTATAGTCAACGCGAAGGCATTGACTATGATGAGACCTTCTCACCCGGTTGCAAAAGATCAAGTCCATTCGAATTTTACTTTGCGATAGCGACACTGTGATTATGATTTGACGGATGGGCGCTCAAAACATCTTTCCTCAATGGAGACATTGATAAGGAAGTGTTTATGACTCAACCGAAGGTTTCACGTCTAAGTCAAATTCAATCTAGTATCAAGCTAAAAATATCCATTTATAGATTGAGGCAAGCTTCTAGTTGGAATATCCGATTTTGATGAAGCTATCAAGTCTTCGACTTCATCGAAATTCGGAAGATCCTTGTGTTTATTGTAAACACAGACGGGAAGAATATTATTTTCATAATCGTGTATGTCAAATGACACGTTGATTTTGAAAACAATATCCGGATTAATGCGATCCGTTGAAGATTAATTATCAAAGACCTTCATGGTGAAGGATCTTTTTGAAAACTCTACATCTTAGGGATCAAGATCGAAAGGATAGATCCAAGAGGATGTTGAGGTTTTATCCTGATCCTTTATGTAGACAAGGTGTTGGCGTTTTTCGATAGAGAGCTCTAAGAGAGGGTCTCTAGGCAAATCATGGGATAAAAGGCCCGAAAGAAGGATTGTCGCCTGGCGAAGTTGATATCAAGCACATATGAAATATGTCCCGTATGCATATCTGATTGGGTCAATCATATACGCCTATGACTTGCTAGGTCAAACGTGGCCTCTTATTTATCAATCATCGATAGATGCCAAGCTGATTAGGGTGAGTCTCTTTTGGATTGGTGTCAAGACCATTCACGAATATCTTAGGCGAACTAAAGAATGTTTCCTTGTATATAGTGACAAATCGTAACCCGGTGGTAAATTATGTTATCTTGTATGATTTCAATCCATTATGATGACTACAAATCACAATCGGATTTACGTTTCACTCTCAATAATGATGCGGTCGGATTGGAATAGTTCCAAACAAAAGACACCGATTCAACAATCGAGTTGAGTACATTCTTTGTCGTAAGCCTTAAGGAGGTCATTCGGATTATATAGTTCTTAAGAGAACTAGGGGTAGTTAAAGTGCGGATGTCTAATAAAATTTATTGAGACTAACGCCGTGCGATTAAGTAACAAAGGCAAGAGATCAACATGCATAAGCGAGCATGTACCTGGACTTATCATTTGATTCGAGAGATCATAAGGATAGGAGAAATAGAATTAAATGTATTCCCACACATTTAATTTGGCGGAACCTTTTCCAAAAACACTCTTTTCATGTACACACTAGACATTTGATGGTCTAGGGGTTGGACATGTAATTGATCGACTCTCTAGTCCAAGTGGGATTGTTAGTGTTAGTGTCCTAGAGACAATCTATTGTAAGACATAGTACTCGATGATATTGATTTGATTTAATATTATAGTTCATTTAATATTAATGTATGCAATACACTTGTTTTGAATATTATGTTTGGTTGTTTGCATTTATTCATACAAGTGTTCCCATTGAGTCATTCTTGTCATTGAGGTTGTGAAACTCAAATGACTTAAAGATGATTCTCAAATAGCTTGATCAAGGATCATCAAGAATGAGATATTGATGATCACATGGAGATTGGTTGTCGATGCGTCATACTCTTAGAAGGTGTAGTAAGATCTCACTTACTACGATATCTTTAGTTATCTCATGATGGATGCACAAATACCTTAGGGATTATTGGTATACCCATCCCAGAAACCGGTTTGATGTAGTTCGAATATGTAGTGTCACGGGTGTCTCGGTGAGTGGGGATTATGCGATACTCCTTTGACTTGAGGTCGTCTTATCGCGACTGTATGGGATGATGAACTTTCGACCATGACCGACGCTTGCACCCGTCTATGGGTAGATATGACTTGGATTGGGTTCATCACGGTTGTGCGTATGCGTGGTAGTTGAGCGAAGAATAAGATTCATTCCTCAAAGTGGATTTAGAGAATACTAAATGTACCGTCATAATTGGATCTAAGTCATTTGCCGATGCCGTCGACTTAGACTTGTGGCTAAGTGCGACATACATGATCAATTAGTGATTAGATATAAATTGATTAAGTTATTTGAATAGACATTTCATCATGTTCAAGACTTAATCGAGTATTAAATGGAATGAAATGAGAAATCGTAATAGCCGTGTTTCCGGGGCTTCACGGTGAGCTGCACATTTCCTGTAACGCACTTATTATATTGAGAATATCTGATTTATTGTCTGAGGGTTCAATTAAGGCCGAATTAGTTTGACTAATCGCCGATATATGAGGGGTTTATGGGTCCACATAACAAAGTAACAAATGTTTACTAATTATAGTTGGTTGATTAAATGTTAAATTAGATTTAATGTTTAATTTATGAGAAGTAATTAATAATAAATTAATTTGAAATTAATTATTATTAATATTTAATTAATGGATTCATTAAATAAAATTCTAACATAATATTTGAAATATTAATGTAGGATTTAATATATATGGAAAAACAAATCGTAGAGATTTAATATATATGGATTTAAACTGTAGAGATTATATGCTGGAAATAAATCCTAAGAGATTTATTTAAATAAAGATTAGTGATTTTATTTCCCAAATTAGATTAGCTTTGAGACTTAAAATAACCCTCTCCTATATATAAGGAGTTTATTGGGAATTCATAAAACGTGAGTCTACATTTCTCCGTAAAATCTACAGTTAGAATTTTCCTAACCAAATTCATCTCTCTAGATTCAACGCCGGGCGGATTCAAGCGAATTAGTAAAACGAACAAGCGTGGATACTATAGTTGGGGGAATCAGGTATGCAATTAATCGTAAGAATTTTGTTTCGTTTACTCGTATTTAATTATTCAATTAATTGTTCGTTGTTGGAATCGCTTGCTCCGGGCCGCTACATATTACGATGATGCGTCATAAATTCAAACATGTTCTTCTTTTTTTGTTGTGATGATGTTGCAATGTTTCAGATTATGAATGGAGAATCTGTGTGCATTTATATAGTACTTAAGAACACCGCCAATACCGTAATTAATTATTAATGGAGCGTCACACATTGAGCTTTAATACATCGTTCAACATCTCCAAACATCGACACCTTTGTTCAAATATCTTAGATTATCATACCACCATCATCTAGATCATATTGTAATAAGATAGTCATTATCTGCACAAAGTAGTGACAAGCCTAAGCATATTATTTCATGAGGCATATTTACTACCCAAGAAATTCGCCATCATAATACATGTCGAGTAATCGAAAGACATTGCGAACAACACAAAATGGTCACACCCATATAACCCGAAGGCTATCATTCCCAACGTGATAACAAGTGCATTGCGTACACAACACGTTCGATGCTCGCCCAATCGATCCCGTGAATATGTCTAGCTTTTCAGCCCCAGCTGACAATCTCAGATATGTCGATCTTTCAATGTTGCTGAAATGCAGCGACACTTTTCTAGCAAAACAAAGCACTTTTTTTCGTTTCCACACACAAGTCGTGATCGCATCCATTCCTTTTCGCAATTGTCTCAGACGATCTCCTGTTGAACGACATAAATCTTCAAGAAGATTAACCATTGTGTTTGTCCACCAAGACCGTTAGAAACCTTTTTTCTTACGTGTTTTGGCGACATCTCATTTATCTACATCTTTGTTCATGTCTTTAGTTTCTCGCCTTTCAGATTCAGCCCATTGAATGTTGAAATTTGACTATAATCGATCACCAAGATTGATGTAGTTATCATCTCCTCGATTCAACATTCTTATTAGTTTTTGGGATTTTGTTGTTTTCGTCGGCGCTTTCATTGTAATTGCTCCATCTATGACATCTTCTCGCCATATCTCCAAAGAGTTACGGTCCTTTCAAACACTTCACCCATTCGAGGAAATAAAGGCCATTCTTTTTGTACGCATTTCCTTCATGCTTGTGTCTTTTTCAGCATTAGTGGAAAAGAGTTTCAAATTTTGTTGTAGTGTTAGAAGTCATCTATAATAAACAAACACATATAATTATATGCCAACGCAATGACTAAATTATATTATACCTGACAAACAAATTCCCGTTGTTCATCTGTGACATCGATTGATTTGTGGGTAAGATTGAAACCAACACCATTAGTATCACGTTGAATAGAAGTTATGGCACCATAAGCCTTTTTTTCCAAGTAGTCATTTTTGACATAATGTTAGGTCTAACCTTAAGCCGGTATTCGGGTTATACCTTGCGATAACATCCTCGACTTAAGCAAAATATCCCGTCTGAACCCATTATCACTTTTTCCATCCATTACCGATTATTAATTTCTTCGCCGACTATCAACACTTTTTCTTTCATTTCTTTCGTCGAATCCTCCATGTGTTGTTGGTTTTTTACACGCTCTACCCTCTTTTTCCCTCCAACCTCGTGGTCATCCATTTCACTACTACAATCTTAAACAAACGTATAATGTATATAAAAAAAATCAACTATCAAAACATATGTATTCACCGCCACATGAACTTGTTAATATACGAGATATGATCATTATTATATGATGAAAAAAAATCATAAAAACCATTTAATAAATGTGCACATCAAATGGACCAAATAAACATAGCAAATTAATAATGTGCAAAATCTCAAATTCGAATGAAATGTTGGCTGCACAAGCAAACTTAACAAAAACATAGATAATAACTAAAGATGGAAATACCGTATAACATCCGGTTGATAGAATGTCCAAACAACTTCCTAATGGCGTTTATGCATTCTTCCCACATTTGTTACCATTTGTCCCGTGGGCGGAACCAACTTATGCGTTGCTCGGTGTTTCAAATAACTCTCGCTTTAATCGTCATGATCAATATCCGGTTCATCATCCGTCTAATAGAAAGCATCTATAGGATCTTACTCCGTTTGGTCAGATAAAATTGTGGTAATAGAAAAACAAGCTATAATCAATCTCTTTAGGTCTTAATTGATAAAAGGTGGTAACATCTTGAAGATACCCCATCTATTTTTCAATACACCAAATGACGTTCGATAATATTTCGTTACGCAGCGTGTTATGGCCCGATGTTGTAGTGTTCTTGAAGTTGGCCGCATCCTTTGTTGTCTGGTCCCCATTCATCTAGATGATAACGGCACTCCATAATGACGATAGAAAACCCGACCTATTTGGTATAACCATTATGCGCGCCAGATTAATATGTACCCAAAGAGCAAGAACTATTATGATTAGAAACCATCATTGTTAATAACATATATTATAAAAAGCAACTAATTCATTTAAATTATATACGGGTTGTAACTTTAAGCCCATTAACTTATTGACAAAGATCCCTAACACCCTCGATCCCGATGCCGATCCTCCCAACCCACGTGTATGATAATTACATTTTGGATCACAACAAGGTAGAATATTTGTAGATATCAGGTTAAATGCAGGTCCCGGCATCGCCCCTCATGATCCGACAATAATGCACATCGCCAATGTCTTGGTCGAACTCAAGACATCCCCTGTAATAATGAAATTCGAATTCGAATCATACATACATATGAGTATATAACAAAATTATATGTACCATATAAAGACCATAAACTTAATTACTCTTTTAAAACCACTTCCAACGAGGATTATTTAAATCATCGAGAATTTGCACAAAGCTTGACCCGTAATATTTCATGTAGTTGGAGAACAACACACCGCGTCTTGGTGGTGGACGAAGGCGAAATTTGTCGGGCGAGTAAATTGGAATCTATTTAACTACCGATTCTTTTGATGGTGTGCTATTTTACTTAAGAACATTGCCACTTGTTCTTCTATACTAACATATTTGCCAACCAATCGCCAACATTCGTAATAGAATCTGTAGTTCACTGGTTAGGTGTTCGATCCATTCTTGGATTATCAAAGCGACGTAATCGTGTCTACCTAAATTAGACGCCTTAGGGGCTCGTGCATGTCCGTATAACACCCATCATTGAGTACGCCTCCTTGCACTTTCTTCTTACGCACATCGCTATTCATTCTCATAATCATAATAATAATGGTAACCCGCGATTGTGTGGAGCAAATCTCGCCGACGGCAAGGTATTAACTCCATTTATTGGATTCGTTATACATCCATCCTACTAAAAATCGTTTTAACGTAACAATGTTGTGGCACTATAAGCCATTATCAAAGCATCTATCTTCATTTTATACCTAGATTTAATACAAACATAGGCTTTATCTTGACAATATCTGCAATCGCAACGAAAGTAATATATACAAAAGAATATAGATAAACCAACGCATGAAGATATAAAACATTTGAGAGGTGTCGATAATTACCTCAATTGAACGTGATTTTATCCTAGAACATCTTGTAGATGCCGGGGTTTTAATCTCCACGGATCCCATTTTACGTGGCCAAGCAATATTATGTCATATTGGTTCTTTATGGATTTCGTGAATTGATGCAATATATTTTTTAATCATACCCACCCAAAAACGAAAAAACATTATTCTTAATTCCCTACCAAAACTTTGACTTTCCTTCAACAAACATTGATGTTCACTTTTGCAATTAATATCTATGTCAATGTCTTTGTTTAAGTAATATTGATTAATTTGTAAAAATGTAAGTGTTTCAATTATTAATTTATTATCGTCATATGGTAGCCTTTTCAATAGTTATGTATTTTTTATTTATTCAGAGGTATATTGCATAATTTGTTCCAATGAATTTGGTAACAATGTAGTGTTTCGATGAATTTATTCAATGAATTGTGAAACAATGTCGCTGTAACATGTGTATATAATTAATTTGTAAATAATGAAGAATTACTTATATAGGCAATTGATATCTATAAATAATTACGGTTCCAAATGAACTAATATTTCAAGAAACAAACAATTGAATATGAAAAACATTTTAAACACAATTCCGAAAAAAAGAGGACGTTTTGATTGGCATAGATAATAATAACATAAAACAACCCAAAATATACCAGGTCCAAAGTCCATAACATGCTATATCAAGGCACAAAAAAAAAACAAATTCCAATGGTGTTCAAGTGCTTCCAACATTTTCACCATGCACTCTAGTAGACCCATCAACAAACCCCAAGTTCAAAGCCTACTAAATTAAGTTATAATTACGCACCAAAGTTGAGTTAACTCCCAACATGTATTAAAAGGACCACAAAGAAATTTTTAACCGAATTTTGATAGTAACTTTTGAACACATCCCTTTACATCCGGCTATTTTAACCCTTTTGAATGTTTGGATCAACCGTGGCGGAATCATCATTGGCCCCGTTTTTCAACCTCTCTTTCAAATTACACGACAGCATCGTTCGTAAAGAAACCCCTCCATCCTAAAACATGTACATATAAAGTGGTTCCCCGTACATAAATAATGTAATTATAAACGCATTCAAAAAAATAAAATGACAAACATTGTTATAAATTGTGCATAAAATTTACCTTGCCCTCATGGTTCCAAAGAATCGCTGCTCACCCTCGTCAGAATGCCTCGTAAAATTATGTCAACACCGATGTTAAATACAAATCGCTGAAAAGTTGGATAGACATATGCTATGGAGCGAATTTTATCAAGGATCCTTTATAAGTTAGATTGTCATAATCCGAATGGTATATTTCGGATTGAGATTTCGGGCGACGTCATGTAAACATAAACGTTCAGTTATGTTTTCTGGGCTAACAAATGGTAGGCTGAATACGAAAAACATATATACTTACTAAGGATAAAAGAAGGCATCCGACCAGCTAGGAGCAGCAATCCCGATGTATAGCGCATATACGACCATCACGTAAGACGCAGATTGCTCGCTTATAGCATTGAACATATAATACAACATCTTCGTAATGCCTAAATCCGAACGCAAAAATACGCATCAAGAATCCGGGATCAAGAATCGATACAAAATAAAGATGTCTTACATTGCAATATATACGTAAATCCAATTCATAATGACCGGGATTTTGTTTAAATACAAACCTCAAAACTTCTCCAACATTGGGCTCCAAATTTGGTCTCCCCGTCAGGTCAGAGGATTAAACCAGTGACATAAAAGAAAGATCTTCAGAGTGACGATATATCCGCCAAATGCCGATCTTCCTGGGGCCGATATCCCACACCAATTCCGTGAAAGGTGAAATGTTAGAGGAAAGGCTACCCCTCAGAAAATCAACATACGCCCGCATTTCACTTGGAATTTCTTCAACAGAACAATACCCATTACCATCCTCTTCCCTTTTAGACCAATACCTTGTTACTTACATTAAAGTATAAGATATTAAAGCAATTTCGACGATCGACAAATGGTTCAAAAAATCTAACAGATATCAAATCGAATCACAATCAGACGAAGCTGTAATGAGTATCAACACATAACTGATCCATATCTCTATTACCAAGCGTTACTCTAAAGTTTTAATAAATAGACCCTACTTAGTACTAAAAAATCGGGGATAATCTGCAGAATATATGCTATTCCAAAAATCGACTCCAATAAATACTTATAAAGTACACATTTGCTCGGAATCCATCGCCGTGATGAAAATTCACTAATTCAAACACAAACATCGAAAAATATTGACACTTGAAGTCAACCATCTAAGAAACCCTAGTTTTCAAAAACCCCCAAAATGTCTGGATAAAGCACCTCTACCAACCATCCATCGAGAAGACAATACAAATTGTAAAATATAGCAAAAACCCTAGTTATAAAAAACCCAACACATTCGAGAAAAAATCAAAACACACATATCGTGAATACCTTCACGCCATTCATCTTCGCGGATCTCCCGTGGTTCATCTTCGCAGTAGTCGCCGCTAGAATCCATGAGATCTAAAACAACGATTCGCTTCAAGAGGGGAATAAAGCAGGTTTAATGAGAAAGTAATAATTCGAAAACTAAAAATCGCTTATATACCCAGGCAACAGGTAGTTTACAAATGCCCGCAGCATCAGACAGACGATAAAGTATCTTTCCATTTTTAGAGATCATGGGTTATAATTAAAGTATGTTTTATTTTGTATAACCAAATCAAGTTTTTATTTATTATTTAAATAAAATATTTAATCACCGCTGCATTAAATACGTAATGAATGTTATATATGTTTATCAGTAAAACTCGCTCGATAAATATTAGCATATATTATGTTGTAGTTAATTTTGTGATACCCGATCAACGAAGATCAAATTAATGTACCCTCAGAATAAGTAAAAATTACAACCCAAATGGAAATGAACGAACCATCATGAATCTGCCAAGGTGAAGACCTGTGACCGACCAGTTTTACTAAGGATCACACTAGTGCATTTAGGTGCACCGAATGAGGACTGATGGTAGAGGACAAATTCTTCGGTACCTAATATACAAGAATTAGACCTCGGTGCGTTGTTTCTAATCTCACCTCAAATGTGATTGTGGAAATTAATAACTATTGCTTTCAATTACGACTTAAGAGAGTCAATGCGATATTTATTACCTTATATCTAAGCAATATTGATAATTATATGACAATTGTCGACATTTAATACGCGAGAATCGCATGCAAGTATCACGCCTTGCTTGATTTATCCCTCGTGGGCCTTATATCCTTTATCATACCAAATCTTGCAAAAGTTGAAACCGTACGGATAATAATGTTGAGATGCCTTTAGTCCATGATTAAATATATTAATTAATATAAAGCTTGTTCAGTGGCTTAATTAATTAATGACTAAGATAATCTAAACGCGAAAGGAAATGACCTGAGCCATGTTATATGTGAACGTATTAATGGTTAAGATGGATAGTTCAATATTAATTTTATAAAGGAGGTACTAATATTAATGGACTTGAATAATATTTGGCCCAAAAATATTATAGTTTACAGTCCATCGAGTGTCCAATCTAATTCTCCCAAATACTCTAACCAAATTTCAAACAGTCCAATTAACGGTAGAGAAGAAAATATTTCACATATTTAAAGCTGAAATTTTCAAAACTTTGTCTATTAAATGAAGAAAAAGATTGTCTTGATTTTCTTGTAGATATTTTAGTGAAAGAGATAATTATTGTAGGAATACATAATTATCCCATAAATTCAAGAAGCCAAATTCGACACCTTTATTAAAGGTAATTTTCGTAAAAATTAGGGTGTAAGAGGAAAGAGATTTCAAAATTTAATTACGAGAAAAGAATATAGGAGATATATTCAAGATTTCGGAGATCAAGAAGTATTTCTCTAATTTTTAACCCTAAAAATCTGGCCACCCCTCCTCCCTATATGTAGTGGATTTAGCCTCATTCTCCCAAGTGCAATTCTATGTGTTGAAAATATTAGAATCCACAAAGCGTGGTAGTAAAATATTTTATTTCTCCCATTAAAAATCGCTCATTGAAATCTTCCCACAGTGATATGCTCTCAGGACTTTATGGAGGATATATTTGGGAAGGCTCGTTGATTCATCCGCTTTGATTCTTCAAGAGGTTAAAATTCCATAACCCTAATTCGCATGTTTAGGATTTACGTGAATTATGTGTGTACGATGTTGTTTAGAATATTATGTTGAATTAATTCTAGGATTAATTCATGCTAGTAATTAACTATTATTGAATTTAAATACGATTAAATAATTCTCGGTCAGATCCCACTTTATTTTCCCAACAGTAGCATAACCCCTGCCAAAGGCCAACAATGAT
>JBBCBC010000031.1:9156735-9498854 GCA_037126765.1 Stenogyne calaminthoides | reverse complement strand
TTATAAATACATCAAATAAAAAAATTAGAAATGAATATATGCATATCTTTTAATTTTAAAATATCATCAATCTCTTATAAGAGAAATGACAATTTTTTAAAAATAGGAGATGGGGTATGAGAATTGATTATGTGAATTGTAAATGGAAGCAAGACTTGGCTTACCTACCCTTTTAACTCTTAATAATGTAAAAAAAGATTGCACCTATCATATTTCTCTATCTTTAAACATAGACCTAAGATCATAACAATATTTCTTCCCATCAGATCTATTCTTCTATCGATATTAATGGGGTTTCAGATTGTCTTTAGTATGATTTGGAATGGCCGAAAAGTGAATCGTTAACTTTTTTATTTTTGTAAGTTTTAGTCAGGGGTTATACACTTGCAATCAGTATGATAATTATATTCTTACTATTGTCGTCACCCATAGTCTTTTCTGAATCATTACTTGACCACTTGATTCGTCTCATGATTGAGGCTTTGATTCACTCACCGATTAGGCGCTTTTGTTAATTGCTCTAAGGTTGAGGAAACTTGATTATGTTTTTAATCGTGTTGCATTGTAGAACCAATTTTTGGCTGTCAAATTGTTAACAAATAAATATAAATCAAATCGAGAAATGAGTATTGATTTAACGGCATTTTGTGGTGGGTGGATCGTGAGGAGAACGATCGATAGTAGGGATCTTGTAATTGAATATATGATGAAGATAGATTGTAAAAGCTATACTGAAACAGATTAATGAAGTAAACATAATTTATAACCTGCGTTAAAGTCAATGACAGATTTGTCTTATCGTTATGTTGAGGCGTTTAAACTCATTCGTCTTTTATTATTGAATTCGAGATTAGATATTATAGATGACCTTAAGCGATCCTTGCATTTGAATTTTAAGTATTATTTTGTGGTAGAATAATTAAATCTAGCACTATCTTTTGTTTTTCGTTAATTTTTAACGCGTATTTTTTCACTTGAATTTAGCACGTATTTTCTTATCTTTAAGCATTACTTTAGTCGCCATTTTAGATAGATTTGTCCTAATGTGATCGGTAGAATCACCCATCATAACGTGTAAATATTAGAATAAAAAATTTTTAAAAATCACCTACAAAAGATTAAGCGGGAATATACAAAACATCTGGGAGTAAGTATTTTTTAATTTTAGGTGGTGATATTTTCATTTTTTTATTTTTATTATTTGGCATCGATTAAGATAAATTATTTCAAGACCCAGCGTCGATCAAAGATTTTATCGAAAATGATGATCAGAATGTTTTAAGTATTAAGTAAAAAAAGTATGTCTTAAAATTATAAACAAAAAAATATAAAATTCAAAGTTTAATTATTTGGCCTTATTTTGTTTAAAAAAAACACGTAATTATAATAAAACACTTGGAATGACGCAGTATTAATCCCTCAAATTAATTTACATTCATTTTGATCAAACAGCTGTTTATCTATAATTATTTCCTTCAATTATTTCACCAATACTCATCAAATAAATTATAATCAATTCATTTCATAACGTTACCGGAGACCTATACAATACATACCGACATATATATATCCAATTTTGATATACCAATACAATGCGGGTCGGATTCGCACCTTCACCTCTCAGATCATCTCCTCCCTCTCACCACCAATACATACAGACTTACGTGTATCTATACTCCAATTCGCACACCCAAGCTCACTGATCCACCATTACTGAGCATTATGTACTGGGTGGGTACCTAATTGATAAGCAAGAGAGGATTGATCAGGTCATTGTATCGAGATACAGTGAACAGATTTGTGCTGGAGCAGCCGTGATGACCATGGCGAGGTCCGAAGGGGTGGTCAGGTCGGATCAGGAGGCGGATCCGTGATTCGAAGCTTCTTCAGCTACCGGATCTTCGTTTCCGCCATGTTTCACGCTTCTTCTTCCTCATACTCTCCGTCCTGCTCACTTCTCACCCACCGCACAATGATACGGTAAGCACTCACAATTTCCTGTTCTGTTCTCACCGTGTGTGCATTTGCTCTCAAATTCGTGATTTGAAGATTGCTCTAGTCCATGGTAATTAACATGTGTAAGTAATCAAACCTGTTGTTCCTTTGACAATTAATGGAGTTTAGGAGCTCTGCATTTTGGATGCAGCTAGATGCTTGATCCTTTTTTGATATTATGTTAATCTGTATCTGTGAATATGTGAATGCAAACTCGTATCATGTGCATTTAATTGTTGGATGCGATTATTCCTACGTTATATCACTGTTTTATTTTATGCTGAATGGGTAATAGCTGAAATGAACTTATTATGAGCAGGTTATTGATGCCACAGGACATCCAAGCGGCGAAGTTTTCTAGAAATGGGCAGTTCGATCCAGCAAAAAGACTAGGGCTAGGATTTTGATATATAACCAGGCTAAAATCACATTGCGTTAGTAAATGCGCATGCTACCTACGCCAGGAAGCTCAAGCTTGAGGTATATCTAAGCAGCTTAAGACGTTTGACGCATTTGGCTCAAAGTTTCTTGGATCTTCCAAGGAAAACAGACCTATCGCACTGCACTGTTAGAATCTAATGGGCGGTGGATGAGGATATCTTGGAGGCAATTTGAGAAGGAGGTCAAGGATAAGGTTAAAGATTGCTAGGTTAATGATTGCAGAGAACAAGGAATCATATGACAATCCAGTTGAAAATTCAGAAATTGAAGGATACAATTTTTGCCGTCAATGAGTTTTGTGAAAGCCAAGAGGAAATGGGGTGTTGGGCACGATTGCTGCTAAATCAACTCCCAAGAGTCTGCATTGTCTTCTGATGGGTTATTGGAGGAGAGAATTGCACATCCTAAAAAGTATGTGGATGATGAGCCCAAGCCGAGTTTGAGGACCCACTTTGTACCATTATGCTCTCTATTTTCAGACAATGTGATCGCAATCTCTGTATGGTAAACCCGGTTGTTAAGAATGCAGAGGGAGCCATGGAAACATGTTTTCCACATTGTTACTGATAGGATGAATTGGCTGCTACAAAGGTTTTTGGATTTAAAAGATGAGGCCATTGCAAGGTGGGGGCTCATTGAGATCAAGGTAGTGGATAGTTTCAAATTCTTAGATTCTTCTCAAAAGGCAGAAAATGCAAACTTGAGGAAGTTTTACTTTGAGACCACGGCAGGAATATCACTACAGATGTGAAAAACATCAGTTTAGGAACCCAAATGTATCCATGCTCAATCATCTTCGGTTCTACTTTGAACTGTATCCAAAGCTGCACAAGATTCTATTTCTGGATGATGATGTTGTAGTTCAGAAAGAACTTGACTGCCTTTGGAAAATGGATCTGATGGAAAGGTTAACGGTGCAGTCAATATTTGCTTTGGATCAGTTTCATCGCTCTCTGAATATTTAAACTTTTCTAGTCCTCTCATCAAGGAGAAGTTCAATCCTAGGCCTGCGCATGGGCTTTTGGCATGAATGTTTTTGACCTTGATGCTTGGCTACAAGAAAAGTTGACGAATAATATCATTATTGGCAGAATCTGGTAAGCTTTATGCTTTAGCAATTACTTGTATCTGTTCTTTGGATAAAGGTTTACGTGTTGCCTACCTTTGCATTTGAAACAAACAGGTATCCAACTTTTGACTCTTATAGTTTAAGTTTCAAATTATACATATGGGTTTTCTGGCAATTATACCGTGAATTGTACTTAACATTTTTTGTACAAAAATGGTATTAAAGTTTGGATAAACTAAAATGATGAAAAATCAAGTAGGATACCAATCTTACTAAATTATTAGTTTACCGCTTTTAATTGCCGCATAAAAATCATCATTACTCTATATTGTAAAGTAATGTTGCTAAAGTTATAAAAAATGAATGTTGGATGGCAATTTATTAGAGCACACAAATGTGTGATAACCAAATTTTGGTTATAAAAAATGATACTAATTAACATAGAATACTAACTTAGCAAAATGCAAAGGTAGATGACCACTAATATAGCTCAACTATTTGTTTTGCCGATAAATCATCGGCACTCCATAATTTAAAGTAATTTATGTAAAATGATAAGATCAAAGGTTGGATACAATTTATTACAATATAATTTTTATATCTTGTTTTGATGGTTCTGCTTTTTCGGCGGGATCAAAGTTCTATGATTCTTTCATATCTACACTTATATAAGGTAAGGTTTTCTTACACAAGCCACATTATTTATGAATGTCAGAATGAGGACCTGCATATTATGGGGAATTAGGATGCTTCCAGCTGGACTCATTACTTTTACTCAACCACAAAGCCTTTGGACAAAGGCGCGTAACGCTCTGGGGCTTGGTATCAATCCTAGTATCAGTATGGAGGAAAATTGAGAAGGCTGCTGTTATCCATTTCAGTGGAGACATGAAGCCATGGCTGGATATTGCCATGAATCATTACAAGCCTCTCTGACAAAGTATGTTGATAACTTAAATGAATTTGTGCAGATGTGCAATTTTGGCATATAAACAATCAAAAGATGGAAAGCTATCTGCTGAAGTAAAGCATGTTGAGCCTCCTTTCTCACCATAAATTGTAAGTTATAGCTTTTTATAATGAAAGTTTTAAGTAACTTTTGCCTCCAAAAATTTCTTTTTAGTTCCTATTTTTCTTGTGTTAATGTGGAGTGACATTAAACTATAACTCGTCTTTCCAATACCCCAAAAATGTATTCTTTGTAGAAGATAGGCATAATAGTTTGTAAATAGAGAGAGCTTTCTATCATCACTCTCGTCAAGGTTCTGTACTCATTTATACACCTTGGATTCTGATATCACGCAGCTAAGTATTAAGCATTCTAAAACTGTGATGTTGATTCTTATTTTCAACAGCATGAAAAATAAGATTATCTGGATTTGTTTGTATTTCCTTTTCAATGATGTTGTATCTCATATAGCATAATAGTGATTCATGTCATGTTTTTTTATATTCATTCACAACATCTGTATTTATGTGTTGGTGATATAAACGGATGAAATGAAATGAAATAGGAGTATAAAATTAAATACTTCAGTTTTCTTGGCTGAAGGCTTAGTTGATTTATCAACACTCATTAATATACTTATTTAAAGTTCTCTGTTCTGAATTTTTTTCCCCCAAAAAAGGATAAACAAGCATATTCATGTCCTTTTTTCTGGTCTAGTATATGACATATCATAAGTTTTTAGTTTAATATTTGGTTAATTGTTGTTAAAATCACAACCTTAGTGTTGTTTGAAATCTAATAATAATCTAAACTTGTGGTATTTAGCAAATAAAACATCACTTTTAAAAATTATTTTTTATTCGAATATCGGGTAGTTTGCTCTTTGTTCGAAGCTGACGTGTACTAGTATGCCTCAGATCATTAAATACTTATATATAAATAAAAATTATACTAATCCCGTAAGCTTTTCCGGCAATGGGCAAACTGCCCGATTTTTTTTTTTGAGCGCCAACTGCGCAATGTTAAATTTGCAAAAATAAATAAATTAAACAGATGTTTTTTATTTGCTTAATATTAGATTAGACCGCATATAACAAAAGGTCGTGATTTCAACAACAATTAACCTTTCATATTTTAATATTGTAACCCAAAAACGAACAATTCACATCCAAAATCTTACCTCGTTAATTCCCGTGTCCAAAATTTCTTATCCTTTTCTGTTTGCATTTGACTGGATGTGTATATTGCCAATTTGCCAGGTTCTTCCATGCCTTTATATAGTTGATTGATTATATTTGATTTTATCGCTCGGGTTTTTTTTGAAAATGATACTTTTTTTTTTTATATAAATTCCTTTTTTTAAGTGCTTAGTTCAGTAATAGGTTGGTTTACAAGGTTCTTGGTCTAACATAAGATTGATGACAAAAATTTAGATAAGATTCGGCCTCATACAGAAGACGTAACGCAACTTGCTGACAATCAACACCCACCCCCTTCCAAAGTGTTAAAAGCGTCGATAACGCTTCAAATTACACCTGGCCTCACCTTGAGGCGGTCTCATGCAGTGTGCCTCAAGATTGATCTATTCTAGTGTTTACTAATTGGGTCATGAAATATCAAAGGTGTAATCAACGTTTTTAGAGGAGAGATGTTTGGGGAAGTAGAAATCTTGGTTTATAAGGAGTATTGGGTTGTGTTTGCAGACTCTACTGATAGTTTCTAGAATCACTTTTTTTTTTTCAAAAAGTTTTGAGCAGTTTTTGCAAAAAAAAAAAGTGGTTCTACTCTAATTTGTAGAGTTTGCAAACACAATCTTAGTACCACCTTTTAGTAATCAACGGGATCTGCATATCAGAAGTGAAGAATCTTTGGTTTATAAGGAGATATTAGGCTGTGTTTGCAAATTCTACTGATTTCAAATCTTTATTTTCTTTTTTTTCTTCAAAAAGCTGTGAGCAGCTTTTAGAAAAAAAAAAAAGTGATTTTACTTTAAATTTGTAGAGTGCAAACACAACACCACTTTAATAACCAAAAGGATTGAAAATCCTACCAAGATCTATAGTATCAGATGTAGAAGAAGAATCAGACCTCGTAGTGGTGTTTCTATGGAATGATAATATAACTTTTTCCAACAGAAAAACTGAAATACTCAGGGAATTAGGTATTACAGACTTACAGTCATAATGATCTAGGATGAACATCTCTTTTTACTGTGAAATCTGGATTTTAGTAGCAAAAAGCTGAAATCATAGCCTTGTATTGTATCTGAAAAATAATTGCAACTGGTATTGATCCTTCAAGCATTTTGTAATTGTGGGTTATTATTCGGAAGACTATATTCTTAAAATATATTTATCAGATGAAGAGAGTGTAAACAAATAAAAGTATATAAGTCCAGTACAAAGACTAAATTTAAGAGTACATAAAAGAGATTCTCCAAATTGGGTGGTTTTGTCTATGCTCCTGTTCAAGACACTGCCTGTAAGTGCTCTAATATGTTGTATGTACAATAGATTAAAGCATGTTGTATAACACAATAAAACACTGCTTGTCACTGTCACGTAGGATAGCATCTCTAATGATGCTTGAAATGGAAGTGTTTGGGGGTTTAATATTTACAGAATATGTCACTGTTCAAATTTTTTGGTTTTGCAAATATTGTACAGATCTGAACTTGCTGATGGGTTGGTTAGTACATGGTATTCCTCGCATGTTTTTATAACTGAGCTACACAGAGACCGTTAGTCCACAATATTAAAAATTACGAATAAATATTTTTTATCTAAACCGAGAGATGAAATAAGGCGGTGTAGAAGTGAGGTCGAATTCCAGGCCGGGATTGTGGCCAATAGCTTGGGATCAACGCAGGTGGGCGCGCCTAGGCGGTCCCATTTTAATATTTTTTTTTAAATTGCAAAATAAATTAACATGAACTGCCTAGGCGCGCCAGTACCAAAACGATTTTTCGCAGATTTTGACAAAATCAAGCTGGCCGTGACCGCCTAGTCCGAGTTCCCGCAACCATGGAAATAAGACATTTGGTTATATTTCTAACCGAAATTGGCTTAACGGCCAAACGTGCAACGCTCACGCCTATGAAGAGGATAGGGCTAATTACATTCATAAAAAAGCTATGAGAACGTTCCCCTAAGTAATTGAGCCGCAGTGAGCCAAAATGAATCGAAGATTCATGTTTGGTTCGGGAAGGGATTATGGGAGTTTTAAAATAAACGTTAAAGGTAATCTACTTTCATTAAGTGATTTATTAGATAATCGAAAACATAGGATTTTGAATACTATTCTCAATTCGGAAAAGAACCGCGTGGGTGGGGGGGGGCATTGAATCAATGGAAAAAGTCCGGGCCGGCTTACGTAAAGTAGAAATGGAAGCAGATCGGTTCGGGTGAATTGATACTCGGAGATAGAACAAGAAAAATTGAATTTGATTAATTCAACTTATAATACTTTGGAACAATTAGAAAATTACAAAAAATGAAACAATTCGGGTTTGAACGACAAGGGGCAATTAATCAAGTCCGACAACGGGTTTTCCAACAACCTTCGATGGTTATATTGGTATCCAAAGTACGAGCGAGATGGATATTTGTCGCCCCAAACCATTCTTTTTTTTTAGTCCCGAGCCCAATAAGGAAAGGGGTAATTTCTAACAAGGTTTTCGTTGTTGAGTCCCGTGTGTAGTGTTCTTCCCTTATGTTGTCCGTTGGTACTAGTGTAGTAGGATTGCCCCATAATCCAGAAGCTCTAGGTGTAACCTTTCGCTCAATACTAGAATAAAAAATTGAAACATAGCATCTGAGGTTGCATTAATCGAATGTGATCGGAACGTCTCCCTATACCTCTTTCCGGGTGATCAAATTCAATATCGGAAGATTTTGTGCATGATCCTCATTTTTTTCACAAATAATTAAACTAAAATTTAGAAGAAGCTTGAATGTCGCACTCTTTGCTTTTTTCATTTCTCACTTTCTCATTTAGTGGTTACAACAATTTGAGAATTTAATTTTCCAGTCACCTCAAAATGGGCTTCATTTTCCAACAAGAGGGAGAGAGACGATAGTGATAGGAAACATGTAATAGCATATTATTATGTCTATCATCATAACATTTTTGTTTAACAGATCTTTTGTCTATTAAAATTTTATGCCTATGTTGAACATTTTTATTCATGTACTATCACATTTTTGTTCATGTAATATCAATTTTTTTTGTCCATGTAGTAACCTACGTACTAGTAGATCTATCAATAGCTCATTTCTTTGTACATAAAGTGAATTGTGCAAAAAAAAAAAAAAATTCTTTCCAATGATGAAAATTATCATTTGTGTAAAATATTTTAGTATTGAGACCTGTGTATAAATGAAGATGAATAGCTAATGGACCCCATATTAAATTTTTTAACAATTGCAATATTGTTTTCTTCTTCCTCATTCTATAATTTGATGAACCACTATCACTCCATAATTGCAATATTTGTTTTCTTTTTCCATCCCATTACGTAATTAGTATAAAAATACGGTTGTGCAAATATATTTTTGCACTTATATGAAATTTTTTTCATATATGATTGGTGCATGATACTTTGTTTGTTTCTATGATACTCATTTTTCTAAAAAATCACGATAAAAACTTACAGAAGTATCATGTCTTGTGTATTTAAACGTCTCGTATAAATATTTATGTAGTTAAAAAATTATTCGCAAAAAAAAATGAATAAGATCAATGTATGTATAAATGAACATAAGTAATCATCATCAATCTCAATAATTAAAAATTCATTGTTATTCAAATCGTGCATATCACAAGATCACACGTGTTTAAATAAATTAATTGAATTAATGACTCTCGGTACAAAAAATAGGAAGCGGTGATACAAGGACAAACGCATTTTTAGTATTTAAACAGACAAAAAAAATTATCTTTGTTTGAAAAAAAAAATTACAGTTTTTTATCGGTAGTCACAAAAAAAGTGATTTGCATCTTTATAAATTTCTCCTTCTCAGACCTTATATCTTTTTTCCCCAAATAAATTTCCCGTATAATTGTACAAACAAATTATTAACCTAGCTATATATGTTTACATCTAAAAAGAGTCTAACTAAACCATTTTCAAAAATAAGTAAACAAAAGGTAGAGTGACATGTCAAACCCCCCATCAACCGGCCGGCATCTTGCGGCGGCGGCTGGTTTTAGCAAGGTAGGTGGGGTTAGTTTCTCCGGCCATGATCACCACTATTCTCGCCTCCATCTCCGGCTGTAGAGCCTGGGCCGCCTTTCGATCATTCGACGTCTCAGGAGGAGGAGGAGAATTCCGGTTATAAGAACAAGCCAGAATTACTAATGCCAGAGCTACCACTCCCATCACCAGAGCCAGGCCCAAGAACAGGTACGGAATCGGCGGTTCACCCCTGGAAGCCGCCGCCAGCCGCGCCGGCGGTGGTGCTCGTCGGGTGCTGGACTTTTGGCATCATATTTAATTTTGTGTGTATGTATGTATATGAAGGAAATGAAAAAAGAGAATGATTAAAGAGTGCAGGGGGATAATGTGTTAGAGAAGTGACTCGGAACTTATATATATATATATAAAGTGGGGATTCTTTTCTTTAATTTGGTTTTACTGTTTTCATGTTTTTATGTCTTGTTAATTTCTTTCGCAAGTTTCTTGCTCTTGGCACCCACATACGCACCCCTTTTTCTAGCTTCTTGTAGTTGTTTAATTAATAGGACATTCTTTATTGGGTACGTACGTGTTGCTCCTTAATTGCGTGGAAGCTGCCTGAATTTCTATTCTAACTTCTTCTAGCTAATTAAATCGTGACATTCCTTACCCATTTCAGATTAGACTCCAAAAATATTCGTCTGAATTCGATTAATAAATGAAGTCTGTTAATTTAAACTAACAAAGTTAATTATATTTGAATCATTAGTTCGAAAACAGACTCGTTACTAAGCTTGAGTCTTATACATCATTATTAGTAGAGTTTCCTTTAAGAGAGACACTCTTATAATATACTAGGCTAATCGGTAAGAAGTTGAAAACTTGTGGATCCTTCACAAGTCAAACCAGGTAAAATAGATTTTTCAAAAAAAAAATGCGAAACATTAAATTCACACTCGGGTCTGTTTTACTATAATAATAAATATGTGTTATTATAAGAACAAGTAACACATATTTGTATTTTTTGTATACATATTTATCCTTATAAGTTATAACAACATATGTGAGGTATTGAAAATTATCTTTCCATAAAATCTATTTTTTATTATCAGGATTCTGAATTAGACACGGAGATTAAAAAAATATAAGATAATAAGATAAAAGGTGTAAAGTGGGTAAAAGTGGGTTTGGTGCATTGAGGGAAATAATAGTATTAAATGGTGTAAAGTGAGTTTAGTGGAGAAAATAATAGTATTAAATAATATTGAAAGTTGTTTTTTTTTTTTTAAGAAAATCGCCAAACAAAAATTAGGACGACATTATTTGCATGGAAAATGAACAATCAAATTAGAGATGAGAATATTATTATATAAACGCAAAAATGTTACCAAAAAAAAAAGTAATATAATTAAATCGACTCAAACCTACCTAAATGGTGAGTCAGTCTGCTATTTGATACTCTAATGCTTAGTCACGAGTCTACGGATCGGTATCTACAACTCTTGAAACATCAATCGCTAAAACATAGCAACAAAAAATAATATTGTCCTAATTAATGCAATATTAGTTGTGTAGTTAATTAAATCAATGCATGCATATTTTGATTTTCCCATAGCCTGAGTACCTTACTTAGCTAGCTAGATATACTCGATAAATGTACGTATTTGTGGGACGTATGTAGTTCTCATGGATTACTCAAATAGAGTTAACTTGTGCACTACTAAATTACCAAAAAAGATATAAATAAAATAGAGAATGTATAGCAATTAGCAAATGAATTGAGTGCAAAGCTTCCTACGTGATATTTATGCAGTTTTCACCAAAATCCAAATAAGCATACTTTTACTTTATTTTAAAGTTTAATACACACGAATTTGATAATATGCCCGCGACACAAATTTATATGTTCATCACTTATGTGGCGCGCCACATATGTCATCATTTAATTTTTCTTTAATTAATTTAATCTTCTCATTTATATATATTTCATATTTTACTCAATTTTATTAATTATATTAATTTTCTTATCCGACCGGGCCCAACTCGATCGAACCCAAACCCGCCCGAGTGGTTAAATGGTTCACTTTGGCCAGAATGATTCATGGTTTAGGATTTATAGTTTAAGGTTTAAGTTTATATAATTAATGAGAAGATTGAATTAATTAAAGAAATTAATTAAATAATGGTGGAATCTTTGTCTTGTAGCCTTGTATACATGGCCACATATGGGACATATAAATTTGTGTCCTATAAAATCCGTTAATACACATATTAATGATCATATTGAAGAAAAAAAAAGTAAAGGATATAAAAATTAAAATAATTATGTAACCCGAAGGGATATATACTTGTATTTTATTCTTCGAAGATATTAACTTTATGACACGGGCATTTTGATATTAGATACTTTGGAAACCCCAAAAAAAGTGGTCGACGAATGAGTGTGAAGTTGTTTGTTAGAGTGGGCCCTTCGCTCATCTTTACTAGTGGGCCCACTTGACCTGAAGCTTTGGTTTAGAATCCAACACTTAGTGAGGCCATCGCCTCATGTGGAAGACGGATAAATCGGAAGCGTTAATGACTTTTAACTTTGAAATTTTATGAATATATGATTTGTATTAAATTGTATCCTATCTCATGTATGAGATCGTCTCATATAATTTTTGTCAATCAGTATTAATGCAAACATATATATCAAGTATATATGGTGCACACAAATATAACTATTCTGTATAATTGATTATTGATGTATATATATACCTCGCTTAAAGAAGTGTTATTTGTTGGGAAAATGTATAATTTGAAAAAAAGTCATTCGTTTAAAGGGATTAAATTTTTGTAATTCATTAAACTTTGTTTCGTTTTGAAATTGATCCCATTATTTTGGTTTTTGATTTTGGTCCTTTACATTATTAATTTTTTTGAAATTAGCCCTTTAAATCGTGTTGTTTGGTCACCAAAAGCAAATGCTTTTTACTATATAATTATTTTACTTTTTCTTTTTAACTTCGAAATATTATCTACACTTTTTTAATTTAAAACGGTGGAAAGTTAGTGGACCTAAAACGCTATTTATCCTCTTTTCCCTGCCATTTTAAATAAGTTTTCTCCAATAATTACCACCATCATTAGTTAAGATGTATCAATTGTCTAGTTACTGTTCCAAATGCTAGTGCAACTAATTTCAAATGCAGACAAAAACAAGGGCTGTTACACACTTACATGACTCATCAAGGTTATTATGCTCGCAAAACTATTCCCTATAGTTTTGTTTTGATGGGTTAGTTGAGTAATGAATGATAAAATGAATATTGAAACTAAATATTATGACCTAATGACCTTGCCTTTTGAACTGTGATGGATTAGGTGAAACTATAATGCGCACTTGATCTCACAAAGTGGTCTCTCCCCTATTACTAAATACTCTCTGTCTTATTTTTATTGTCTTTCTAGGGAATTTTTTTTATCCCAAAAATAATTATCTTATGCACTATTCTATAAAAAATAAACATTATATTCTATTTGTGTCCTTCAACTTATTTGTATGATAGTATGCATTGATTAAGCAAAATTACCCTAGCTAGTTAGATATATACATGTATCTATTGTTATTTAATGAATTTTTAATTCGTATGAAGTATCTCTAAAAGACAATTAAAATGGGATGGAGGAAGTACTTTTTAGATGGTACTATAAACTTTTTTTTAAGTATTCTTTCTGTCCTAAAATTATTTGCATATTTGCAATAATCGAACATCACTCAATAATTTACACACTCTAAAATTAACAATTTGATTTTAAAACATCACCCTCACGATATTTACAATTGTACATAAAATGTTATTGAAGTGAACTAATTTCTTCAATTTTACATGACATGGGTCGTACTTAAGATAAGACAGTGATAAACTTAACTCCACTCTATAGAGTTGGACGACACAACTTGCCTAGAGGTTTGGCGGCAACGTTGGTGGCCGATAGTCTAGCTAGCTGGTATCAGAAATCGATGATAACTGTCAAAATAAAAAATTTAAATATAATTATTAAATATTAAAGTTAAAGTAAAAAAAAAATTCTCTCAAATTATTAAAGAGCTCAGAAGTTTTATTTGTAAAAAAGTTTAACAACTTATAAGTTTCATTTTCTCAATTCTCCAAATGAGACCTCTTTTGCTCCTTAGTGGTCGATCCAGAAGAGTTGAGTAAATGAATTAAAAAATTTATTAAATAATAATAAATATATATGTAATGTCTTTTATTTATTTATATGATTATCTAATGCATGTTATTATAAAAACAAATATAATTATAAAATTGGAATACAATATTTTATTTTTCTAGATTAGTACAAATTATAATTTTTTTAGACAAAAAATCATCATTAGAAAGACAAACGAAATGAGACCTTAAGAGTATCTTATACTCTTGAAATAACAGGAAAGATATATGGATATATATATATATATATATATATATATATATATATATATATATATATATATATATATATATATATTAGATAATGTAGTGGAATTATGTTTTAAGATTAGCATGAATTCCAAAAACTCTTTAAGATTGAAATTTTTGATACATAATGTGAACTGAAGTGGGTGGAGGGGTCCTTTAGTTTAGAAAACAAGGCACTCCAGATTGTCAATTGGGCTCCTCCTCGCTCTTAATTGCATTAATAGTTTTTTATAATTAGTTCTTGTGTGAACCATAGACGAGATTTATGAAGTACTGTAAATTTAAATGAAATGTACTTTATATATTAATTAATTAATTGATTAGAATTTTTCTTTCTAAAAAACGTGTCTCATAATTAATTAATTAAGTAATCGATATACAGTAGAAACTCCATACAATCATATTGTCGGGAAAAAATATTACTATAGGGAGGTTATTCTTAAATAGAGTTTTACATAGAAAAATGATTTTTTTTGAAAAAAAAAATACTACATTCAATATAATACATACTATATTACATGTATATAAATTTATTAACAAATTCATGTATCTAATTAATATGAATTTGACTAAAATAAATACATACACTTTAAGCATACAAAATGTGTTTATGGGGGACCAATTATTATGTGCACTCAAGTTGAAGGATGTAGTGACAAATCATAAAATTAAGATGTCGTCACAATTAATCATAGATAAATATTTTAGGCCATCTTAATTGTAATGATATATAAATTTTTATATATAATGCAATTTATTCTTATATGGAGGAATAAATCCTTAAGACGAGATCGAAAAAAAATATGTCTTATTAATGTGGAGTTTATTCCTAAATATTATAACTGGTCCCGAGTTGAGATCGTAATTTTTTATTATTATAAAAAGTTTATTTTTATATAGAGTATTTCTATGGGGGATTTCTACTGTATATACTAAGGACCTATTTAATTGGGAGTAATGGCCCCTAAAATTTATTATATTTATAGAAAGAGTTGGGCAAAAGCACTGGACTACTCGAAGACTTTGAAAAGGGGGTGTGAAAATGGGTTGATATGGGTTTTAAGGAGACTCATTGAAAAGTTGAGATACTATGGGACAGCGAGTTTGACAATTGTGCTAGACTACTAGTTCTTTATAATTGTAATTATATAAAAAAATAGTTTCATTATTCAAAAAATTTAAAACTAATTAATTATTTGACGTATAGACAATTCTGTTCATGATGATAAAATCATTTGTTATTACTGATATGTTATTACAGATAATTATAAAGTAAATCGGCAGGTGATGCTTATTTTTAAAATTTTAATGTCTTTTAGAAGTGTGAGCTTTTCAACTTCTTTATTTCCATGTACATATATTGTTCTGAGAGAGTAAGTTCGACATCTCAGAGGGTGTCATCCATATTGCCCTGCGGTTGGATTCCACTATTCTATTTTTCATATTCTATTGATGTTTCACCTTTTTTAATCTTTAACACATAAATTCGAAATTTTAAAGCATAAAGGTAAAAATATACCATAATATATTTTAGAGAAAATGACTAGTAGGTTCCAATTTGATGGAAATATTGCAAGTAGGTTCCAATTTAATAAAAATATTGCAAGTAGGTTCCACGTACTCTTTATATTACTATTAGGTTCCAAATTGAAATAAGTTACCCTCAAATCAATAAAACCCTAGAAACAAATCAAATCTCTCGCTTCTGCACACCCCCCTCAATCGCCCGCCCGCCGTCTCCAAGGAGAGAAAGAGTGGAAGAGGACGCTAAGCTGTTTGAGGAGCGGAACAACGTCGATGGCGGCAAAGGAATGGATTCACTGTGGGAAGCCTACGAGATCGGTCGAACAAAGGCGAGAAGATCGATTCAAGAAGATGAACGCGAAGAAGGTTGATTTCGAATTTATAGAGAATTGCGAGGATGAGATGGAAGCACCATTGTGCTGCTTGCAAGCTCTAAAATTATCGACGGGGAAGATGAATTTGGGGGTGGGAATCCCTAATCTTGTGAAAATGAATTTGGGGGTAGGAATCCCTAATCTTGGGAAGATGAATTTGGGAGGTGATAATCGACGGAATTTGAAGGTGATTAAAGGGATTGGGTGGTTGCATAGTGTGAAGAAATATGAGACATGAATAACCCGTTTACAATTTCTTTTGTTGTTTTTATAGCAAATGTACCACAACTAACACTGATTAAATAGATAAGATTAAAGAAAATAACTACAAATGATCAAAAATAGTTTATCAAAATCAGGAACTACAGAGTATTAGTACCTGGAAAAAATAGGAATGACCTTTAACTTCTTCTAAAGTAGTTAAACAAGTAACACAAAACCACATGTATAACATATATACACATACATGAATCCAAGTAGAATAATCCAACAACAATTCAACAACAAAACGCAGCATTCATCAGTACTAAAACGACGGGACGACGCCATATACCGCGTCCGTCATTACAGATGCAAGGGAGAACATCTGATCAACTTCAACTTCGGCATTCCTTCTTTTGGCGAATCGGCCTTTGATCCTCGGCCTCATTTCTGCATACGCCTTTCTCGATGCGTATCTGATGGTCTTCTCGAATCTTCGATTCTTCTTCTTCTCTCTGTACCTCAGAACCCTAGCCTCTCTGTCCATTGGAGATAGCTGAGTTGGCACTTGAATTGGAGGGCTTGAGAATAGGTCAATGGTGCCCTTGGGGGGTCTTGTGTGGGATATTGACACTTCACTTGTTGATTCCGGGACTACCCCGACTTCCATCGATGAAATCGAAACCTGGAATTGTGATCAAGAATTGAGTTTTTAGTGCATTGTTGTAAGCACGGGATCGGTATCCGTACGTAAGAAACATTGTCGTCAAGTAGGACTCCAATAAACTAGTTATATAGAGCAACTGTAAACAACTAATACTTTTAACGGGAGAAAAAAAGTTTTTTAGGGCCCGTTTGGCTAAACTTATTTTAAACATCTTATAAGCTCTAGCATCTTATAAGTTGTAATTTTTAAGTAGCTTATAAGTTGTTAAAGTATTCGGCTAATAAAACTTATAAGTTCTTGAATAGTAATTTTTTTAAAACTATTTTTAAATTTTAAAATTAATATAATTTTTTCGATTTTTTTTAATAATATTTTTTTTGTGAAAAAAAAATTCGATTTTTTAATAATATTTTTTTTTCAGAATTTTTTTTTTTAAATAAATATTTTTTTCAGAAAAAATAGAAAATATTGAAAAAAAATTAATTCCGAAAATATTTTTCCAGAAAAAAAATATTTTTTTCGATAATAAATATACTTTTTCCAGAAAAAAAAAACATTATTTCGAAAATAAATATATTTTCTCATAAAAAAAAAAAATTTCTGATTTTTTTTTTTGCGAAAAAAAAACGGGCCGAGTTGGATTGAATTCAGACAGAATTTGGGCCGGGATGGGTTGAGATATAATAGAGCTTATTTAATTTTTGTAAAATAATTGGGATATCCCAACTTATTTTTTGGGTTTATATAAGAAACAAAAGAACTATTTTTAGATCTTATAAGATGTTAGGCATCTTATTTTACAAAACAAAATTAATGAACATAAAAACTAAATGTTTTATAAGTTGTTTTAAAGAGCTTATAAGCTGTGTCAAACACCCCCTTAGTCTCATTACATTTTCTGTAGTCCCTTTTTCATCCCAAAAAATTAACTGTCTAATTTCGGTCCAATAAGCATCTCTTTTGTCCGATTTTGGTCTCATTTTAGCCGAAAAATAGAAAATTTTATCGTTTTCGATTGTTTTCAAGTCACGTTTCAATTAAAATTGAGGGTTTACGAAAGCCGTAGTTAGCGTAAGATTTGATTGTTATAATAAAAATTCATTTTTTAAAAAATTAGAAACAAGAAAATTATTCATAAATTGCAGAAAAAATAATTTTTTTTCGTAACAGATAGCGTCAATGCCAGCTACAAGGTCAAAAACTCTCAATTTTAACCGACACGTGAATTGTGTGTGTGACCGAAATGAAGTAATTTTCTATAATGAGACCAAAATTAGACAATCAAGATAATTATGAGACCAAAATTGGATAATTAAATTTTTTTGGACGAAAAATAGATTACACGAAAGTTATGTGACCAATAAATTTTTTTTCTCATTTTAACGGGAAATAATTGATACTAACATACTAATACCTTTTTGTTAGACAACTAATACCTTTTAAAAAACTCAATTGTATTAATGAAAACTTACAGTTTGGGAGATTGATCCAGGGTAGCCATATCCACCGTCCAATCCCAACTGGAAAAAATGGTGTTCATTCTTTCCCTTGTGATACTGAATTGGAACAACACTGTCACCGTAATGTTGCTGCTGCTGCTGTTTATTGTACAATCCCTCATTTAATTGATTATTCTGACACGAGTTGTAGTCATCAAGGTCCAAATACTCATCCACTTCGCCCACGAAAAATGGGAGCGCAACGGTGCTCTGTTCGTCGTCCCCTTTTTTCATGGGGTTCATCAGCAGCCATGAAGTTGCTTCATCTTCATCTTCATCTTCATCACCTTCCTCATTCAAAAACTCGTGTTCCACATTTTTCGATGTTTTGGTTACAAACCCGCCGAAATTAGGGCCATACATGGTACCTATAATGGCAGAACCAGAATAAAAAAATAGAACGTGACGAAATAAATACTGTGCAAAAAAGTAAAAGTCAACCCTATCCAAGGTAAAAAGAATAAATCTGTTGTCAAGCTGGTTCATAATACAAAATTACCTAAATACACTAATTAATTTAATACTATGAACAAGTTTTTCATGTTCTCTGTAATTAGGTGATAAAACGTCAATCTAATGCGGAAAAGGAAGGTTCAGTATTATTGGTGGGCTATTTTTTTTTTTGAATTTATAATAGCTTCATTTGAATTCTTATTTTTTTAGTATCATTATTATGCATATAAAATAATATTATTTAAAAAGAAAATTAATAATACTCTCTCCATCCCAAACTCAATTTTACAGTTACTGTATGTTCCAGTTTAAAAAAAAAAGCGATAAAGTGTTGAGTAAAAAGAATTGTTGAGTAGTATTGTCCGAAACGAAAACTGTAAAGTTAAGTTTAGGACAGAGGGAGTAACATTTTGTAGTGATAATACATATATGCATAACAATGATACTTATGTTTATAACCCGTCCCATCCAACACATAGCTCCGCCAATGGTACCTGAAATCGGCTGAATCGGGACGCGGTGGTGGCGGCGGGCAAGGGGGTTAGCCGAGTGAATTTCGGCGTCGCAGGCGGCGCAAAGCGAGGCCGAGTCGGCCTTGCACAGGAACGCCGCCGGAGCGCGTTCGCAGGAGTCGCAAAGCCAGACGCGCTGGTGGGGCGACGGCGCGTGGCTAGCGGCGTCACAGTTGGTACAAAGGTAGGACAGGTCGGCACGGCGGTAGAGGGCGGAGCAGCAGGTGTGGCAGGTGGTTGTGGCGTCGGTGCCGTCATTGGTTTCTATCTTTAACATGATGTCGGTTTGCTTGGTCTTGTTTTTCTCGTACTTCTCTCAAGTGTTGGGGTGAGAGAGGGGGAGAAGTAATGGTGGCTACTGAAAGTCTGGAGAATCCACTTGACGACACGTGTCGGAAAGATAGTGGGTCGGAAAGTTGTTTAATAATTTTGTGGCTGTTGTAACTTGATGTGGGCCCCCCCGTTTGGCTTCTCATAGGGTGTGGGGTCTACAGTTGTATACATTCGCGTAGTGCACCAAAGAGACATCCACGTGCAAATTGCAATATCGATCATATTCTTCAACTTTCTTGTTATGGTAAAATCTTACATGATATTAAATTTACTTTGCCAGATGTGGAGTATTACATATTGGAGTGCTAATTTCGTGGCTCAGGAATTTATAACGAGTAGTGTTTTTCAATTTTACGGGAACTTTTTTTGTTGGGTCGACTAATGAATTGGTAGGCATTCATGTATATCTACGTATTTATAGTGTATTTTAGAATCGTACATCTTATTATTAAAATAAGTACAATTTATTTACAATAAATCATGACTATTAATACAAAAAAAATAGTTACATGATTTGGTGTAAATAAATTGTACTTTTTAGTATAACAAGTTATTCAATTTTAAAATGCACTACAATTGCAAGGTGCACCTGAGTGTAGATGAGACCTACTCAATTCTTTTTGCTTAAAAACTAATCTACTTGAAAAGAAAAAAATACTCTCTCCGTCCCATTCTTTAAGGTCTTTTGACTGTTTATAAGAATTTATGGGAATAGTGATAAAGTGTTGGGGTAGAAAGAGTTATTTATTAGTATTTTATATGATAAAGTGATGGGTAGTTGGGGTAGAAAGAGTTGTTTATTAGTATTTTATGTGATAAAGTGATGTGATAAAGTGATAAAGTGTATTTCTATTTTAGGAAATAGTGCTTAAAGATTGGGACAAAAAAAATAGAAAGAAAACCTTAAAAATTGAGACGGAAGGAGTATATTCTTAAACGAAATATTAACAGTTTAACATGCATGTACAGTACAACAGTCCATTTGGCTAAATTGTTTTGCTGCTAGTATTATTCTACCTTATATTATTCTTCTTTCGCCCAACTCCAAAAGGGATATATACAAAAAGTCAAATAACAAATAAATTGTGGGTCATAAATAAGAATTGATTTAACGACTGAAAAATAGTTACCTTAATTTACAATCTCACTTGGGAAAACACGACTCTTTTTTAGTTCTTGTATGCAAAGTGCAAACTCAACAAAATTAAGTAGAATTATTATTTTTTAATTAATAAACTCAGTTCTTTTAGAAGGACAAAGTGTTCTATCCTTGCATTTGAATTTGTAAAAACTAGCACTTAATATGTGAGCGAAAGAGAGTAACTTTTTATTGCACACATCTTATATATACGTGATGCATGCTAATTATGTATTATGATAATTCAAACATTGATGATCTTTAAAATAAAAATACATCATAAAATATGATCTTTTAGAAAAGTCTTCTGTGACGTGCAACTGTGGAAGTATGCAACGACGTACAAGTTACTATGACACTGTAAATTTAAAAAAAAGGTACATCACCTTTTATGACACTGTAAATTCAGAACAAATACATCACGTGATTTATCCCGCACAAATTTTGAACAAAATACATTCAGCGAGTGATTAAACAATACTCACAGCGTCCTAACTCTTTTTTATACTATTTTTTTTATATATTTTAATGAGCGAATTATTTATTAATATTTAAAATAATAAAGTATTTTTAAGAAATAATATGATATATTTAATTTTCTTCTATTATATATATTTTTAAAAATTATTTTATTATTTTAAATAATAATAAAAATATCGATCATTAAAACATGAGAAAATAATTACACATATGAAGATTGAGTGATGGCGGCGTTACTATAAATTTGATAATATAGGGTAATAGAATAGGAGTGATTGGCCAATGCATAATAGTGGGACCAAAAAGGTGGTAAAAAATGAATTGGAGGTAGCATTATCCACTTATTTTGGGCACACAAAAGAGAGAGCGAAAAGTGGAGGACGTG
This sequence comes from Stenogyne calaminthoides, assembly GCA_037126765.1. Classification (NCBI taxonomy): domain Eukaryota; kingdom Viridiplantae; phylum Streptophyta; class Magnoliopsida; order Lamiales; family Lamiaceae; genus Stenogyne; species Stenogyne calaminthoides. The sequence continues at coordinate 9,477,192 of JBBCBC010000031.1, read as the reverse complement.
GATGCAAATAAAGGAAAAAGAAGGATGAGTCAGAATATAAGGTTGGCCAATAGGGGCGTAGCAAGTAAGAAAATAATTGTTAGGATTACTACAATTCTCAACCACAAGTTCAGAACTTGCACCCTTCGTACCAATCTATACCACGTGGGATTTTGGGCCCAATCACACAAATGGCTTTTCCTCCCACATACTTGATTTTGATTGTTCAATTGCATCCTATAGTTATTGATATAATTTTGTTTTATATTTTATTGAGTTTAGACTTTTATTTGATGAGATCAATGACACTTGGATTTTAGCTGATACTGTTGTGGAGGGAAGCTAATACTGTTTGAATGTTGGCGTTATGATGAAAACGGATGTACTAATGCTTAAACCGGCTAGTTGCTCAAACCTAGTACAACAAAAAATGATCAGTAGTTATGAAGTGTATACATAAGAAAAAGAATCAGTTGCAATCAAGGGCGGATTTAAGAGTTGAAATTTTGGGATACATTTCAATGTTTTTTTTTTTAATTATACATAATCAAATACAATTTTTTTCTAATAATACAAAGAGTACATTTGAGTTGAAAGAATTGTTTCAATGCAGAATTGATATACAATTGATATTGGACTTTAATTGTTCAAATTTTCAATGCGATTGTATCTTCATATATAGTTATATCTCTGAAAATTCATGAGCGAAATTGAACTCAGATTGACTATGGGGATTGAGGAATTTACTATAAGTCTGGTATGCATTATGCAATCATACATTATATATGCATATCACTTTGATTTATTTATTTTTTTAAAAAATTAAAGCTCAGGTCTAGAAAATTCTTAAAAAATATTAAGGGAGTACTAGGTTGTAAGGTATGGAGGGGTGTAATGGAATCAAAGTCATAGTGTGTGTTTGGAATTACACTACTATAACTTTGATTCCTTCAAAGTAATGAATCTATCAAAGGTTGGTCGAGTTGTGTAGAGGCAGGAATTAGGGTATCTTTCCTCTCTGCAGGTCTTAGGTTCGAAATCTCTTGGGTCTTGAACAACTCTTGAGATGGCCCAGGTCAATATAGATTTCGATTTCAGGCAGAAGTGGGGTCTTCGTTAGTGGGCCGGTGAAACTTCCGGAACCCCGGATTAGTGATCTTGGAAAGGATTAGTAGATCTTGGACCAGGATATCGGGTTATAAAAAAAAAATCTATCAAAGGTGTCAAACAAATAAAATATGACTTTGATTGCTTTCCATTTTCATTTGATTGCTTTCCATTTTCATTCCCTTTCTCATTTACCAAGCATCTTCTAAGTCTTCGTTCTTATACAAGCTTTTGTATTGAACTTAAAACTTAATTCCCTCATTCCTTGATCAGAATACTTTTTTGGATGAGTTTAAGTAAATTTGCTAATAATCCGACAAATACTGCGTTTAATATTGTCATAGAATGTAATATGAACACCAGTGAAAAAAATTTCCCTTAAAATATGCTAATTGTAAAGTATTACTTTTTTAAAGTAATATAAAAATAACTTTTTTGAGGATACATAAGTGATATATGCTCCCTTCGTTAAATACTCTTCATTTTCTAAAAAGATCATTTTTATGCTTATTTTCCATTTCCATAAATAGCATAAAGTTATCACATTCATTCTAACTCACATTCTTCAAAAATCTTTTAATTTACTAAACATATCGTTTGATCAAACTCTTAACCTAAAAACATATATTTTATTAAAATAGTAAGCATCACTTTATCTCCTCAAATAATAATAAACAATATGTACATTAAATTTCATGCATAATAAATGAGAAATCAAGTAAGAGACTAAGGGAGTATCATTTTGCCTTTAAAGAGAGAATTTTCACTACAACATAAGTGGCCTAATGTAACACCTTAAAAATGTTACTTAAAATCTATAATGTGTTACTATAGCAAATAGGTAACACTTTTGAGGGCATCGCAGTTGCTCGTGCAGCCTAAAGTCTAAAGCATCACTTTTTATAGATTAAGTAACACTTGTTACCTAAAGTGTTTAAATGTAACACTTTATTATAACACTTAAAAATGTTACATTTGAATTTTATGCAACACTTTATTATTTAAAGGAAACACTATTTTGGCAACATCTTTGAAATGTAAGGCAACACTTTTCTTGATAAAAGTAACACTTCTTAACAATTTCAAATTTATAATGTAACAGTTATTAAATAATTATATAACACTTTTTATCTTCAATATATATATATATATATATATATATATATGTATAACACTTCCTGCACAAATCCTCCATGATGATAAATGGTATACATACAAGAATGAGATTATCAAATTTCTCCATCATTTTCCAAAATTAGAGTGCAAATTAAGCAAGATAGATACACCAAGTATAAAGAGAATATGACCAAGTAACAAGAAACCTAGATTCAATAGTGGCAACATAAAACATAAAGATAAGGTTTTGAAATAAAAAAGTTTAATAACTAGTCTTCATCTTGCACTTGCTCTTCACCTCCCTCGTCATTCCCTTCAAGGTCATTACGATCATTCACTTCAGCATCACTTACTCCATAGTTCTAAAAATAATAACACTATCACCAATTGAATAAAAGTCGAGAGACATTTAAATATGTAATGAAAATCACAAAAAATATAATTATTAGTTATCATCTGGCATTGATAAGACTGTTTGTTGAGGAGATTGTTTGATGTATCCATGATTGATGGGGTAATACGAGCAAGCATTTCAGAAGGAAGAGCTTTTTGTAAAATTTTCATCACTTCACCAACAGTGTCTTTCACAATATGGGCTCTATAAGGCTCCAAAAACTCATCCGGAATAAGCATACCAGACTTAGAAGGCTTTTGTAATCTTTTTGTACATCTGCCAGAAAGCGTACGATGTTCTTGGGCTTGTACCCCTTCCTTCTGATTTGTATTAATAGCCAAAATATTCTTAGAAAATCCTTCATAACAACATAAATTTAACTATATTAAAATTTCATAAAAGATGTAACTTACAATGTTACTTTCAATTAATTCATAGGATGTCTTATACTTCTTCTCTGGTTTCCTTTTACGAGTTTCTTTGTATATTGTTGCTTTAGAAGGTGGTATGTTTGAAGTTTGTTCCTGCCATAAAATTTGGATAGTCAAGCAATTCAATCATAAAGCATAAAAAATCTCTATTTATCAGGTAGGGACTGATTTAGTTGACGTGCATGTGAATCTAATTAATAGATTTAATATTTTGCTTCAAGTCACTATAAGGCAATGATGCTTATACAATGTAAAAATAAGAAGAAACATATATAATTCTTTACCAGCTCATGACGTTTTCTTGCAAAAAAGAAACCGGACTGCCGTGTGCCTATCCATTTGAGATTATTTGGTTACCTTATTTTTTTTTTCACTAATTTGCTGCATGTATATTAAAATTGAACTTGAATTATTACAATTGAACCAATTTCTTATAGAAATAAATCCATAAACCTAGATAAGAGGATATGAATGAGAATAAGTAAAAGCCTTTGAACAAGAAAGCAATTGGCAACAAGAAATACCTGGACATGTTTTAGACTCCAAAACTTTAACAAATCCTTAAATTGTGATTTTGGCACTAATGTTGGACGATTTTTCCATCTATCTCTCATATTGTTGTATGCTTTGTAATGCTTCGTTTTTATTCTGCACTTGTAATTGCGCCAAAGAACTCCTACTGAATGCAACACATAGCTTTTACCTTCTTCTGCAATCAAGTACTTTTGCTACAAGGTGTGAATAAGTTGATTGAAGTTAGTTTTATACACACAATGACAAGAGTTCGAAAAAAAGAAGCAAAGCAAAGCAATATCATGATATGCTACAGTACATAATCACCTAAGGACATAAAATATGCACATAAAGAATAATGTGAATTTTGAAGGGGAAAATACCTTCACATACTTCCAAATTTCATCCTTGTTGGAAACATGGTGTCAATCAAGCTTATTTAAAGGTGCAAGGCTAGAATCTCGTGCCAATGTCCCTAAAAAACGACTAAATTCGTCCAAAGTACTTGAACTTGGCCCAATTGGCTGACCTAATTCATTCAAAATGACAGGCTTGCATTCATTTATTAACCTATTATGGACATCTTGGCACAAACTTGGTCCTCTAGTCCATTTCTATCTCTGCAAGACTGCACAAAAATTAAGAACATGTCAAATCTTTTATCTCAACATATACACAAACAATTCAACATTTTGACCCACTAAAGAAAATAGATAATAAATAAGAAAACAACATTATAAATGCATTTATAATTTACTAGTTTTGATCCATACCGGGTTGATCAGTTAGATTACCTTCTGTAGAAATAAGCTCAGTCATATCATTTTCAAACTCTTCTTCATCAACTGCTTTTTCCTCTTCAAATATATCATCTGATATTTCAATATCCTCATCTTCATCAACTAAACCATGCACTGAGTTAACCGAAGAAAAAATCTGTCCTTCGCTTTTGTGAATTCTCCATTTGGTGGTCTGGAGACAAATCTGATCTTATTTGAATGGAATCCTTGCGAGAAGCATAAGTTTGGTTCAATAGCTCTTCTCTTGGTTTCTTTTTCAGCCTAAGATAAGCATTGAGTGATCCAGGTGCGACCACACTTACCCTCTGTTGTGATTTAGCTTGTGAAGGCAGTTTTCCATTTTCTTTAGAAGTTTCTTGTTGGACAGCTGGTGTTAGAGCCTTTTACCTTTCCTTTGTTGCTCTTAGTTTTTACAAGCTTGAGACCTCATTTTTACCATACTCGACATCGAGATGGTCGAACAGTTTGGTTTATTAGAGCTCTTCATAGGAGTTTCTCTACTAGCAATAACCTGAAACATATTTATAATTATCAAGTATGAAATAGAAATGCAATAAACTAAGATGTGTTGCATAATGTATATATGCCCAACCTTCTTTGAATGAGACCTTAAACTTCTAACATTCTGCACAATATCATTATCATCAACTTCTTTGTCATCCTCTTCACTTGAAGGGTCTACTTCACATCCTTTATCAGGTATGTATTCGACATCTCTTGCAACAACCTTATTCGACTTCATTTTGTTAATTTTTCGACTCTTTTGGTCCATCAAACAACTTACTTCATAAGCATGAGCTTTAATCCCCAACTCATGCATCTTTCGTTTATTTTCTTCAATCGTCTTCAACCTTTGATTCTCATACTCCATCTTAATATCTTAATGTATTGTACTCAATCAAATCTGCAACTCTACTGTAAAATGTAAAGAGATTGACAGCTCAAACTTCTTTTAATAAGACCTCAAACTATAGTAACATAAAGCAAAGATATAGAAGAGTTGGTGGAAGTGCAGATGCAAATATATATGTTTCTTGCTGTTAATTCTACCTATTTATTATAATATAATGTTGAATACTAAAGATGATATATATTAATGTTCTATATCTACTGTAACAAGGCCAAAATATATATAAATCTCAAAGCAGGAAGAAGTAACTCAAACAAGTACATATATTTTTACATTCAAAATCAATCAATCAATAGCTTAATAGAGAAGAAATTCAGTTAATAAGATGCTCATAATTAGCTTGGATAACTCAAATATAAGAAGTTACTAAAACTAACTAAAAGAAGAAAATTATTCACTTAGAACTTTCAACAAACAACTTATGTGAATCAAAAGTTAAGGTTTATAATTTTTTCTTTACCTGTGAAACTTTTCAATTTTCCTCCATATATTTTATTATATTAAATTAGGTTTATATCACTACTGCTTCCATTTCGGCTTGTTAATTTATTTTTGTCTCTTTTTAATAACTTAATAAGCCTAGATATTAAATTTAGTCTCTTTTTATAAGCTAGCTGTTAAATCTAATTTACCATTTCGGCTTATAAGCTAGCTATTAAATTTAGTCTCTTTTTATAAGCTAGCTATTAAAAAGAGTCTAAAATAAAATGTGTATATATAAATTGCTTCCAGTAGAGAAAATGTGTATATATAAAATAAAATCTTTAAACAATTTGGGGATCTCTAAAAATTAAGGAAATCTCTAATAACTTAATTAGATTCAGTAAGTAGTGTTTAAATTGAGGCCAAAAAGTACTTATGTTTTAATAGGTAGCAAAAAATTATAAATAACTCAATAAGTAATTGGCTTAATATTAACACCCTTTATTATCTTAAAGTGTTATTATTTTATATTAAAAAAATAGGAAAGAGGATGTTAAATAAAAAATGTTACTTATTTAAAAGTGTTGCATTTAACTGTTACATATTATTAAAGTGTTACAAAAATGTTACATATATATTATAATTTTGAAAGTGTTGCAAAAAAGTGTTACATAAAGTCATTTGTGTAAAAGTGATATTTTTGTGTGTTACATTAGGCCACTTATGTTGTAGTGTTTATTTTGATAAGTGATGAAAGTGATATGCATTAGCCCATAAAGGTGTCATTTGGGATTGAATCGGAAATTCGGAATGGATTTGTAAGTTAATATGCATGTATCATTCTCCCATTAGTTGGGGTGTAACTATAATAGGAATGATCATCTTTAGATTTGCTTCTAGATGTGAAAAGTATTAGACAGTTTTGTATGAATTTGTTTAAAATTTTGAAATTCATGAATTCCACTGATATGATGTTACCTAACAAATTCTAAACGAAATCTATATACAAGTTGTTGTTTGTACATTTATAAATGAGTAAAAATGTTGAAGTTCACGTGAATTAAACCCATACAATTATTATTCAAGCTATTATTAATTAATCAAGAGACTTTTAACTAATGAGTCACTCTCCTGTGTACCATATACACCAATCCAAATTGGTGCAAGCTAAACTCTAACCCCTAAATAGTGAATTTTAAATCATATATGAATCATTCGGGTCGGGTGAACCATGAACCACTTGGGCCGAGTGAACCATGAACCACTCGGACCAGGTTTCGGGTAGGGTCGGGTATTGAAAATTTAAAAAAAAAAAAACATCTAAAACTGAAATTAAAGTTAAAAGAAAACCGAAACTGAAAAAAGAAAAAAAAGTCAAAACTAAAAAAAATTAGAAAAAAACTTTTAAAATTAAATTGCACCAATTCTATTGGTGTATGTGGTGCACAGGAGAATTTGTCTTAACTAATTGAAGTTTAGCTTGCTACTTGCTAGATCAATAACAAACAAATTATAACAAAAACTCGTATGAAACGGTCTCATGCATGAGACGGAATGCAATTTAGCACAATCAACACCCACACTTCCGAAAGTGTTAAAGCGTCAATGTCCAAATTATACTCCGTCTCATCGTGAGACGGTCTCATACAAGTGTGTCTCGTTTTGAATAGTGAGTTGGGATTTTCACTTTTGTGCTTTGGTATTTTTGGCCTACAGTACAACTTTCAATTTTCAATCATATTTCATAATATAATCGCACTACATACTGAAAATTTAACGCATCAAGAATCTATATTAATTCTAAATTCAGAGAGACAAAATATAATAAAAATGTTATTAATTTATTCGCAGACTCTTCTTTCTGTCGATTCGGAGCTACCTAAATCAACATTAGCAAAAAGAAAAAGAAAAGAAAAAGAAAAATAAAAAAGAGACTAATGAGTCCATGATATTGAGCAACTATTAATGTCTCATTTGTTAATGCCGGTTGCATCCTTCACTGCATCAAGTGCACCTTGTGCCTTGGCCTGCATCTGCTGTCCAGCCTGAAAAAATCAACACAATTTCATATCAATATTTGTACTCACTTATAAACTATTAAAATTTCACCATGAGGTGCGACATATAGTAAAATTTTATTTTATGTATTGGATCATGATAAATTATATCAAATTTTACGGTGCATTCATATATATATAAGAATTTGTCATATTTAATTACATCCTGCATTGATTCCTTTGCAGATTGGGCAGCATTGCTAGCCTTATCCATCATTTGGTTACCCTTTTCCTGCATTAATTCAAAACAATTTTAAAAAAATAGAAGCATAATGTATAAACTATAAATAAATAATAAATATACAAATATTTGAAGAAATTAGTGAAGCTAACCTGGGCTTGACCCTTGGCCTCGCCAGCCTTGTAGCTCATGTCCTGTTGGTTATTCATATTGATTGATTGATTTGATTTTGTTTATACAACTTCTTCTTGTTTTTGTATCTTGAGGGGATGATTTTCAGGATTATGTCAAGTGGTATTTATACTTGTTTACACACTACAAAATCAGTGTTTAATAATGGCCGTTCATTTGCAGTGAAACTTGTTGGGCCATGACTTATTTCTTTGATCCGAAAATTATGTGAAGCTTGTTATGCTTTGGAAAAAAAATTGTGGCTCTAACAAGATTTCCCTTTTCATTTACTATTAATAGCGTGATCCAAATTATAATTTTTGCTGCCAATATGTAATGTTGATATTTTATTTTTGCTGAATCAATTTTGCTCTTTCTCAATACAAAAAGATGATGTAATTTTGAAACCGTTTTAACATTTTCCCCTTTGATTGCATGGTTTGGTTAATTTAAACTTTATTTTATTTTGAATTAGAGTGTGATGTGACAATCTAAATCATTATATGGATTATGGAGTATCACAATTTGATTTTCTTTTTTTAGTTTATAATAAATAAATGTCCTTGAGCCTGAGTCGTAAGTTTAGAAAAAGTCCACCAACAATTTTAACACGACTGTCGATCCAATGACTAAATAGGCCCATTAACTTCTAGCCCAATCAGTAGATATGGGCCCTTTCAAACTCTGGCCAATGTGCTTCTAATTATTACGGAGTAGTTTTCATTGAATCGGGTAGACAATTTCGGACACGACACGATAGCACGATATGAAAACGATATGAAAATTGCAGGTTAATCTTTAGCCTTATCGTGTAAACACGATAAGGACACAAAATTTTCGTGTCGTGTTCATGTCAACCCGATAAATTTAATTTTTTTTATTGTACATATAACTTGATATTTGTAATTTTATTAGAGATTTTATATTTTTTATCATGTCATATCGTGTTAGGGCCCGTTTGGTGGCCATGTTATGATTTTTAATAATCAGGCCGATTAGTTAAGAGGCCCAGATAACCAGCTGGGCCGTTTATTAAGCATCTGTTTGATTCATATTTTACTAAGCCCGATAAGCTTTAGTTTTTAGACGCAAAAATACTAAATTGCCCTTGATCTTTCAACGAAATTCTACTCTTGACCAACAACAATTAATTGAGACCCTAGTTTGATGAACGAGTCACTGAAACTAGGCGGAGAAGGAAACCAACCATTGACTTCTTCGTCGGCCACAAGATCGACGACATCCATTTGCTGCACCTCCAGATCGACATCTTCTTCGGCCACCAGATAGTAGGTAATGTGTGTAATAGTAAACATATGACATTTTTCCTGTATTGTTGATACGGTTAGGTATAAATGTTGTCGATTGTGATTGTTTATGTCGATTGGGTTTATGGCGATTGAGTTGAGACATATGTCAATTGGGTATATGTCGATTGAGTATATGGCGATTGAGTTTATGGCGATTGGGTATATGTCGATTGGGTATATGTCGATTGGGTTTATGGCGATTGAGTTGAGACCTATGTCAATTGGGTATATGTCGATTGGGTTGAGACCTAAGTCAATTGGGTTCATGTGGAATACTATTTGAAATATCATTGTTGCCCGTGTTATTTGTTTTAATTTGGCCTGGTTTGCACTGTGTGCTCCGTATTCATTGTGTCCATGTAAATATACATATAATTTTGCACACCTATATCTATCGCTGGCTGCCACAAATAATATCAGTTGGATTCATTCTAAGTTCTATATTATGTATGTTAAGAATTTATCAACCATTTGCATAAATTGTTGGACTGTGTATTTCATATAATTGCAATGTTGTATACTGGAAACTGATTTAAGATATTTGGGTTTGTTATACAGGATGTCTGTTTATGCACAGAATATTCAACCTCCTAATTGTTCGTGTGGCAATGGCACGATGCTAAGACTATGTGTTAGTGAAAAATCCGCGCATCATGGCCGTTTCTTTTATAAATATCTGGTTGATGGAAAACATTCAAAGAGTTTCATGTGGTGTGATGATTTCGAACGACTCAAGACTTCACGTAAATCGTCAACCGTTGATTCAGCTGTAGAAAGCTTGAATGTTAAAAATGATTTATCTATGAGTTCAGAAAACAATCGCCGCCAAACACCGAGGGTGTGACAAATGTTAGGAATGTCATCATTTTTTTAATCATTGTGGTTTTTGGGTTGCTCTAAACATCATTTTACTCTTCACTCTGATTTACTCTTGTCATGCTTGGGTTTGTTGCCGGGAAGCAATATTGATACATTATTCGATATTATGTTATGTATGCAAAACTTAATGTAATTTCAGTTTGTATAAGACTTATGTAATGTATTGACGGAAATTGATAGTTTTCTAATGATTTTGTATGTATTACTAGTTGAATTGGGGTATTCAAGTTGTTATGTTCATATTGTATAATTAGTTGAGGTTGTGAATGTTATTCACTGCTGCGTTTTTAGATTTGAATGAGTATCACTGAAATGTTATTCACATTATTGGGTTTAGGTTGGAATGAATATGTGATCTTGGTTTCGTCTGTGCAGTATATTAACATGTATATGGATATCTACATGCAAGTTTTCTTTATTAAACATATTGAGCATGTTGGTTCAAATAAAACAAAACTCACATTTCCACATGATAATGATAACCCACATTACTAATCCGTACAATGAATGACTACTCCAAATTGGTAACAAACAAAACCAATGATCACAATAATGAAATTTCCATTGAAAGCCTGCCATTCTGAATGGAGACAAATAACTAGTGAAAATAGAAACAAAGTATATATATGAGGCTCCAAATATTCAATACCATAACCCAAATTGAAACAAAAATAGAATCACTTTGCAGAGGAATATATTCCCCTATCCAACCCACTAGTACACTTAATCTTATTTTCAATGGTTTCATCATTACACTTTTGAACATAATATACTACATAGTTATCATTCCACTTTAGAACATAATAGAATGCATATAGAATGTTTATATAAGAGAGCTTCGTACATTCACCAAATTGCTATCCTAACTCTTTGTTTCTAATAAACACCAAACATGAGTATTCCTCATTCCCAACTGAGGCAAGAGGACTTCTTGTACTCCCTCAATTGGGATGCAAGAGTAGATGTTCTTTTTGCCGAGGTGTTGTATGATCAATGTCAACAAGGAACCTTTGTTCCTTATGGCGATAATTCAAATGCCATCTCTACAGGCCAATATGTTGTCAACAAAATCTGCAAAACATCGTTCGACTACAATTTCTGCGCTAAGCAAGTGCGCAAGTTGAAGAAAAGACATCGTGTGTTTAGTTGGTTAATTCGCCTAGAAGGTGTTATGTACGATGAGACAACTAACTGTATTCATGCAAGTCCAAGCTTGTGGCCACCGATTCTTGCGGTAAACACCCATCTAGTCGATTGTTTCTAATTTTTTTTTTTATAGTTCATAAATATTATTTATACGAATATGATTAAGTGATTATATTACCATGGCATTGTAGGTAGAGTATTTTGCTCAAGCATATGATACTTTCGGCGATCCTCGTTGGAAGGAGTTGAAAACCTTGTTTGGACCCCCACCACAGCACCTTCAAAGATTGCTCGATTTGGTGAGGATGCGGAGGTCGTTGTTGTGTCATCTGATAGCTCGAACATAATCCGTGCTCCCCGACAGCGTAAGAAGAAAAACAAACTTGTTGACGAAGACGTGGAGGGTCAAACAAGCTCTGGAGCTGCCTTTTGGAATGATCTTAGTAACTTTCAACAACTCGACTCTGATTTTGAGGATTCTCCATCATGGCATTCGGTTGTGAGCAACCTCGACGGTCTCGGTACCCCGACTAAGGGTCCTCCTCCTTCATGGAACAACGTGTCTCCTTGGAAGTAATAATGGTTGTTTAGTATTTTCGGAAGGGAATATTGATGGTCTTATGGTTGGTTAGATGGTTTCTGGTTGATGATGATGGTAACCGTATTTGTCGTTTATGTGTCGTTTGCTTTTCATTACTCATTTTTCCTGTATTTTTTCTTTGTTAGAATTATCTATGTTGCCATGTATAATATGGTGTAGGTGGATGTTTGTAGTATGCTTGTTCTGTTAGTGTTAGTGTCCTAGAGACAATCTATTGTAAGGACATAATATTCGATGATATTCAGTTTGATTTAATATTATAGTTCATTTAATATTAATGTATGGCAATACACTTGTTTGAATATTATGTTTGATTGTTTGCATTTATTCATACAAGTGTTCCCATGAGTCATTATTGTCATTGAGGTTGTGAGAACTCAAATGACTTAAGCATGATTCTCAAATAGCCCCGATCAAGGATCATCAAGAATGAGATATTGATGATGCAATGGAGATTGATGTGCGATCTGCATCATACTCTTAGAGAGTGTAGTAAGATATCACTTACTTCTGAGATCACTAGGTATATCTCATGATGGATCACAAATACCTTAGAGGTATTGGTATACCCATCTAAGAAACCGATTTGATGTAGTTCCACAATATATGTCTACTTGGTGTTTGGGTTAGTGGGAGTGATCGCGATCTCCTTTAACTTGAGGTCAATCGAGGCGACATGTATGAGATGATGAAACTTGACCATGGCCGATGCTTGCAACGGCCTCATGGGTAGATATGGCTTGGATTGAGTTAATTCTGAAGTGCGTGTGTAGTAGTAGTTGAGCGAATAGGATTCATTCCTCAAAGTGGATTTAGAGAATCTTCATCTTCTCGTCATAATTGGATCTAAGTCATAAAGACGTCAACTTAGACTTTGTGGCTAAGTGTGAATTAGTGATTAGAGATAAATTGATTAAGTTATTTGAATAGACACTTCATAATGTTCAAGACTTAATCAGTATTATTCGTGAATGAAAGGAGGAAATCGTAATAGCCTTTATGTTTGATTACAAGTAGTTGCACATTTCAACGCAACGTCTTTCATATATTGAGAATGTCGATTTATTTGCAGGGTTCAATTAAGATAGGTAGTTTTATTAATTTCGATATATGAGGTTCGTGGGTCACACAACAAATAATGATTTGTTTACTAATTATAGTTGGTTGATTAAATGTTAAATTAGATTTAATATTTAATTTATGGAAAATAATTAATAATAGATTAATTTGAAATTAATTATTATTAATATTTAATTAAATTGGATTTAATTAAATAAGAATTCCCAATAATAATATTTGGAATATTATTGTAGGATTTAATATATATAAAACAAATCGTTGAGATTTGTCATATATGGAATTTAAATCCAAGTAGAGATTTATAATGGGAAATAAATAAAGAGATTTATTTAAATAAAGATTGGAGATTTTATTTCCTAATTAGATTAGCTTGAGACTTAAGATAATTCTCTCCTATATATATAAGTTTTAATTCATAAAACGTGAGCTCATATTTCTCCATAAAATCTAAGTTTAATTTTTCAAGAAATTAAATACCGAGGGGGATTCAACGGCAGATTCATCAGGCGTAATTAGAAAACCATCATTACGTGGATATCAGAGTTGAGGAAACGGTATGCAACCGGTAGCAATTATGTTTACGTTCTTCGTATTTAATTACGCAATTAATTGTTCGTTGTTGATGAGCTAACTCTTCATTGCGCGCGCGCACGTGTTTTCGTGTACACGCCTAAATTCCAATGGTATCGAGCTTTTAAGCTCTTGATTTAATTGCTTAATTAAATTTATTTATTGGGGTACGGCGATTTAATTAACCACGCCTAATTAATTTTTGGGTATGGTTTTGATTATCAAATTGTCTTGTTTCGTCCGCCTGATACATTGACCATCCACTTGATTAATTTATTTTGTTTGTGGTATTCTTGTTTATATAATTGTGAATACCATGTTAATTGGTTGAATGTGCAAAATTTGGGGGTATGCTTATTAGATAAACACACCCCTCCCCTTTTTATTTGGTGGTTCGTCTTCCTCAATCTTTTCGCCTAGGGTTTTCTGGGAAGACCCGACGCCGGTCCTCGTTCCTGATGTGCGCACCCTGGTTTCGTGGGTGACCCGCGACGGCGCTCGAGTAGGCGGCCTGGTGCCGCAACTCGCGTCGCTCGCGTGAGCCCACGTCGCTTCGACGGTAGTCAAAATCCGAGGTCGCGCACTCGTCCTCATCACGACTCACGGTGGTGCTCCCTGTCTCGTCTCGATTCTGCGGCGGTCACTCACGATTCGTGACGATGCACCCCGATTCGACTCGATTCGCGATGGAACGCCATCGTCTCGACTCATCTCAGGGCGGCGATGCTTGAAATCTTTTGATTCATGGTAACCCACCTCTGTTTCAATGCGATTCAAGGCGGTGCACCACCGAATCGATCGATGGCCCCACTTGTCCGTTTTTGCTCCGACCCAGTTCGAAAGGGCCGTGGCTCCGCGCGCGTCCCTTTTGTTTCACTAGCGGTGGCGAGTCGCCCGCACGCGCCTAGCGGCGGCGGCGACTCGCGCACGTGTACTGAACCAGTCGACCATGCCTTTGATTTTGCCATAGTGTATCTCGATCGTTCTGGATTGTTGTTGTTTGCTGATAAAATTGCCTATTGGGTTTGGTTTAGAACTGATAAAACTGTGATTGATTAAACTCTAATGATTGAACAGTTTTACGAATTATTTAGAATAATTCTGACTAATTGTGATGAATTGTTGGATGTTTGATTGATGTTGGTTGACCCGTTTGGAAATAATTTTGGAAATCGGGCGATGATGAGGGAGGGGTTGTTGGCAAATTGGATTTCAAGCAAGTCCCTCCATGCAATTTTAGAATTTGCACATGAGTCCTCGTCAAATAAATAAATAAAATTTATTTAAAATTTAATTGGATTAAATTTTAAGATAGTAATAAAAGTTGGACTTTTATTCAAAATTAACTAGATTAATTTTAATAATTTAAAATCGAATTTAAAATTAGATTTTTTAAAATTTGGTTTTTTTTAAAAATTATTAAATCTCACTAAAACGTATTAGTTTGACTAATGACGGACTTAATTAATTGGATTAATTAAGAGTTAATATTAATAATGAATATAATTATTAAACTTATGTTTTAAAATTGGATTTTAAAATTATGGCTTAAAGAATTAAACGAGTTATTAATTAAAACTTGTTAACGTGTTTATATATACATTAAAAGTCTTTTTATAGTCGCGTTATTATAATTGTTTGCAGAAAGACCCAATAATTGGGACCGTATTAATTGTTTGGATAGACGGCCATTCATATAAGTCTAGTCAGTCCGTAAAATCATGTTTTGGGCGCCATTACCAATAATCTTTCAAATGTGATGTAGATTAACATGTTGGATCTTGACAAAGAATCGATACCCCACCTTAAAACGTCCTCAAAAAAATATGGTTTCTCATTGATTTGATAAGATGTCTTCCATCAAAATTAAAAGAAAATCGAGATTTCGTTGATGAGTATTTAAGGCCCTCGTCTTTTGCTCGGATCTACATCTAACTTAAACTTTTATAGGATACGAATGTCGTAAACGATGGTTGTAAACCAACTTAACTCGTTTAACCCACCGCCTGGGACAAAGGGTAAGGACATCGACGAACCAGGTTAACAAACTAGGAAGTCGATTCTGAATTGGTTTGGAGACCTACCGTTATCTTATTGTGATATTGATATTCACGATTATGATAGTAGGAATGTGGATCCCAATTAATTTACAATTTATATCAATATAAATTCGTCTTTCTTAGATGCCGCCGAAGTATGTGAAAATAATGGAAACAAAATAAATATAAAAAAAAAGGCCACGTTTATTTTGATTCTTTGAATATTGATCGTAGGAATTATGTGTTTAATTAAGTTTTATTTTATTTCTCTTGGTTAGTTGAAATATATAACTGTTATTGGGATGTGTTTGGAAATAAACTAAATTGGCTAGCCAAATTTTTACGGAGTGTACCAAAACATGTGTTTGGTGCAAAAGCGCAAAAAAGATTAGACGTGTTGGACACGTATATCCTCTTATTCTTAAAAGTGAATGCTTTCGAGGAACCACATTTGACGAAGCACCTCGGAAGAAGCATTAAGAGGATGTTTCCAGACTTAGTATGTGATGTTGCTCGACATGACTCCGATGTACATAGGCAACATGAGAAAAATGGGTCTCTTCTTGGTGCTCAAAGCATCCGAAGGATCTCTTTGATTCGAATCTCGTTATGAGATTTATGAAGTGATGAGAGATCTATTCAAATCTTGGGTTAGCTAAAGGAGAGAAGATTTTTACCTCGTATTGCTTAAGATGATAAACTAATTAAAAAACTTGGTAATTTAGGCTTTGAGCTAAAAGACCAACGTTTTTTCATTTATGTTATCCTGCTGGTCCCTAGGATTCATATTTTAGCTTCATTGTGAACTACAATATGAATAAGGCGGATGCGACCATGCCTAAACTTCTAGCGTGCTCAAGACTTTTGAATTCACTATCATTTAAGATGATGTTCAAAGGAAGGAGGCGGGGTTAACAAAGGATGTGTGCCTCTCTTGTAAATAGAAGAAATAGGAAGAAGGGCTTGTGAGGTTAGTTGCTAAAAGGAATGCATTTAGGTGCTTCTAAAGACTTTAGAACATGTATGTTTGTTATTAAGATAAACATGTCCACTAATAGCGTTAACTGCTTGGTATTGGATACTTGATTTAGCTCTCACATTTGCACTAATGTGAAAGGGCTCATGTGTCATAGGGCCAGTTAGACCGGGTGAAGTCGTCTTACACGTGGGAGCAAACAAGAGTTGCTCACTTTAAGCGTGTGGGGACTTATGTGTTAGACTTACCCTTTAGTTTTTAGATTAGAATTTAATGATTGCCATCTAGTTCTTTTTCTATTACTTACCGCAACATGTAATTGTTGCATTATGGATATGATGTTCTTAATATGCAAAATAAAAGACTCAAACATAGTAATCATGAAAACCCGACTTACTTATGGCATTGTAGAACTTGATCATGTAAACGAGAAGAGAATTACAAGGTTAAGAAGGTTAGACTACTTAACCCCATTCGACTTTTGAGTCTTATGGTAATTTTGAATCTTATCTCATGGGCAAGATGATCAGCGCCCTTTTCCTCGGAAGGGGTGCATGCCAAAGAAGTTCTAGAGTTGATCTACAACGATGTTTGTGGACCATTCTTCATTTCTGGCTAGGGGTCACTTGGCTACCTAAATCCTTTTTTTACTAATGATTTCTCTAGATGCGGATCGTGTATCTCATGAAACACAATCCGAACCTTTGAGAAATTCAAAAAGTTTAAAAATTTGAAGTAGAGAAGAACTTGGTAAGAGTATCAAGACTCTTCGATCGGATCAAGGAGGTGAATACCTTAGCCATGAATTCACTGATTACTTGAAGTTACATGGAATCCAGTCACAACGGACTACTCCCGGAACATCTCAGATGAACGGTGTGTCCGAGAGTAGAAACCAAACCGTTAGATATGGTGAGGTTCATGATGAGCTTTTTTTCTGTCTTCCAACATTCTTATGGGATCTGGCGTTACAAACCTCAATTTACATTCGAATAGGATTCCATCTAAATTGGTTGAGCATACACCATATGAACCATGGTGTGGCAAGAAGCCAACTTTTACACATATTAACCATGGGGTTGCCCCATGATTGTGAAAAGGATGCTTACCAACAAGTTGGAATCCAAAGGTGAAAAGGGTTACTTTGTGGGATATCATAAGGAAACTAAAGGATATTATTTCTATCTACCTGAGAAATAATCTGTTGATTGTCTAAAGCGGACCAAGTTCCTCGAGAAAGACTATGTCTTTAAGGAACAAGGTCGTAAGCTGATAGAACTTGAAGAAATTCAAGAACCACAAATTAACAAAGAGACTGATATATTGTCAAAGCAACATGACAAATAATCAGTGGGAGCATTCAACAACTTTCACAGTGGGAGTCTTTCACTAGGTGATCGTCTTTCAGCCAGTGGGAGCGTAATTGGAGTTGGCTTGCCTATGCAAGAACCTCCAAGTCGGCTGAATGAGAACAACATAGTTCAAACTCCTGCCCAAGAGGCATCTAAAAGTGTAGCTCTTGAGAACTCTCCGGACATTGATGAAATTGATGCACCACAAAATTTCACGATCAGAATGTACAGCCTGCACAACCACAACTCCGTAAGTATACTAGGAATCGTAATCCGCCCATTAAATACGGTTACCTCTTGGAGGAACACATTAATGTGGACATATCGGATAAGGACGATCCTAATACTTACTCTGAAGCAATATTAGATATTGATTCAGGGAAGTGGCATGAAGCCATGAAATCCGAGATGAACTCGATGTACACCAATCAAGTATAGGACTTGATTGAGTTACATAAAGGGGTTAGACCCATATGTTGCGATTGGGTCTTCATGCAAAAGACCAATGCAAATGGCAAAGTACAAACCTACAAAGCTAGGTTGGTGACGAAGGGTATAGTCAACGCGAAGGCATTGACTATGATGAGACCTTCTCACCAGTTGCAAAGATCAAGTCCATTCGAATTTTACTTGCGATAAGAAAGACACTGGTGATTATGAGATTTGATGGATGGACGTCAAAACATCTTTCCTCAATGGAGACATTGATAAGGAAGTGTTTATGACTCAACCGAAGGTTTCACATCTAAGTCAAATTCGAATCTAGTATCAAGACTAAAAATATCCATTTATAGATTGAGGCATGACTTCTAGAAGTTGGAATATCCGATTTTGATGAGTTTATCAAGTCTTCGACTTCATCGAAATTCGGAAGATCCTTGTGTTTATTGTAAACACAACGGGAAGAATATTATTTTCATAATCGTGTATGTCAATGACACATTGATTTTGAGAAACAATATCCCGATTAATGCGATCAATTTGAAGATTAATTATCAAAGACCTTCATGGTGAAGGATCTTTGTGAAGCTTTCTACATCTTAGGGATCAAGATCCAAAAGGATAGATCAAGAGGATGTTGAGGTACATCACGATCCACCTATGTAGACAAGGTGTTGAAGCGTTTTTGCGATAGAGAGCTCTAAGAGAGGGTCTCTACCGCAAATCATGGGATAAAATTTGTCAAAGAAGGATTGTCCTTCTCTTTGAAGTTGATATCAAGCACATGAAATATGTCCCATATGCATATGCAATTGGGTCAATCATGTACGCCATGACTTGCACTAGGTCAAACGTGGCCTACTGTTATCAACATCACCGATAGATGCCAGCCAAGAATTCGGGTGAGTCTCACTGGATTGGTGTCAAGACCATTCTGAAGTATCTTAGATTTAACTAAAGAATGTTTCCTTGTATATAGCGAATGATCGAAACCGGTGGTGGTTTGGTTATCGACGTATAAAGTTTCAATCCGACTATGATGACTACAAATCACAATCGTTACGTTTCACTCTCAATAATGATGCGGTCAGGTTGGAATAGTTCTGTAAAAGGACCGCAGATTCAACAATCGAAGTTGAGTACATTGCTGTATCAGAAGCCTTAAGGAGGCTGTCTGGATTATATAGTTCTTAAGAGAACTAGGGGTAGTTCCGAGTGCCAGATGTCTAATAAAATTTATTGAGACTAACTTATTTGGTGCGATTAACTAAAATAAAAGGAACCGAGATCAACATGCATAAACGAGCATGTACCCAGACTTATCATTTGATTCGAGAGATCATAAGGATAGGAGAAATAGAATTAAAATGTATTCCCACACATTTAATTTGGCAGACCCTTTCACCAAAAACATTTGTTCACGTGTACACACTTAGACATTTGATGGTCCCAGGGGTTGGACATGTAGGTGATTGACTCTAGTCCAAGTGGGAGATTGTTAGTGTTAGTGTCCTAGAGACAATCTATTGTAAGGACATAGTACTCGATGATATTCAGTTTGATTTAATATTATAGTTCATTTAATATTAATGTATGGCAATACACTTGTTTGAATATTATGTTTGGTTGTTTGCATTTATTCATACAAGTGTTCCCATGAGTCATTGCTGTCATTGAGGTTGTGAGAACTCAAATGACTTAAGCATGATTCTCAAATAGCTTCGATCAAGGATCATCAAGAATGAGATATTGATGATGCAATGGAGATTGGTGTGCGATCTGCATCATACTCTTAGAGAGTGTAGTAAGATCTCACTTACTACGAGATACTAGTTATCTCATGATGGATGCACAAATACCTTAGAGGGTATTGGTATACCCATCCAGAAACCGATTTGATGTAGTTCCGAATATGTGTTCACGGGTGTCTCGGTTAGTGGGAGCGATCGCGATACTCCTTTCGACTTGAGGTCAATCACATACGACATGTATGGGATGATGAACTTTGACCATGACCGACGCCAGACCCGTTTATGGGTAGATATGACTTGGATTGGGTTCATCACGAAGTGCATGTGCGTGGTAGTTGAGCCAAGAATAAGATTCATTCCTCAAAGTGGATTTAGAGAGAATACTCATCTTCTCGTCATAATTGGATCTAAGTCATCGGCCGATGCACGTCAACTTAGACTTTGTGGCTAAGTGTGACATACATGATCAATTAGTGATTAGATATAAATTGATTAAGTTATTTGAATAGACACTTCATCATGTTCAAGACTTAATCGAGTATTCGTGAATGAAATGAGGAAATCGTAATAGCCCATGTTTGATTCTGATGTAGTTGCACATTTATATAACGTACCTCATATATTGAGAATGTCTGATTTATTGTCTAGGGTTCAATTAAGACCGTTAGTTTGACTAATCGCTCGATATATGAGGGTTTATGGGTCACACAACAAGTAACAGTTGTTTACTAATTATAGTTGGTTGATTAAATGTTAAATTAGATTTAATGTTTAATTTATGGAGAAGTAATTAATAATAAATTAATTTGAAATTAATTATTATTAATATTTAATTAAATTGGATTCAATTAAATAAGAATTCCCAATAATAATATTTGAAATATTAATGTAGGATTTAATATATATGGAAACAAATCGTAGAGATTTGTCATATATGGAATTTAAATCCGTAGAGATTTATATGTGGGAAATAAATCTAAGAGATTTATTTAAATAAAGATTAGTGATTTTATTTCCTAATTAGATTAGCTTGAGACTTAAGCTAACCCTCTCCTATATATATGAGCTATTGGGAATTCATAAAACGTGAGTTCATATTTCTCCATAAAATCTCTAAGTTAGAATTTTCCTAGCAAATTCATCTAAAGGATTCAATTTGGCGAGAATCATGCGAATTAGTAAACGACTGTTACGTGGATACCATAGTTGAGGAATCCGTGTACGAATTGCTGTAAGAATTTTGTTTACGTTTACTCGTATTTAATTATTCAATTAATTGTTCGTTGTTGGTGAACTGCTTACTTCCGCTGCGCATGTATTACGTGTTTACGTGCCTCTAAATTCCAACATGTTCTTCTATTTTCTTGTTGGTGATGATGTTGCAATGTTTGTATTATGAATGGAGAATCTATTGGTATTTATATAGTACTTAAGAACACTGCCAATACCGTAATTAATTATTAATGGAGCATCACACGTGAAGCTTTAATACATCATTTCAACATCTCCCAAACATCGACAACTACTGTTCAAATATACTAGATTATCATACCCCCATCATCTAGATCATAATAATAGCATAGTCATTATCTACACAAAAGTGTGACAAGCCTAAGCTTGAACACATATTGTTTCATGAGGCATATTTACTACCAGTAAATTATGGTCACACCCATATAACCAAGGCTACTCATTCCCACGTGATAACAAGTGCATTGCGTACACAACACGTTCGTCTTCAGTCAATCCCATGAATATGTCTAGCTTTTCAACCTTGGCCCCAATAATCTCAGATATGTCGATCTTCTGCAATGTTGAAATGCCTGACACTTTTCCTAGCAAACAAAACACTTTCTTTCGTTTTCCACACAAGTCGTGATCGTATCCATTCCTTTTGGCAATTGTCTCTAGACGATCTCCGGTTGAACGACATAAATCTTGAAGAAGATTAACCATTGTGTTGTCCACCACATCAGTGTTCGGCTTCTTTTTCTTACGTGTTTTGGCCGACATCTCATTATCTACATCTTTGTTTACTGTGCTAGTTTCTGTCTTTTCTGTATTCAGCCCATTGAATGTTGAATGACCATAATCGGGATCACCAAGATTGATGTAGTTATCATCTCCCGATTCAACATTCTTATTAGTTTTTGGGATTTTGTTGTTTTCATCTCGCTGCTTCTTCATTGTACTTGCTCCATCTGTGACATCTTCTGCTATATCTCCAGTAGCACGGTCCTTTCCAAACACTTCGACCCATTCAGGAAATAAAGGCCATTCTTTGTACCGCATTCCTTTCATGCTTGTATCTTTCTGCATTAGTGGAAAGAGTTTCAAATTTTGTTGTAGTGTTAGAAGTCATCTATAATAAACAAACACATATAATTATATACCAACGCAAGTAGACTAAATTATATTATACCTTGACAAACAGTTCCCATTGTTCATCTGTGACATCCAATTGATTTGTGGTAGTATTGAAACCAACACCAGTAGTATCACGTTGAATAGAAGTTATGGCACCATAAGCCTTTTTCCAAGTAGTCATTTTTGACATAATGTTAGGTTCAACCTTCAAGTCGGTATTCGGGTATACCTTGCGCATAACATCCTCCAGCTTAAGCAAATATCCCGTACGAAACCCATTATCACTTTTCCATCCATTACTGACTAATTCCTTCAGCGCAGCTATCAACACCTTTTCTTCATTCTTCGTCCAAATCCTCCATGTGTTGTTGGTTTTTTTTTTGCGGCACCTCTACCTCTTTTTCCTCCAACCTCTGTGTCATCCATTTCACTACTACAATCTTAAACAAACATGTAACAGAGTATAAACAAATCAACTATCAAAACATATGTGTTCACTGCCACATGAACTTGTTAATATATGAGATATGATCATTATTATATGATGAAAAAAATCATAAAAACCCACTAATAAATGTGCAGAATATCAAATTGGACCAAATAAACATAGCAAATTAATGTGCAAAATCTCAAATTCGAATGAAATGTTGGCTCTACAAGCAAACTTAACAAAAACATAGATAATAACTAGCATGGAAATACACGTATAACATCGGTTGAGAGAATGTCCAAACAACTTCCTAATGGCCATTATATTCTTCCCACATGTTGTTAGCCATTTGGTCCCTGTGGGCAGACCACTCTTGCGTTGCTCCAATTGTTTCAACAAACTCTCCGTTGTAATCGTCATGATCAATATCTGGTTCATCATCGTCTAATAGAGCATCTATAGGATCTACTTCCATTTCAGTCCGATAAAATTGTGTAATAGAAAACAAGCCATAATCAATCTCGTTTGGGTCTTAATTGGATAAAAAGGTGGTACTACTGAAGATACCCCATCTATTTTTCAATACACCAAATGCACGTTCAATAATATTTCGTGCACGTGTATGACGCATGTTGTAGTGTTCTTGAGCGTTGACGGGCACTGTTTGTGCTGGTCCCCATTCATCTAGATGATAACGCACACTCCTATACGACGATAGAAAACCTGGACTATTTGCATAACCATTGTCGCATAGATAATATGTACCTAGTAGCAAGAACTATTATGATTAGAAACCATCATTGTTAATAACATATATTATAAAGCAACTAATTCATTTAAATTATATACCCGTTGCAACTTTAAGCCCATTAACTCGATTGACAGCATCCCTTAACACCCTAGCATCCGATGCCGATCCCTCCCAACCCACTAGAACGTATGATAATTACATTTTTGGATCACAACAAGCTAGAATATTTGTAGATATTGTGTTCATACGGGTCCTATATCGTCCTCTATCCGCAATCGGGACATGCACACTCGCGTATGTGCCGTCAATTGCACCAAGACATCCCTGTGTAATAATGGAAATTCCAATTCAGAATCATACATACAAACATATATAACAAAATTATATGTACCATATAAAGACCATAAACTTAATTACCTTAAACCACTTCCAACGAGGATTGTTGCAGTCATCAGGAATTGGCACAGGCTTGACCAGCAATATTTCATGTAGTTGGAGAACAACACACAATACTTGGTGGACGTAATATGAAACAGTTTGTCCAGAGCGATTAAATTGGAATCTAACTACTCGATTCTTTTGATGGTGTGCTAATACACTTAAGAACATTGCCACTTGTTCTTCTATACTAACATATTTGCCATCAACCAATCGGCCAACATTACGTAATAGAATACAGAGTCTACCGAAGGTGTTACGATCCATTCTTAGATTATCAAAGCAATCAGAATCGTATCTACCAACTAGACGTCTTAGGGGCTCGTACATGTCCAGGTATACGACCTATCATTGAGTACCTTCTCCTTGCTCTTCTTACGCCACATCGTCTATTCATTCTCATAATCATAATAATAATGGTAACCACAGTAATTGTGTGGAGCATAATCTCCTCGAGCAACAAGTAGACAATCTCATTATTGGTTCGTGATACATCCATCCTACTAAAATACGTTTCTGCAATGTAACAATGTTATGGCACTATATGTCGTATTATCTAAAGTAATCTATCTTCATTTTATACCGAGATTTAATACAAACATAGGCTATACTTCGACAATATCTACAACTGCAACGAGTAATATATACAAAAGAATATAGATAAACCAACGCATGAAGATATAAAACATTTGAGAGGTGTCGATAATTACCTCAATTGAACGTGGATTTTCTATCCTCGAACATCTTGTAGATGCCGTGGGTTTTTAATCTCTGGGATCTGATTTCATGTGCTCAAGCAATATTATGTCATATTGGTTGCTATAGGGATTTCAGGGAATTGATGCACATATTTTAATCATACCCACCCAAAACGAAAACATTGTTACTAATTCCCGCCAAAAACTTTGACTTTCCCCAACAAACATTGATGTTCACTTTTGCAATTAATATCTATGTCAATGTCTTATTTTTAAGTAATATTCAATTAATTTGTAAAAATGTAGTGTTTCAATTATTAATTTATTATGCGTACATGGTAGCTTTCAATAGTTATGTATTTTTTTTTATTTATTCTGAGAGTATATATTGCATAATTTGTTCCAATGAATTTGTAACAATGTAGTGTTTCAATGAATTTATTCCAATGAATCTGTAACAATGTCGTGTAACACTTATTATGTGTACATAATTAATTTGTAACAATGAAGAATTACTTATATGGGCAATTCAATATCTATAACAATTCTGGTTCCAAAGCGAACTAATATTTCAAGAAACAAACAATTGAATATGAAAAACATTCCAAACACAATCGAAAAAAGAGGACGTTTCAGTCGCATAGATAATAATAACATAGAAACAACCCAAAATATGCGGTCCAAAGTCCATAACATGCTATATCAAGGCACAAAAACAAAACAAATTCCAACAGTGTTCAAGTGCTTCCAACATTTTCACCATGCACTACAAGTAGACCACATCAACAAACCCCAAGTTCAAGCTACTAAATTAAGTTATAATTACAGGCAAAAGTTGAGTTAGAACTCCCAAATATAGACAAAAGGACCCACAGCAGACCCCCTAACCAGCTTGATAGTAACTTTTGAACACATCCCTTACATCCGTCATTTTAACACCCTTTGGAATGTTTGGATCAACTGGTGGCAGATCATCATTGACATATTTTTCAACTCCTCTCTCTTCAAACACATGATAGCATCGTTCATAAAAAGGAAACCCCTCCATCCTAAACATGTACATATAAAGTGGTTCCTGGTACATAAATAATGTAATTATAAGCCACATTCAAAAAATAAAATGACAAAACATTGTTATAAATTGTGCATAAAATTTACCTTGCCCTCATGGTTCCAGTAATCGTCGTTCACCCTCGTCGAATGCCTCATGAAATTGTATTCAACACCGACAGTGTTAAATACAAATCGCTTGAAAAGTTGATAGACATATGCTATGGAGCGAATTTTATCAAGGATCCCATTATAAGTTAGATTGTCATCATCTGAATGGTTATATCGGATTGAGATTTCTGGCTCGATGCTGCGCACACATAAACATAAACGTTCAGTTATGTTTTCAGTTAACAAATAGTGGCACAATACCAAAACATATATACTTACTAAGGGATAAAAGAAGGCATCTGGACCAGTTAGAGCAATCCCGACAGGTATAGTGGCATATACGACCTCATCAATGTAAGATGCGTATTGTTCAAGCTTATAGCATTGAAATATACGACAACATCTTTCGTAATGCCTAAATCCGAACGTGCAAAAATACGCATCAAGAACGGACTCCTGCAATTGACAAAATAATAAAGATGCTCTTTACATTGCAATATATATGAACTAATTATACGAATTGATTTTGTTTAAATACAAACCTTTTCAAAACTTCTCCAATATTTTGGCCCAAATTTGGTCTCCCCTGTTGTGGGTTGTATGACAAACCAGGTGACATAAAAAGAAAGATCTTGTAGTGACGCCATATATCTGTCAAATGCCGCATCTTCCTAGCGATAACCTTCACATTAGCCTTGTCTCGTAGTGTGAATGTTAGATAGGTGGCTACCTCCTTTAGAAAATCAACATATGCCCTGGCATTTCTCACTTGGAATTTCTTCAACAGGAACAATACTCCATTAATGAGCTCATCCTCTTCCCTTTTAGACCAATACCTTGTTACTTTGCGTTTAAAGGCATAAGATATTAGGCTAGCCTTTGGATGTATCGGGACAAATGGTTCTGAAAAAATTCCAATAGATATCAAAATCGTAAATCACAATTGTATTGAATAGAATGAGTATCAATACATAATCTGATCCAGACACCTCTATTAGTCAGTGTTACTCTAAAGTTTTGACAAATAGATCCCGCATTTAGTACTAAAAAAATCGTATAATCTAGAGAACATATGCTATCTAAAAAATCGACCCACAAATACTTATAAAAGTACACATTTTGCTCGAATCCATCGCTGCATGTGAAAATCTTTCACTAATCTAAACACAAACATCGAAAATATGGACACTTCAGGTGTCAACCATCTAAGAAACCCTAGTTTTCAAAAACCCCCAAAAATGTTCGATAAAGCACCTCTACCAACCATCCATCGAGAAGACAATACAATTGTAAAATATAAGAAAACCCTAGTTATAAAAAACCCAGAACACATTCGAGAAAAAATCAAACACACATATCGTGAATACCTTCATGCGATTCATCTTCGTGATCTTCCTGTGGTTCATCTTCGTGTGCAGAGTCGTCGCTAGAATCCATGAGATCGGAAACAACGATTCGTCTTCAAGAGGGAATACAAAGTAGGTTTTTGTTGAGAAAGTAAGAATTGAAAACTAAAATCGTTTATATACTCCAGGGGTAAAATAGGTAGTTTCATAAATGCCCGTGTTACTGTATTGTGACGATAAAGTATCTTTCCATTTTTGGTGAGACTGTTGGGGTTATACTGAAAAGTATGTTTTTACTTTGTATAACCAAACTGAAGTTTCTTATTTATTTGCTGAAATAAATATTTAATCACTGTTGCATTAAATATGAATGAATGTTATATATGTTTATTGCAAACTCGTTCGATAAGACAGTACATATTATGTTGTAGTTAATTTGGTGATACCCGATCACTGAAGATCAAATTAACAGCCCTCGTAATTAAGTAAAAATTCACAACCCAAATGGAAATGAACGAACCATCATGAACGGTTGAAGTGTGAAGACCCAGATTGACCTGTCTTGACCAAGTGATCACACTAGTGCATTTAGGTGCACTGAATGAGGACCTACAGGAGGACAAATTCTTCGGTACTGAATATACAAGAATTAGACCTCAGTGGTGCGTTGTTTCTTAATCTCAGTCCCTTAAATAGGATTGTGTGAAATTAATAACTATTGCTTTGAATTATGATGGGAAGAGAGTCAATGCGATACGATACCTTATATCTTGGGCAATATTATTAATTACATGACAATTGCTGACATTTAATACGGAGAATCGCATGCAAGTACGTCTTGCTTGATTTATCCCCTTGGTGGGCTCATATCCTTTATCATACCAAATCTTGCAAGTGAAACCGGCATGGATAATAATGTTGAGATGTCTTTAGTCCAAGGACAAATATATTAATTAATATAAAGCTTGTTCAGTGGCTTAATTAATTAATGGACTAAGATAATCTTTAAACGCGGAAAAATAATGACCGGGAGCCATGTTATATGTGAAATCGTAATATGGGTTAAGATGGATAGTTCAATATTAATTTTATAGTGGAGTAAATTAATATTAATGGACTTGAATAATATTTGGCCCAAAATATTATAGTTTCATAGTCCATTGGAGGTCCAATCTTAATTCTCCTAAAGGCCCCCCAACTAGCCCAAAATAAAGTCCAATTAATGAGAGAGAGAAGAAAATATTCTTGCTATATTTCCAGTTGAAATTTTCGAAAACTTTGTCTATTAAAGGAAGAAAAGATTGTCTTGATTTTCTTGTAGATATTTTATGGAAAGAGATAATTATTGTAGGAATACATAATTATCCCATAAATTCAAGAAGTCAAATCTTGACACCTTTATTAGTGTAATTTTCGAAAATTAGGTAGAAGAGGGGAAAGAGATTTTTTTGGAAAATTTAATTAAGGAGAAAAGAATATAGGAGATATATTCAAGATTTCTTGGAGATCAAGAAAAGATTTTCTTCCTAATTTTTTAACCCTAAAAATCGGTCACCCCTCCTCCCTATAGGTAGGGGATGAGCTCCTCATTCCCAAGTGCAATTCTATGTGTTGAAAATATTAGAAATCCACAAAGGTGGTAGCAAAATATTTTATTTCTCTCCCATTAAAATCGTTCATTGAAATCTTCCCACCGGATAGCGTTCGTGGACTTTGAGGATATATTTGGGAAGGCTCTTGGGTTGATTCATCCATTTGATTCTTCAAGAGGTTAGTAATTCCATAACTCCTAATTCCGCATGTTTAGGATTTACGTGAATTATGTGTACGCATGTTGTTTATTATTATGTTGAATTAATTTAGGATTAATTCATGCTAGTAATTAACTATTGAATTTAAATATGTATTTAAATAATCTCCTCGAATAGATCCGGGCACCCCTATTTTCCCAACAGAGACAACTCGGCCAAAGGCCAACAATGATTAGACGCGGGCTTGTTAATAATCTTGGGCCCAAATGATTCTAAAACGTATCTATCAAACACATTTTCAGCCCAAGATAACAACCCGATAACTCACTTATCTGGGCTATCAAACAGACCCTTAATGTATATTATCATATCATATCGTGTTGTGTCATATTGTATCATATAATTTTTTTAATATAAATTTTATTTTTTTTTTTAACGTGTCACATCGTGTTCGTGTTTGACCTTATCGTGTTCTCGATATGAAATACGACACGATAACACAAATTGCCACCCCTACATTGAATTGAATTAAGATGTTTGGTTGGAAGATTTTGTGGGTGGAGAATGTTAAATTAAAGTGATCTCACATATCTAATCTATATGAAATGATATAGATGTGTAGGTATAATTTCACCCAGTGTTTTCAAAAATCGGTTGAACCGTCAGGTTGAACCGGTCGAACCGTGAACCGCTCATGTCGCTGGTCCAATTGCTCCTTAAAAATGGTTAATCCGATTTTATTATTTTTATTATTTATTAAATCATTTTTTTTAATTTTTTTATTATTTTTTTCTAAATCTCTATGTACAATGTTATTGTTTTTATTTCAATATGTTGTGATCGGTTACACACCTTCCCACCTCTTGCTCGCTGAACGAACACGTGGACAAAGTAAAAGGTCAAAACACCACCTCAAATAGACAGATGTACCCCGATTTGGTGAACAAACCTGCTCGCCAGATTGGGGAGCAGGTCGGCAAACACATTGGTCGATCACATATACTCGCCTACGAGTTCATCCAACACTCAGGGACATTTTGCTCGCCCGAGTTAGCAAAAAGACAAGATAAGGTCCTCAACCTTGAAGACGAGCGACGAGCAGCAGAATGATCAGGCGAGGACAAAAACAATATTACTAATGCCAGAATCAAGCCACCTGCTAAGCCAATACCACTTGGATGACAAGTCAGAAGTCCCACGAGCAGGCAAAGACAAGTGTCCACCAAAGAAACGCCGTAGGAGATGTGGCAATCCCACACACACTCACTTGCGTGACAAGGAATCGACAGCTCATACTTACGGAGCAGCACATGCTTATCCCAAACCCTATAAATAGGTCATCTCAGATCATTAATAGGGTTCAAAAAATTTGACCAAGGATAACACTTATATATCTACTCACAATCCCATATGTCACTCTTGCTCGTCATAGGTACATTGTGATCGAATCACATCCCAAATCATAAATAATATAACTCTGTCTTGGTTAGCCCCGAAGTAGTCATTTAAGACGAACTGGGTCATCAAATCATCTTTGTCATATTACGTCATGTCCTGTTCGCCTCACATGTATCCAACATTCTGACACTTCTTGTTTGTTAAGTCATCATCATAATTTCCACATCATACGACTTACAACACAATATCATTTTTTTCTCTCATAAATTCATTCACAAGTCATCAATTTCATTTAATCTCTTACCGCCATCACATATTGTGTGAAATTAATCCACAACGTCATCATCTCTAGTCTTCAAACTCTATTGTATTTATTTTAATATAAGACTTATAAGTTATAAGTTATATAATTTTAATCTTTTATGAATAAATATTTATTTTTTAATGTAACATACAAAATATAAAAGAAATATGCATAAATCAATTTAACGGTTGAACCGCCTGTTCAACCGGCCCAACCGGTTGGACCGGCAATCGATGCCTAGACCGATTTGATCGCCGGTTCGATTATGAAAACACTGATTTCACACTATTTCCATTTTATACCCACACTATTTCATGCCATTATAAAAAAATAAACCCACCACATGTATTACAATTGTTTACGAATAAATCAAAATTCACTACACTGTACGCGTATTCAACTTCAATAGAGAACACTTCAAATCACAAAACCAACCTCTTGATTTTGTTTTTTAAAGAAAAGATTAAGGTTGTGCTTGCTTGTGAATTTTTTTTTTTCATTTTTCATCTCAGTTTTCAATTTTTTTAAAATTCCTTCAATTCTCAATACTATTCATTCACAATTTCCATTACTATTCCCTCTCATTTCTTAATACTATTCACTCAACATTTTCACCACTATTCAATATAATTCTCACACTCTCAATACTATTCACCTCAATTCTCAATACTATTCACCTCAACACTATTACAATAATAATATTAATAATATTTAATTTTTTATTTTAAATATTTAGAAATATTATGATCTACCTTTCAGGACAAAATTATTTTTAAAAAATATTTTAATATTTTAAATATAATCCTATAAAAAAAAAAAAAAAAAATAGTAAACGTTCTTTTTTTTTCAAATGTTTTTTTGGGTTGTTTAGTACTATTCACGATATTAAAATATTTAAAAATAATTTTGTCCTACATGCAGAATAAATATTTAAAATAAAAAATTAAATATTATTAATATTATTATTAATATAATAATATAAATATTCATATTAATTATATAAATAATGATGTTAAATATTTCTTAATATTTGGTTTCAAAAAAAAATATTTCTTAATATTCTTATTATTATTGTAACATCAATAATAATTATTAATTTTTAATAATATTAATATATTATTTTATTAATTTCCAAAATTTAAAAAATATTATTATCTTAATATTATAATAATATTATTTGAAATGCGGAAACATATTAATTAATATTTTATTTTAAAAATATTAACAATATAATCAAATATGACTATATTAAATATTATTATTTTAATATTAGTATGATACTCTCACCGTCCCATAGTTTATGACTTTCTTACTGTTCATAAGAATTTTGTGATAATGTGATAAAGTGTTGGGTAGAAAGAGTTGTTTATTAGTATTTTATGTGATAAAGTGATGAATAATTGAGGTAGAAAGAGTTGTTTATTAGTATTTTATGTCATAAAATGATAAATCAACTTTACCATAAACTATGGGACAAAAATAATGCCAACTTTACCATAAACTATGGGACGGAGGGAGTACTAAACTCACAATAAAGATATTATTATAATATGAATATTCATATTATATATTATTAAAATATTTTTCTAAATATTAGTATTATTATAAAATTAAAAATGTATTATGAATATTATTTTAATAGTATTTTTATAATAATCTATATTAAAAAGTTATTGTTATATTAACGTTATTAATATTTTAAATACTAGTAAAAAGAAATTGACAATATATTTTAATATTAAATTATTATATTATTAAATCATAATATTATATATATTGAAAAAAATATTTTAATAAAAATACTACAACACAAATTAAAATTTTCATCATATTAACTATTCAAAAGAAAAAAAAAATTACATCCAATCACAATCTCATTTTCCACAGACATATCACATCAACTATAATCATTACACTTTTTTCACATCTAATCACACTCTTATTTTTCATAACTATTCATTCAAAAATAAAAAATAAGAAAAAGATTACACATCCAAGCACAACCTAAATGTGCGACAAAAGATGCCAAATTGGAGATTTAACAAAAAAGTTCATTTGATAGATATTTTTCACATATAAACACGTTTCAGACAAAAAACGTTATAAATAAACTGCGACACCAATATAAACAAGAAAATAGCGCTAAATATTGACATAGGGTTTAAGAAAAACTTTGTAAAAAAAGAAGAAACAGCAGGGTCGAGTCGTCACCGACCTCCGCCGCGCCTCCACCAGTCGATTCCGACCGCCGCCATCAATTCTCCGGCCCTGCCTCTGCTCGTGCTGCTCTACAGGTACTTTTCGTTCCTTTCCGCTCGCTCTGTATTTCTCAAATTAGTTTTTAAAAAGAAAAAAATCCTCTCGCCTCTGCGTGCTAATCGTGGTTTTGAGTGATATTCGCTAATGATTTTTGGATAAAAGATTCTAAACCTGAAGTTCGTATTGCGAATTTTGGAATAAACATGGGTGATACAAGAAGAATCTCCAAAACTGGTAAAATAAATTATACCTTATTAATGGTGGTGGTGGTGCAAATTTCGTTTAGGTTTCTAGTGTTCTCTGCCTTTTATATATCAATGCTTGTATGAGAAACATAAATCTGTACTTATTGTTGCTAGGCAAATCAAAAAAGGTTGGACAAATGAAAAAGAAGAGGCAGGTAGTGGCAGCTGATTTATCCTCTGATAGAGAAGAGGAAAAGCGAGATGACGATGCAGAAGTTGAAGCTTATCAGATTACCTCTGGTGATGAAGATAAAGGAGTGAAAAGTATGATCCTTGTATCAGAAAAATTTTACTTGTTTGTGTTGTTTATTTTAGTTACATTACTTATGCCTATGGTGAACATTCATCAAATACAGTCATTCTAGTTCTAGATAATTTTTTACATTTTAAAATTATTAGGCTATTGAACTCTCAATACAGATGCTAATTCATATTTCCTCATCATGCATGTTGTATTATTCTGCACTTGTCAGCTTATTAACTTCCCGACTAGTCCAAAGTTTGTTTTTTGAGGTTTATTTGTGAAATGTGATATCCTCATAAAGCTTGTCCAGAAGATAAATTACTTGAATCATCGTTGTGAGTGAATTCTGTGTTGATATTAATGAGTCCCAAGCTCAACCAATTTGGAATATGTTAAATTAGGCTAGATTGCATGCTACACCTAAACGAGACACTTCTTGATATATTAAGATAGCACAATAAAATTTGAGCACTCTTGTTTTAGCAACTAGCTTGGGTGAACTGTAAAAGAATGGGTAGGTGGAAACCTCTTCCCCTCCCTGATTTTTAATTTTATGTTCTTTTTTAATTATTATTCTTGGGATTTTAGGGTATATTATGATTGTTGTCAATTTGTGCTTGAATGTCCTCTTTTTTCTTCTTTATGTTTTAAGTAGGAAGGAATCTTCAGAACTTCGTAAAATAGAAAATGCATAAATATATTTCAATAGTGATTATAATCCAATATAAGTTGTATAAAGTTCGAATTTTGAATGTAACATGTATGCATTGACACTATACAATTTTGAATATAACATGTATGCATTGACACTATACAATTTTGAATGTAACATGCGTCTACTATCATGTACTAGCAGATGAGACGCTCGAAATAAGTGGAGGAAAGAAGAAGAGTAAGAGATCGAGAGATGAGAAAAGAAAGAAGGGTGAGATGGTTAGAACAGAAACTCAAGAATTTGATACTCAGATCGAACAGGCAGAAGCCAAGTTGGAGAAATCTAAAAAGAAGAGAAGGAGAAATGTTGAGAATATCAACAAGGTTGATGAGTTCAATGAGAAAGATGGTGAGACACTTGAAATAAGTGGGCGAAAGAAGAAGAGTAAGATATCAAGAGATGAGAAAAGAAAGAAGGGTGGGATGACTGGAAGAGAAACTCACGAATTTGATATTCAGAATGAACAGGCAGAAGATAAGATGCAGAAATCAAAAAAGAAGAAAAGGAAAAATGTTGAGAATATCAACAAGGTTGATGAGTTGAATGAGAAAGATGATGCATTTGAACAACAAATTGGTAAGTGAATGTCAAGATAATTGCTGTTATGTTTTTATGGGTGTATTTTGTGTGTTATATTTTCTTTTCAAGAAGGATCTAAATCAGTCTTAAATGAATGGATAATAAATCTGGGTTTCTTGGTTGATAGGTAAGTCAAAAAAAGCTGGAAAAAAGAAAAAGAAGCAATTAGTGGCAACCAATATATCCTCTGAAAATCTTCTGGAAAAGAGAGGAGAGGAAAAGCGAGGAGACGATGCAGAAGATGAAGTTTATGAGATGTCCTCTGGTGATGAAGATTACTCGAAAGGAATGAAAAGTATGATCCTTGTATTGCTTATTTCTCTTATACACTTTATATTTGCTTATCTCTTCACTTTGTTGTCTGGTTAATATTCATGAAACTCAGCCATTCTAGTTCTATATATACGTTTTTACATTTGGGAATTATGAGTTTATCTTAAATAATTAAATTCGAGACATGTTCAAACTTTCTTCTTTGAGGTTAGGATATCTGGGGGTTTGTTTGCTGCTGTAATAGCATCATGAAGCCTTTCCAAGTTAAATTACTTGAACTATCTTAAGTTCTGTGTTGATATTCATGATGTCCTCAAGCTTTACCAATTTGAAATACCTTAGATTAGGTAAGGTGGTGCTAAACCTAAATGAAATGATTTTTCGAAATATTAAGATGGCACAATAAAAAATTGAGCACTCCTCGTTAAGATATTTTATTAACTAGCTTGATGAGTGAGTTGTAAAAGAATGGTTAGCTCTATAAAATGTGTTCCCCAGTTCTAAAAGAAATGGTAGAATCTTATTTCTTTTTCAACAAGGTTAAAAGTTTTTGTCATTATTCAGAATGGGTAACGGAATACCATCAGAGTAGACCTGGACTCAAGGTCCTGCAAGAAAGGATTGATGATTTCATAGTGGCTCACGAGGCAAAGGAGGAGCAGGTAATGCTTTTACTATTCATCGTACTGAAATTTGATAAATTAAAATTAATTTCATATATGTTTAGCAGAGAAATTGAATCCTGTGTGATCTACAATTACATATTAATGATATTTCCCTTTCTTGTTAAGACCATCGTGATGTTTGTTCTTGTAAATGGAATTTAATCGTGTAATTTATGGGATGCAGGCTAAAGCAGAAAGGGAAGCCAAAGCTGCAGAAGGGGGGTGGACAGTTGTTGTACATCACAGAGGTCGTAAAAAGACAACTGATGCTGAAAGTGGAGTAGCTGTGGGTTCTGTTTGCCCAAGCTGCTGTGCTAGACAATATGGGTAGAAAAGAAAAAGAAAGAAGTCGGTCTAGATTTCTATCGGTTTCAGAAAAAGGAAGCCCACAGAAACGGTATGCGCTACTACTTGTGTGGCAAATTGTTTGTAATTCATTGTTTTTAAGACCTTTATTAGGCATTTTTAGTTAAATACTCCCTCCGCTCCTAATTATCTGTCTGATTTTAACCATTCACACAAACCAAATTTTCATTAATTAGGATATCAAAAGCTATTATGGCCTTTTAATTAGGATATCAAAAGACTATCGGAAGATAATTCTAGTTTATTATGGATATTGGTGGAAAAAACGGTAAATTTTTGTTGATAAATAGCAAAGTGACGAATAATTAGGAACAACATTTTGGATAAAATCAAACAGATAATACTAATACGTATCTTCTATTGTTCAATTATGAGCATGAGTATGGTTTCCTGCTTAACTCCCTCTCCCTGCCCTAAATTGTTGTCATTATCATATTTGGGTTATGCACTTATTTTATTTATGCATCGTATATTCATTTATTAATTCCAATGTACGTGTGGTAGTAATTTGAAGTAGGTTGATGTTAGATAGTCTTGATCTTGCATATTTTAGTATTCTTGTGCTGTTCCTTTCCTTGGTATAAAAATCTCACTGCGTTTGTGTTGCATGCAGAGATCATGATGCTGCAAAGCAAATTTGAACAAGATAAAAAGCGGATACAACAAATGAGAGCTGCAAGAAAATTCCGTCCCTATTAATCGACCCACTTAAACCCCCCAACAATTTTCTGGATAAGTTATCTTGTTTCTTTTCTTTTCATTGAAGAGCACTGACTCAAATTATATTTACATGTCATTTTTTTAGCTTATTTCATATAGAATGTTGAAGATTGATTTGTTGTAGATGTGAAATTATTACCTTGCAATGGATTTAGGATACATTGATCTAAGACAAGTGCCGGAAGCATCAATGCCTTGTCTATATATCAGATAATCTTAGCCCTACAATAAGATCAATTAGTTCCAAGTTCTTACAACACTTTCCTCGCACTTCATAGTGGGTTTAGATGCCGTTTTTTTATTAGAATTGTGGTTGAATGACAAAAACTGATCATAGATGCGATCATAATGGCTCTTGCAAAATTAAATCTCATGAACTGGCAATTTCAATTTCTGAAAAAAAAAACACTATAATATATTGAATTTCAGTTTTCTTCTAGATATGTAAATCTCTCTTTTTTTTTTCCAAGTATCAAGTCATACATATGAAGTGTCATTGTTTAAAATTTAATAAAGTTTATGTGAACATGGTTTTACATACCCTACTCTAAATCGAAACCTAATAAAGAGTTATGATTTTATTTTTGTTTAAAGTTCTGATTGGTTAATTCAAAATTTCAGTAGTTTTTTCCAATCTTTGACTGTCTCATAGAGGATTTTATTTAAAAAAAAAAACCAATGAAACATCACGAAGAGTATTTTGACGAGATTGAAATCAAATTGCGTAGAATAAAGTTTGAAATTCTGCTGATTAAATAGAACTAAAAAGTAAATAAAATAAATATAAAATGATTTAAGAGTGTCACTAAATACACCTCAAAATTCTCTAAACACACCCCATTTGTTAAGCACATCCCAATAAAATTTAAAAATTAAATTGTATTACTAAACACACCCCATTTCTTTCTTATTGTATCATTTCTCTATTAAAATTGAAAAATAACACTTTCCTATCTTTCATTTTCTCATGAATATTTCTCCTAAAAAAATCTTTTGATTCTTTCGTATTCATTAATTTTTTATGAAAAAATTCTTAGAATTTTATATAAATTCGAAAATATATTATAAAAAAATCAACTAATTTTTTTCAAACATAAATAAATTCAAGAAATTAATTTAAAAAAATCTCCAAAATCATAAAAAAGGCTAAATACAAAATAAAAATATTAAATCAACTAAATTTAAAAAAAAAATTAAAAAAATTGATAAAGTTAAATAAAATCTGTAAAATATTAAAAAAACATCTATATCTAAAAAATAATTAAATTAAAAAAAAAATCAATAAACCTAAATAAAATCTGAAAAAATTTAATTAAATTAATTTTGGAGATTTATTTTATTTTTAATATTTTATTTAGTTATTTATTTTTTTTGAATTTTTCTTAAATTACTTAGTTTCTAAGATTTCGTTGATTTTTATAATATTTTTAAATTTTAATTTAATTTTTTTAGATTCTTTTCGATTTTTTCTTATTTGATTATTTTAATTTGATTATTTTTATATTTTAATTTAATTTTAAAAAATTTCTTATTTTTTCATGTATAAAATTTTAAAAAATTAGATGGACAAAAAATAAAGGACCAATCAAAGTGACAACAAATTTAAAGGACTAAAATCAAAGTAAATAAAACTTAAAAGACAAAGAATACCCCATATTTATATAGGGTAACTTAGTCATTCTATATATATCTATTTTTGTCTTAAAAATTATGGGTGTGTTTAGAGGATTTTGGGGTGTGTTTAGTGGCACTTATGATTTAATTATTTGTGTTCGACTCAATTGAAGCTAGTCCGAGCACGATATGATTTTAATTGAACAAGTTCAAATATAATTATTGAAAGCCCGCGGCTAATCACACACGAGTTTTTGCTCTACACACCCATTACTTTACACACTTATCTTAAATTTTACATTTTACTCAACTCACATATTTTGAATGGTTTATTTTACCCCTCCTATAAAATGTCAATCACATTGGTCGAATTGTAAGAAGGTCGGCCAATCTTGCAATATTTTTAAAATATCAATCATTCTTATCGATTTTGAACAATGTCAACCACACTTGTTGACAAAACAAAAAGTCATCAACTCTGGTTGACCGATTTTTTTGAGATTTCCAGTCAATTTTTTAACACTAAACACGCAAAAACTCTATATATGAATCATGTAAACTTATGAAATGTATACAAAAACTCTCTCTATCTATAATTTGATTTGAGTCTTCGAGAGGTAGGAAATTTTGGAGGGTTAGGGTTTACGTTTTTCTTCTTCAAAAATTCCAAGAATGGTGTAAATGAGATGACGAAGGTAACGTACATGAGTTTAAATCTGGGATGTATTGAGCAAAAAATATTTTAAAATTTTAATATAATAAATATGCATTAAGGGTATCTTAATTTATTTACATTGGAATATTTTAAACATAAAATTATTTTGGGAGTGTAAAGGAAAAACCCATGTCGTATTAGCCGCGGCCTTATTGAAATTGAGATTTCTTAATGTTTCAAAGAAACGAAGTTCAAATGGTTTGAGCTCCACTATCTGAGATCCCCAGGTTTCGAGTTCGAGACACGGAGAGAAAATATTAATTTCTTCTTGTGGTGGTCCTCTTTTTGTGGGGTGGTGGTCTCTTGTGGGAGTTCTGATTCTTGATCAGATTGTAGTGCGGTGAGGATTCTGGTTTGAATTGTATTTCGAGATGATGTTGACATAGCTAAAATATAAATATCTTAAATAAATATTAGGAGTAGTATTCATTTTAAATGGGAGCCGGGAGACAATTTTTTAACCCAAAAATAAATTGTGAGATTCTATAGGGGACCAAGAAATGCATAAAAACGACGCTACCAAGAGAGTGACGAGATTCCTTCTCTCCGGCTTAAGCTTTTGCTTAATATATCAGACCCAATTTCTCGCATATCAATGAAGCAGCAACCCCATTTTTGGAGTATCACGGTTTAAGATTCTTCACAGGTACGTTGCAGATTAGTGGTAATATTGGTGATCGATCATTTAGATACTGATTGTATTCCATTTTGGTTTAATAGCGTCTATTCAGAAAATACTCGTGCTTCTTCAATTATGATTGTCATTTTCACAAGAAAATACGCATTTTATCTCATTGTCTAATTTTGGGGGAATTTTGATTTGATTGTTGAATAAGTGCACAAAATTAAAGGATTGTGGCTGTCTCTGTTGCAGATAACATATTTGATCAATTGCCAAAGAGAACTAGTATTATAACAAAAGGAAATGGTTAGTTCGAAAGAGCCAAAGAGGAGGGTAGCTTTTGTGTTAATTGATGGTTTAGGAGATGTATCATTACCAAGATTTGGTTACAAGACTCCTCTGCAAGTAGCCAATATACCTAACTTGGATGCCATTGCATCGGCTGGAATCAATGGTCTAATGGATCCAGTTGAAGTAGGATTAGCTTGTGGTAGTGATACTGCACATCTTTCTTTATTGGGCTATGATCCTCGGGTTTATTATCGAGGTCGAGGTGCATTTGAATCGATGGGTGCAGGTCTTGCAATGTCACCGGGAGATATCGCATTCAAAGTACGTGTTTTTCACTTTGTCATCATTGAGGGTTAAATTGGTCCTTTTCAATTTTTTGACATGACATTCTTTGCTCTTTGAGTTCATTATATTATGTGATTAATAGTTGTTAGTGTTGATGGTTAGAGTGGTGATTTTAGCACAAGCTTAATGTTTGTGGTGCTTTGTTTCTGACAAATATATTGTTCTCTTAATCGATCAGGATTTTTGCTCAATGACCTTATGTAGTAATCAGATAGGGTTAACCATTATAATTGGTGTGGAAATATTCT
Source organism: Stenogyne calaminthoides (assembly GCA_037126765.1). NCBI lineage: Eukaryota > Viridiplantae > Streptophyta > Magnoliopsida > Lamiales > Lamiaceae > Stenogyne > Stenogyne calaminthoides. The sequence continues at coordinate 9,436,420 of JBBCBC010000031.1, read as the reverse complement.
GTCATCTTATACCAATTATTGTCTGATGAGATTCATAGACTCTTTCTCTTTCAACTCGAAAGGAGAGGTCTATTTACGAGGCTGAGAAGGCTTTGTTAGTGTACATTTTCATTTTATCTTTCAAGATGTCTTATTACAACTGGATCTCAGTAAGTTCATTAAATTGTCTAAGTTTTATGTCTTTCACATGGTATTTTGTCTAAATTGGTGAATGGCTGCAGTCAAACTTTGCAACCTTGGATGAAAGTACTGGAGTAGTTACTAGCAGGAGGGCTGATAGGCATTTCGAAGAAGAAGGACCTATTCTTAGTGCTGCATTAGATGGAATGAAGCTTCCCTCTTTTCCCGAATATGAAGTTAGAGTCAGGTGCACGTACTGAAATTGTTCGTCTTTAACTCTTTGAGCAAACATCAATGGAGGACTTCAATATTAGCAAGCTAACGGGACGCTTGGTTCAAATTCTTCAATGGGAATGATAATGAAATTATTGAATAATGAATTACAATGAGAATGATGGTTACACTATTAATGTTTTGCAACCCCCAAGGGTTGGCCTAGAGTTGTAGGCTTGAGATTTAGGAGTAGCTCCTCTCTAGGTCTCAGGTTCGAAACGCCTAACGTGTGATCAATTCTAGATGGTCTAGTCCATGCAGAGCTTTGCTATTGCTTGAAGTGGGGCCCCGCTAGAGGACGGTGGGTTCTGGTCCCCCAAATTAGTCGGTCCTTGGGCTGGATACCGAGTTGTCAAAAAAATTATTAATGTTTTGCTCTAATCTTAGACTAAGTATGGACAAAAATTATTGTTGTTTAAGAATAGTTGACTGATTGGGGATGATTATAGAGGGGAGACAATTTAATCAAAATGGGGTGATTAACTTATTTTGAGTCTCATTACCCTATAAGGTAAATTGATCATCTACTCATTAACCACCACAATTATACATTCCCATTGAAGAATTTTGAACCAAACGCCCCCTAGGCTGTGTTGTGAGTTATGACGTCTAAGGGCTCAAGCTTATTAGTTGATTTCAAGAGGTGACTGTGATTATGCATTTATTTTCCAAGTTGAACTAATGTGATAAAAAATCATCACTTCAGATATGCAACAGAGCATAGATGTGGGGTGGTGGTAAAAGGACCAAAATTAAGTGGAAACATATCAGGAACGGACCCATTGAAGGATAACCGTCTGCTTTTACAAGTTCAACCTCTTGATGATTCAAATGAAGCAAAGAACACAGCTGCTGTTGTTAATGAGTTATCAAAGGAGATTTCTCACATTTTGGTTGCTCATCCTGTGAATGCAAAAAGGGCTGCAGAAGGAAAGAATATTGCTAATATTGTCCTTTTACGAGGTTGTGGGATTCGAATTGAGGTAAACGTCGTGCTAGTAATTTACTCCCACTGTTCCAATTTAATTATCGTCTTTTGGTTTTTCACATAGATTAAGAAAGACAATTTAATACCCATAATTATTTGTATAAAATGACTAATATATTTTATTTGGGTGTTTCTCAAGGATTATGTATCTCAATGAAAATGAGACATATCACAAAAATTGGGAAAAGGGTAAAGTTGAAAAAATATTTAATTTCTCTTGGAAAACCAAAAGCGACAGATATTTGGAATTTACCCCCCTCTAAAATGACACTTAAATTGGAACTGAGGGAGTAGCTGTTTTTTTGAATATGTACATGCTCCTTATAAACTGCTTCAAAATTGATAATTAAATAAACCAGGTCCCTCCGTTTGAAAACGTACACGATCTAAGGCCATGCATGGTTGCCCCTACCAAAATTATCGCTGGTCTGGGGTTATCTCTTGGTATTGATATTCTAGAAGCTCCGGGAGCAACAGGGGACTACAGAACCCTGTTAACATCGAAAGCAACTGCAATAGCCAGAGCACTCTCAGCTCCATTGAACTTGTGTCCTAAGGTCTTTGTACCTGGAGAAGATGAACATAAACCTGGCCGACCCGATGGATATGACTTTGGGTTCCTTCACATTAAGGTGATGACATAATTTATCATGTTCGTTAAATGATTGTGCTTTGCGTCTTTTAAAAGATATACTCCCTCCGTCCCACAAAAATTTGCATATTTACCTTTTTGCTCGTGTTTTAGCGAGTGAATTGTTTATTAGTAAATGCAATAATAAAGTAACTTTTAAGGTGGGGTATGATAGCCTTACCAATCCTCTATCATACTGTCTTCTTAAAATTACTTTATCATTTCAAATACTAATAAAAAAACTCGCTCGCTAAAACTCGAACCAAATAGTAACTGTGCAAATTTCTATGGGACGGAGGTAGTACTTGTTATTGTTTTCTGGCATTTGAGAGCTGGGCTGCAATGCTATAGTGTATATCTGTAGGCTTAATTGCCCGAAAAATTACCATCTTCCCTTCGATTGCAGTTTAATCCAAACCACTTTTTTCTTTTTTTGGCAATCCTTTACTTCGAGCACCTGCCCAATTGATCCCACGAAATGGACACTGTTCTCCCCGGGCATCTAAAATAAATCAATATAAATTAGTTTAATTGCAAATGAAGCAAAGTTGGTGATTTTTTGGCATGTAAGGCTTTTATGTATGCCTATTTTAGATCATGTTGGTGAAAGCTGCGTTCGAATATGAGAGTTTATGTTGTTTAATATTCTGGGTCAATTATGCTGAATATAAAAGGGGTTGTATTATTTTTTTAACTCTAAAAAGTTTACCTTTTCCCAGTTTTGGTCCTCCTCTTTCACTCACTATCAAGTTTGATTCTGGATGTACACTTTTATTCGTACATTTGGTCCCACTGTTAGTTGATTGACGAAATCAACTATTTGGGGTGCTAAATGTAATATTTAATTTTTTATAATTACATTTAAGTACACAACTTTTAAATAGTTACATTTAGCACCCTCTAGATAGTTGATTATATCAGTCAACAGACGTCAACTAGCGGTGAGATCAAATGTGAGAGTAAAAGTGCACTTCTAGCACTAAATTTGATGGTGAGTGAAAGAGGTGGACCAAAACTGGAAAAATGTAAAGTTTAGGGACCAAATGTCATATTAACCCAATATAAAATGTGTGAAAGGCTTTTAAATTTTATTTTGTAATTGTGCCTATTCTGATTCAGAATTAACCTATACAATTTTTTTGAAATTATTGTGAATGGAAGTGCAGGCAATTGATGATGCTGGCCATGATAAAGCGAGCGTATTCAAAGTCAAAGGACTAGAAACTGTCGATAAAGCCATAGGACAGTTAGCTAAGCTGCTGTGGGGAGCAGAATCGAGCGGGGGTTTTGAATATTACATTTGTGTGACTGGAGATCATTCGACTCCAGTTGAGTACGGTGATCACAGCTTTGAACCAGTCCCGTTTGCACTATGTCGTTTGAAAGACTTTGTTGGTGCTGTTGGTGGGGAATCCCGTCTTCTAGAAACTTCTCTCGATGCCTTTTCTCTTCCAAAAGTTGAACCCTGTGAGGATTTGTCTGATGCTTATATGAGTCAAGGAGAGAAAGAAGGGAGACGGGATCATGCTTTTAAAGGTGACGGGGTTTTTGAGTTCAATGACATAACAGCTGCAAGAGGGATTCTTGGGAGGTTTGCTGGAAGTGAAATGATGGGAATCATCAAGGCATTTCTTAAGCTCTAAACGTATGCTGGGCTTTTTTTTTTCTTTTAAATGTAGTGAACTGCATCGCTTTCGTTGGCAAAAACCCTTTAAAATTAAATAAATGTGTCAACTGTAAGGTCTTGACAATAAAAACTCAAAATTCTTTGCATTCTCCTTGATATTTACATTCCCAATCTGATTGATTTCGAATTTTTACTTTTACATTTCTTTTTAATCATTTGAAGTTAATATAGACATATGCTTCGCCTATTTGCTACTCCTTCCGTCCCAAATTAATTTTCATACTAAAAAAAAAAACTTTGTTCATAGGGTGGGTCTCTTGTGCACTCAAGTGCACCGTGCACTCATGCAACATAATGACTCATTTAAATAAATATTTGACTCATTAAATGTATTAGACATATTCTGTGAATATATGGATAGGGTTGGGGCGAGTGCACGGATCTTAAATTTGTGCACCAGTTGCACATGAGACTTTATCTTATTCATAACCCTTAGTCTCATAATATACACTTATTTACACTCTATGTCACTATTTTTCACAAATAATGTTTGGTCGGAGTGTTTTAGATGGCTTTGGGTCTCCACGGTGCCCTCTAGCTAATCTAATTGCTCACAGCTTCTTTTTGATGGATAAAGAAAGGGTAAGAATTGGAGGAATGCCTTCTTATTTGGGGATATGTTGAGTTGTCTTTTGAACGAATTGTGGACTATCTTAAAACTTGGTTGTGGAGCTGATTTTGTATCAAAGATTTGGCGTATCTTAATTTTTCATTTAATGCTTGACTGGCCAGTTTAAAAATGATGTTAGGTTGCTAACCATGTAAACTGTTATGCTTTTAACGGGTATACCTCATGCCCTTGTTTGCAAATATCATTTTAAACCGAGAACCAAGTGGGAGGTTGAGCTAGATAACAGTGGATGACTATTAGGTTCCATTTTACCACTTTAATTACTATTAGATTTCAACTTATAAAAATATTACTACTAGATTTCAAAAATAGATAAATGAACATAAATGCTCTTAAATGAGTCTTCATTTCCTTTTATCTTGTGTCCAAAATACTACTCTCAATAAAGTATTTTTTCCATACTTTATTTACATCACCCATCTTCTATTTACGTCACATTTTATTTATGGTAATTTTCTACCTTCATTTTTTTTTAATTTACAAATTACAAAATTTCATATCTATAAGACAATTTTACATATCTAAAATGAATGTTTACATATTTTCGTCTAAAATTAAAAAATTTATATATTTTCATCTTTTTCAATATGCACATATACACAAATATACATGCATATATGCACCAAATACATGAACATATACATTAACCCAAAAAAATCTAGCAACTCCAAAAAAACCTCAACACTTTCTCAAAAACATTGACAGAGGAGGGTTGGGTATTCTCGCTCTTTGACAGACGATCTAAATCTAGAAATTCAAAATTCAAAATTTTAAAAATTTAGATTAAATCAGATCTAAAATACAAAAACATAAATAAATCCAGAAATTCGACCTAAATCCAAAATTTAAAATTAAACCAGATATAAATTCAAATTTTAAAAAATTAAAAAATTAGATATAAATCCAGAAATTCGAATAGATCGGCTTCAGCCTTTGTCGCTGCACCGATCGTCCGATCCAACATCTTCTTCTCTCACCTTGGGTTTTCTCTGTCTAGAAAATAATTTCGGCGAGTCGATTCACGAAAGCCAGCCAAGCTCCATTTCTGAGGAACTCGAAGCTACAAAAATTGAAACGAAGAGGAGGCGCTCATTTTCGACGAACCGAAAAATACAGAAACCACCATCTTCATCGACGACGACGATGTCGTTTCGCCGTTTCAGATCTATCTCCACTACTGCAACATCGTGGGGTGTGGGCGATTTTGTGCGTTGTGGTAGTATGGTGGGGCGGACTTCCATCGGGGCGGCAGCAAAAAGGTTGAAGGTGGGGGGTTTTCTTGGGCGGTGGAGGTGGAGGTGAATGTTTTAGCCGGTGGTGGGGGAAGGGTTTGGTGGAATTTTCGAGACATTTTATTTTGGGAGGAGGAAAATACTGATAAACAGATTTAACTTTGAGGGTAGTAATGTCTTAATATCACAAATTTAAACCTCTTAGTTATAACAAAAAGGTGTTTTATCAATGTTTCAATTTTGGAAAATTAAAAGAACATCCTCGCTCTCTCTCAAATATCTAGAAATCATCGCCAATCTTGCATTTCATCGTCAAATTTGTTCATAAGCATTAAATAAGAGCTGTTTGCACGATACTTGTCTCTGAGAATTATATAGTTTTGCCATTGTCCATCGATTATATTGTGCGTGCCTTGATTTATCTCTTTAGCTGAGAGCCTGATCTCCTCTTGAGATTTGATAGCCTCTAACTTTACTCTTGAATTGAGAATCTTTCAATTGCGAATATATTAGATTTTTTTAGAATTTAAAAGTTTATTTAAAAAATTTATAATCGCACATAAAATAGTAGATTGAAGCACATAGATGGAATACAAATATGTGGATTCTAACCTGCAATGATTCACTGATATAAAAAAAAATTTATCCAAATTATTTAGAAGATCACTTAGTAGCTGAAAAGCAAGAGTCATTACAAAAAAAAAAAAAAAAAAAAAAAAACACAAAATTGGGCTTCATCGATGGAGCTGGATTTCTATCTAATTGTTTATAGAAGATCACTTAGTAGAATGGAGCTAATATTAATCACCAAAAATTCTTCAATTGGTTGTACACGTCCAATCGAGACAGTATGACAATACATACAGTAACTCGAAACATTAAAAAGTATCGAACAAAATATTTTATCCCGTTCAAGAAACAAAAGACGAAAAAAAATATATTTCAAGAAATAAAAAATTCCAGTTCACATCAAATTTTTAAAAAAGAATTACATATTCGTTTAGCCCAAATACACCACAAATTTGCACAGAAAACATATTTAGGAGTAATTATAAAAGATCGCACATAAAATAGTAGATTGAAGCAAAATAGAGCAATGAAAATTTATACGTCGTCGTCGGTGGTGGTAGGAGAACGGCGGTGACGGGCGGTTGAATATTTAAAGTTTTTTTTTCTAACCTTTATTTTCGTTTCTTCTTTTTAAAATTGTTAGAAGATTGAATCTATTTATATTTTTTAAAAAAAAATTAAAAAAAATTCATAAAGTATTAAAAAAATCGGTTGAATATCTAAAATATTTTAAAACTTTTTAAAATCGTGATTATTGAATTTCAAAAATTTTTAAAAACTTAAAAAAAAATATCCTCAAACTTTTGGAAGCCTAAAAAATCCAAGACACAACCAATACACCTCCCTTTATTTTTTTTGTATTGTTTTGTGAAGTTAATATTAGGTAGACTTCTAAATTCAAAATTAGAGAAGTGAGATTGATTCCACAGTGTGAGAATGGTAGATTTACAAGTCAACATCAACAAAGATACAATAAAGACTAATTATGGGTCAAACCTCGAAATATCGTAGATTATAACATTTTAAAATCATAATTTATTCATCACAATTATCATTGTCATTACCTCATATAGACTCATAGCTCTATCCAAAAGGAAGAACCGACCAAACCCCACAACCTCCGACATCCTGTCTGCGCTACTCTCCAAATCAATTCTTTTTCAAACCAAAAACTTTACCAATACATTCAGCTCCTCCCCACCCCCCAAAAAAAAAATCGAAAATAAGAAGGCGCTAAACCCAAAGAAACAAACAAGGTGTTTCAATGGCGGATGCTGGCGCTGAAAAGAAGTCAATTCCGGTTATCGATATGCAGGATTTTCCGGGAGAAAGAGGGAGGCTGATTAAGGCGTGCGAAGAATTGGGGTGCTTCCGGATCGCCAATTTCGAGCACATTCTTCCGAAATCGCTGATGGTGGAAATGAAGCAAGTGGTGATTAGATCACTGTTTGAATTGCCGACGGAAATCAAGATGAGAACTACGGCGGTGATCGCCGGAAGTGGGTACATGGCGCCGTCGCCGATTAATCCACTGTATGAGGCCTTAGGGCTTTACGATATGGCCTCGCCCCAAGTTGTTGATGCATTCTGCTCTAATTTGAATGCTACTCATCACCAAAGGTACTCTCTCATTTTTCTTTTTCACTTTTTAGTCTCTGATTATAAGAAAATTGAAATTATTTTGTAATTCTTCATGCATTAGTTCAACATTTATATAGCAAATCGATCAAATTATTTTACTCTGAACAGGTTGCATATGTCAATATAAATAATTTGAACGTTTCAATTATGCAAATTGCACGTTTTAAAAATACAATTGAATTGGACAGTGCACCTTGTGCACAGACGATACACTGTTTAATTAAGGAGTGTTTGGCATAGCTTACAAGCTCTTTAAAACAGCTCATAAGCTGTTTAGTAGCTTATAAATTCATTAATTTTGTTTGGTAAAATAAGATGTCTAACATTTTATAAGATCTGAAAATAAGCTCTTTAGAGCTTATAAACCTAAAAAAAATAAGTTGGGATACCCCATCTTATTTTACAAAAATTAAAAAGCTCTATCATATCTCAATCTATTCAGGCCCAAACTCACTCCGAATTCAATCCAATCCAATCCGGCTCGTTTTTTATTTTCAAAAAAAAAAAAAATAGAGTTAAAAAAAAAAAAAAAATTTAAAAAAAATTCTGGGAAAATATATTTATTTTCGAAAAAAAAAATAATATTTTCTGGAAAAATATATTTGTTTTTGAAAAAATATTTTCGATTCTTTTTTTTCTGAAAAATATTATTTTCTGGATATTTTTTTCAATTATTTTCGACTTTTATTTCAACTTTTTTTTTTTTTTTTTTTTGAAAATTAGAGCAAAATAATTATATTGTAACCATTAAAATTCACATTTCAAGGATTCTCAGTACCATTATTGAAGAATTTGAACCAACGCTCCTACCGAATTAGTTTAAATCACCGGTATTCTTTGCTAATTGTCACTTTATAATGGAACTTGTTTGGTTTTTTTTTTTTTGGAAAATCATATTGATATTTTTTTTTACAGTTTTTTATCCCCATGTTCTGTTCTCCCTTTGAAATATGAATCAATTATTTTTTTCTAAATACACTATTTTAAAATCCATGATTCAAGTCAAATGAAATTATCACGGAAATATCTCATCAAAAAATATTTTTACCGTAAAAAAAACACATAAAATAAATTAGTAAAAATTATTCCCACATAGAGGAAATCAAGAAAATGCATAATCCAACTTTTTGCTCAACCCTTTTATATTATAGATTAAAAAAAAAAAAAAAAAGGCAAAATGAATAAATGATAAATAAATAATTGCTAGAAATTCAATCTTCTTGTCTTAAATTTTCGAAAACGAAATTGCCTAAAAGTAAAGAAATATAGTAGAGGAAGGAGTTGAAGAAGTCGGATTTGGATGTCATCCTATACACAAGGGTCCAATGCAGATTTTCAAATATTGGATTTGATTGAAGTCCTACACAATTTTGAATTTTTTTTATACAATCATGGAATTTGTTCAATCAAATCCAATGATTGAAATTCTGCATTGACCCTCTTGTACAGGTGGGGGATCCAATTCCGCAGAAGTCAAGTAAGCCCGATCTTACAATTCTCACACTCGTAAACCTCTGTTACATAATAGCGTACCTTGCATTTCACGATAACATAATACTATACACATGACGCTTACCGATGAAATGAAACTGAAGATTTATTTCTAATAGCATGTCCACTTAGAAGGAGTGACTGCCTTATTTTTTTTCCCTAGTGCTGAAAGGTATTCTTATTACACCAACTAAATTATACTCATGATGCTAAATATTATCAGGGATGTTATCTTAAAATATGCTAAAGCAATGCACCAACTGTTGGCGCACGTTGCGCGTAGAATCGGAGAAGGGTTTAGGTGTTAATGGTGTTTCCTTTGAGGATTGGGTTTGCCAGTTCAGAATCAACAAATACAGCTTCACCCCTCAAACTGTAGGAACCTCAGGAGTTCAACTGCACACAGACTCCAGTTTTGTTACAATTCTGCAAGATGATGAAAATATCGGTGGGCTCGAAGTTATGTCAAGAACTGGCCAGTTTGAGGCAGTTCATCCCTGCCCTGGAACTCTTGTTGTAAATCTTGGAGATATTGCACCGGTGAGTATAAATTTCGACTAACTTAAGGCAAAAGACATCATATCTGATGTATTAGTATAAATTTCGACTAACTTAAGGCAAAAGACATCATATCTGATGTATTTCGTTGGGTGTTACATCTGCAGTTAGATATTTTGGCGCATCGGTTGGACATTTCTAACTAAAAAAAAATCAATCAAATTGAAAAGTATTAGTTCACGTGATAAAAAGTATCACTTCATATGATGAGAAGTATTAGTTGTATATAAAAAAAGTATTGATATTATTCAGTCTACAAACTAATACTTCTCGTTATATATTTCAAATTTTTGCGCTGTAATAATAGTCTTGTATGTGTTTCGGTTTTTAAGGTGTGGAGCAATGGGAGATTCTTGAACGTGAAACATCGTGTGATGTGCAAGGAAGCAGGTATCAGGTTGTCGATTGCTTCGTTTCTCCTAGGACCGAAGGCGGGAGTGGTGGAAGCGCCACATGAGTTGGTGGATTCGGAACATCCTCGCCTGTTTTCTTCTTTTACTTATGAAGAGTATAGAAATCTCCGAATGTCTAAGAAGCTACAAACTGGTGAAGCTCTTGATTATTTAAGCATTCAAGAATTAAGCAAAGAGTAAGCAATGATATTCCTTTATGCACTCTTTATTTCAAACAATAGTATTTTTCATTTCTTGTTTTAAAGCTAGTAATGTGCGCCAACTGCATGAAACACTCGAAATTTATGTGGGGGCTATCTCACATTTTCAATAAAATAATTTCACTTCAAAGATAGATGCATGTCAGTTTTATTTCCCATTTAAAATCTATGTTATATATTGTTTTGAAAAAGTGACGTAAATTACCTCGATAATAATATATTATTTTAGGAAGTGTTGTGTGATATGGTTTCATGGCTAATTCTTGTATGCATTCATGTGCATCGTATCACTCATAATGCATTTTAAAATCGTACAACTTGTTATACTGAAAAATGCAACTTATTAATATTAAAATCTGGAACTTGTTATACTAAAAGACATCTTATTTATATTGAAATGTGCAATTATTTTTCTATATTAATAGTTACACGGTTCAGTGTAAATAAATTACATATTTTAATATGATAAATTACACAATTTTAAAATACACTCATTCTGCGTCTTCCTGACGGATTAATGGCAATCTAATATAATCTCATGGGTTAATAAACCTCTTCACCTTTTGAGTCATTCTTTAATATGATTGAATTGACACTCCATAAACATAGGATCATGATAAAGGAAATGAGACCTATATTATGTATGAGATTATCTAATGCAATTTTTTGTCTATACACTTTGATTGAAAATAAGATTATTTCTTACCATCACATTGAACATATTCTATATATGCAACAATCTCAGTTAAGACTTGTCAAAAAATTATATTATCAATACACATATTATATGGGAGTTCAAAACTTTTAGGTCCAAAATGGACCCATTAAATACTAATAGGTTCAAACAGTTTAGATAAATACTAGCAGGTCCAAAATGTCTTGTGTAAAGACATCAATACCCCCCTTCTCCCTTCTCCTCAAACGCGCCTCATCCACCCCCCACTTTCCCTCTGCAAACAGGTGATTAGATGGGTTTTATCATTTCCAAATGTTGCGAATTATTACACTCAACCACTCTCACTCAGAATTATTACCATGTCTCTCTTCATTTCCATTTTTTTATTTTCATCTTCTTCATAAAAAATCTGCAACTTTTACAGGCTACTTCCATTTTTCAATTTTTTTATTTCATCTTCTTTTAATTGTTTCTTTAAAGAGTTGTTGGTTGTAACACAAAATCTCCTATTTTTAAAATCTTGTCTTCCCCTTAAGGGAGTAGATGGAATTAGAAAATAGGAAGATATACATATGTGCATCTTGGTTCTTCTACAAATTAAAATCTTTATATCCAAATTAACAAAAATATCAAATATTTACATTTATATATCTAAAATTTAAAATATTTACAAAATTACAAAAATTACATATTTAAATCCAAAAAATTACATATCATCATCTTCTAATGCCTAAAATTTACATATCTTCAACATGCACAAATTCACGAATATATGTATATGTGAAAAAAACCATGCATATATTCATGTATTCATGAATATATGCATGTCCAGAAACTCGATCAATTGATGAATATATACATTTCCAATTTCAGATTCTCGATCTTCAACCAGATTAAAAAAAATTACAAACTCAGATCCTCCATTTTTATAGCCATAAACCTAGATATCCATCTTCTTCCTCCTCCCTCCACAAAATTTCAGATCTGTAAAATCTCAAAAAATCTATAAATAAAAAACACAAATAAAAAACCCACAGATCTTTAAATCAACACTAACCAAAAACCAGTAAACAAACAAACATTTAATTACAAAAAACCAACCAAAAAAATACCCATCTTCTATTGTACACGATCCTTGCTAATTTCCATTTTTTATTTACAAAACAAACAAAAAGAAAAACAACATTTCTTGTTGTTCAGCCAAGAACACCGACAACATAGTTGGAATACACGGGATGCTAGCCTTATACCATCTATTATAGAGAGAAAAATTGGAAAAATGAAGTCACCAAAAAACCCCCTTATCTAATTACAAACACTAGTGAAAAATCTTTGATTTGACATGCTTCTTCGTGTTTGCTGCTTTGCCGGAGAGGACTCGGATTGTGAGACTGAAGAAGCCGGCGGCTGTGGAATCCATCGGCGCTGGATCCGCGTACATTTGATGGTGGGTGGGGGGCCGCGTACAGTCGATGGTGATAGCACTCTCTGTCGCGATAGCCGCCTTCGTCTCCATCGCCGTCGCCACCTTCATCTTCAGTGGTGGTATGTTCTGAATTTTGTTGTGAGAGAGAAGATAAGATAGAGAGAGTGTGCGAAGAGAAATGAGAGTAATGACTGATTAATTGAGATCGCGGCATTGATAATGGGGTGAGGGGTATAATGGGTTTTTTATATACACTTTTAAACCTAAAAGTATTTATTAAAGCACTTTGGACCTAAAAGTCTTTAAGTGAGCAAATTTGGACCTAAGAGTCATTATTTCATTATATGGGCCTTTCTTGTCATAAGCCAAATGTGAAGGTGCATATCACAAGGAACGAATTTGAACTCAGTGACCTAATACATTAATTACCTGTTAATAATAAAACTGGTTTTTTGAAGAAAGACACAACCATAGCTAAATCTTTTCCTATATTCACCACCATGCATTTAAACACAAAATCTTCCTTTTAAATAGCATAGTTTGACTATAATTAGACACATTTAATTGGTCAACAATATGCTATAGATACTTCACTACTTTCATTTTGCATATACTTTAAATTAATCTTTCCCTCCAACTGGCCTTACCACATATAATCACACAAATGTTTTAAACCATCATTTCTTTCTACAATCTCCCCGCATCATTCGTTTTTCTTCATTTTTTTTCTTTTCTTTTCTAATTTATCCTTTTTCCCACTTTTAATTCTCCGTAGAAATTAAACAATGAAGTTTCAGCCCTCTGAACTTCCTATCGGAAAACCTCAACCACGTCGAAAAGCATCGAAACTCGCCCCGTTGATTGCTCTCACAATCGTTCTAACAATCCCTTTGTATTATCCCTTTCTTTCGAAAGACTCGACAAAGAAACTCCCCCAACCGTCGCCTATCTACCAAGATTTAGAGGATTCAATTACTCTGCCCTCTCATGCAGAGCCCCCGCCAATCGAAACCATCATACAGCCCTGCTCCGCCGCCTCAGGGCAATGCAACAGCGGCGGAGACACGGTGGTGGACCAAAACGGTGGTGGTGAGGCGGTGGTGGACCAAAACGGCGGTGGTGAGGCCGTGGTGGACCACCACGTGAGAAAGAAGCGCGATAAGTTGAGAAGAAAAAGAAACCGCAAGAAGCAACCGGTTATAAGCAGAAGCGATGATCAAATAAATAGCAATGTAATAGGCACGAGTAGTGATCGTGGGATGATAAGGTCGCAGCTTATTGACGACGAGCAATGTGACCTGTTTTCGGGCCAGTGGGTGCCTAATCCCAATGGCCCGTATTACACGAATGAGACTTGCGACGCGATTCAGGAGCATCAGAATTGCTTGAAATTTGGGAGGCCCGATACGGGGTTCTTGAAGTGGAGATGGAAGCCCGATGATTGTGAGCTACCTATGTTTGATGCTAACCAATTTCTAGAATTTGTGAGGGGAAAATCAATAGCTTTTGTTGGTGATTCTGTGGCCAGGAATCATATGCAGTCTTTGATTTGCCTCTTATCTAGGGTGAGTATATAATCTACGATTATCTATAACGAAATTGTTACGGATTTAGGATTCTATTTTAGGAGACTAAAATCTTCATGCTATAATATAGCGTATATATTTCAAATCAAAATAAAATAAAAGTTTAAATAAAAAAATTCTAAAATGAAAGAGTATCTCTAATGTGAAAATTTTCATGTATAAAAATCTATAAAATTGCCCTAAATCAACCATCTACACTCTAAACACTAAATAATGAACTCTAAATTATGACCTATTCGGGTCGGATGAACCATGAACCACTTGGGCCGAGTGAACCATGAACCACTCAATTTTATCGTACCTTCACAAATTATAAAATTTAATTGTAAATTAAAGTTTTTTCATATATGAAAATTTTCATACTAGACTTTGTCAAAATAAAATTATTTTCAACATATTTGCAGCCAAGCTTAAACGAAAGGTATTTCAGGATGGACGTTTCTATTTGGCTAGATTCACCTCGAAGTGAATTTGTGTTTTTTTATTTTACCCTTAATAATAGCATACTCCACTAATTTATAAAAAAATTTCATTAAAAATAAAACAGTCCATCACTTGTAATTTCGAAAATACCCAATTATCACCCCGGGTGAATCAACGACTCAACATTTTACCCTTTCAGGATATAAAGTTTATTTTGACTCTTTTTTTGTACGGTTGAGTTGAGATATTTCAGGATGTAAAGTTCACATTATATTATTAGTTGCTTTAATTTAACAGTATCTGATTCTTTAAAAAAAATAAAAAATTATCAGTATCTGATGAACAACTGTTACTGCTACATGAAAACTTATGTGAAAAAAACTATTATTCTTTAAAATTGCACTTGAATTACAAGATGCATAAATCACACAATTCTCGCTTTTAGCCGGAGTGAATAATGCGATAGAAACAGAGAACGTATGCATTTTTTGAAATTTTATGATACCTGAATTCATCCTCTGTTTTACCAGGTAGCAAAACCAGTAGATCTATCCGGCCCCATGGATCAAAACAAACGCTACGAGTACCGCGACCACGATTTCAACATCTCCATGTTCTGGTCCCCGTATCTGGTCAAAACCTCGCGCACAGATCCAATCGACGAAAAGCAGCCCTTCAATCTCCACCTCGACGAATTCGACCTCCACTGGACCACCAAAATCGCGCTCTTCGACTACCTAATCATCTCCGCCGGCCACTGGTTCTTCCGCCCCACCTACTTCTACCTCGATCGCCGCCTAGCCGGCTGCATCTACTGCGCCGATCCCAACGTCCCCCACCTCACCTCTTATTTCAGCTACCGCCGCGCATTCCGCACGGCGTTCCGCGCCGTCGTCGAGGCCAATTTCAGCGGCGTCGCTTTTCTGCGGACTTTCGCGCCGTCGCATTTCGAGGGCGCGGCGTGGGACAAGGGCGGCGATTGCCCCCGGACGCGGCCGTACGGGAGGGGGGAGGCGGCGATGGAGGATTATAGCAGGGAGATGTATTTGATTCAGTTGGAGGAGCTGCGAATTGCGCAGAGGGCGGGGAGGAGAATTGGGGGAAATTTTAGGTTGTTTGATGCGACGGGAGTGATGATGTTGAGGCCCGATGGGCATCCTAGTAAATATGGGCATTGGCAGGGGGCAAATCAGACTTTTGCTAATGATTGCGTGCACTGGTGCTTGCCTGGCCCCATTGATTCGTGGAATGATTTTTTGCAGGAGTTGTTGAAGAGAGAGATTGAAGATAGTAGTGAGAGGTAGGTCTGTAAACGAGTCGAGTGACTAACACGATATTGTTCGAGCTTGTTTGAAATGTTGTTGAGTTTTAAAATTCATGTTTGAGCTTATTTGATTAATTTATTGAGTCGAGTTTGAACGAGCTTAAATCAAGTCGAATACAAGTAGTTGGAAACTTTTACACACTTGTTTAATATTCTTTTACTGATTGAGCTCGCGTTTGAGCCTAACTTTAAATTATACCGAACAGAGTCGGCCTTGAGGCGGCGCAAGTGGTACCGCCGCATAGGGCTCCCGTTTTTTTCTTTTCCTTTATATATATATATATATATATTTTTTTTTTTTCTATATGGATTATATATTTTAAAGTCGATACACATGTAATGTTCGATCTGTAGCTGAGGTCTTATACATAAGAACCATGTATGCATGCAGAAGGTTGCGAGTTCAAGACATGATTTCCCCACAACTTTTTTTTTGTATTTTAAATCATTGTTTTCTCCTTTTATTTTTATTCCAAATCTTAAATCATTGTTTTCCCTTTTTATTTTTATTCCAAATCTTAACAAAATCTTTGTATTTTATTCAATCCTTTTTTTTTCTTATATTTTTCATATTTTTTTCCATACACTGTCTCATTTTTTTCAACCCTTCTCCCTTTTTAATATTTTCTTTCTTATTTTTTTTTTCAAATTAAATCTACACCTAATCTTTTTTTCTTAAATTTATCAAATCAAATCTATACACAAAACGATTTTTTTTTCTTCTTCTTCTTCACTTCTTTTTTTAAATCTTAAAATTGTTATATTCCGTTCATAAGAAAATTCGAAAATCATTGTTTTCTAATAAGATACTTTTAATTTTAGATTTCTTATTCATAAATTTTATTTTGATTGCTTCAAATCTTCAATAATATATTTTAAATTTAATTTTTTTTATTATTTCTTGAATTGATTTGTATTTTTTAAGTTATTGCTAATAGTTAATTGAGAATTTGAGATGTCTCCTCATCGAAAATATCCATCAGGACATGAAATACACTTATATTGTAATATAGAATATTTCGTTATTATACATATTATTTTATTTTTATAATTATAAAATTTTCTTTGTATAATTATTAATGATTATATTAATTTTTTTATCGTCAATATGAAGGGCCCAATAATTTTTTTGCACCGGGTCCCTAAAGTTATCTATCGAAACTTCATAAATAAATTTATGTTTTTTCGGTAATTTTCGAACCGAGCTCAAATCTTTTTCTTCGATTTCTTTTAACTTTTTATCCTGATAATGCTTTATAATTTGAAGGCACAAGCGACATGCTTTTTAGTTGGTTATTTATTGGGTGTTGGACACTCAGAATGCAGGTTCTTCTATTCAAGCGACGGAAACTCAAGACAAAAAAAAGAGAGAAAAAGATGCTGATATTTTTAGTCCCAATTTCATTATTTTGAAACACATGATCTGCATGAGACGATCTCAAAGTCTCATTTTCTCTTTCACATGGATTAAGGTACACTACTTTCTTGTCATTTATTGTGTATTCTTGAATATTTTAGACATTTCTTTATTCATAAAAATTTTGAAGCAATACAAACCTATTCCAACCCAAAACAATCATGTAACAAAAATTCAAATTAATATATTCGAATTTTTAAAAAATTTTTTATTATCAACCTTATATTGAATTGATTGTTTATCTATTAAATAGATTTTAGATTTTATCTTTTCCTGCAATTAGTGTGTATATATATATATATATATTATAGTGATATGTTGCTTTATTAAATTTATCATGTTGTCATTCAATAAATAAGAACATCCAAAAAATTTATAGATAAAATTCATAATTTCAAGCACAATAAATAATGTTTTATTAATTTGTTTGAGAAATGAAGGTGGACTATCTTTTTTTAGATAGAGGGAGTCGTAAAAATAAAATCAGTAGTATCTCTATATATACAAATACAATAGTAAGTAATAGAATGACCTCTTTAGAAACTTACAACTTGTTACACTGAAACTAGCAATTTGTTACACACTAAAACGTGCAACCTCTGTGTTTTTAAAACATAATTGCACTTTTTACTTTTCAATTTTCAGTATAACAAATTATAATTAATTTTTTAAAATATATTATAGAATGCATGGAAGTAACGGCATATAATACGGAGCCTAATTATTATTAGTAGAACTAATATTTATAGGACACACAATTTGCACACTTTCACAATTCACACCATTCAACAATTAATGGCTGCATGAAGTCAGATATTAAACAAGGGCAAAAGGTTACAGTGGGCGAAATAAATTAAACACTAGTTCCCCAATGTCGTAAAGATATTTATTTAAGGCTTCAAACAGTGTCATATAAATTAAATAAACTGTGAGCAATATTCTAAAAAAATCCCAGATTTTTATACATTCGTATATAAAAAAAAATAATGTACAAAATTTGAGATTTTAATTCAAGAAAATCAGTTAGTTAATTACCTGGAGAATTTGATGATCTTGGTGGCTCGACTTTTTCAAACACAATTGGCACATTGGAGGTTCCATGCAATCAGTACAATAGATTGTCATGTACTTCTTTTCATGCACCAAATTCGTGCACTTTTCTTTGTAAAACGGAAGTTGTAACCACGGCTTCAGCCACTTCAATTTGCCTGTCCCCATTGTTGAAATTCCCGGAAATAATTTGATAATTTGGAGGTTTTAATTTGAATTTCTGGATGATCAAACTAATGTGACCCGCCACGCATATTTATATGTATGTTAACGTTAGTGTTGCAGATATATGAAAACTTGATCCTCAAGATTTTCTCTAATTAATAATTCATTATATATTTTTTCGGAAAAAAATATAAAAGGGATCATTACTTTCCTTGTATATATCTAATTAGTTCCTTATACATATATGTTTATCTTAGTTAATATTTATTACCTTTTTCCGCAAATTTTTTATGGTATATTGTTATTTTTTGCTTTATTTGACTCATATATATTGTACTAGTATATAGCCTCAAAGACTCATATTATTACGCTGTCAATAAATTTTGAAACATAAAACTAACTTTTTACAATGGTATAAGGTTTAATGCCCCCATCCGAATTAATTAGATTCCAAAAAATTAGCTAAAATACTACTCCATGTTTTTAGGATTTTATTATATATAGGAATATTTTCTATAACGGCTACCAATTTTAATTACGCTGGACATGGAACAATCATTCACTCTCTGTATCACATCCTAAATAAGTTTTTCTTTTCTTTTCTTGTTTTAGCGTAAATCTTGGGATAATATCATATATTCTTATAAGACCATCAAAAGATCTTGTACTACCTCCATCCATGAAATTTATTCCCACTTTTTTGGGCAGAACATTTAAGAAAAAAGTAAATAAAGTAAAAGTATAACAAAGTATAGGGTGAACAAATTTTACGGTGAAACTGGTTAAGGAGTGTGACTTATATTATTAAAAAGTGTGACTTTTTACTATAAAAGTGTGACTTTTTACTATAAAGGATATTACTCATAAAAGTGAAGGGTGTAACTTATATTATAGCAGAGGATATCGTAATGATAACTGAAGGGTGTGACTTATATTACTAAATGGTGTAATTTATATTACTAAAGAGTGTGTCTAAAAAAAAAAATCACGTTGAACAAGTTTCACAGCAAACCAACTTTAAGGGTATGTTTGTTTTGGGATTCACACGGATGGACTTAGGATGTTGCACTCCCCGTCTCATACGAGTTTGAGATTTAGAATCTGGTTTTTAAATCCCACATTCAATCCACACCTATAAATACCTATAAAACCTATAATTACTCTTCTCAATACATCACACTTTATACACTATATTATTCTTCTCAATATAATATAATATAATAATACACTATCAATCACTATTAAATATTGATTTGACATAAGTTAAATCTCACCCACTCAAATCCCAAAACAAACACATACATTTACTATTCATCAAGGATTCTGAATCCCTGGATTCTAAAACCTTGACTTGTTCCGCACACTTAAATCATAAAACAATCGCAACCAAGAGTATTATAGGGTATTGTGGGGGACTTATACTAAAGGGTGTGACTTATATTACTAAAGAGTATGTCTGTAAAAAAAAATAGTTTCACGGTGAACAAGTTTCACAGCATACTAACTCTAAGAGTATTATAGGGTATTGTGGGGTTCATTTATTAAAAAAAATGATTATTTGTGAGTAAAGTACAATGACAATTAATTAAATGATAGTTGGAGGATAAAGATAAAATATATATTTCCATAAAAGGTATAAAAAAAAATTTGGTGGACAAACACATAAAGAAAATGAGAATAAATTTGGTGGACGGAGGAGTATTACACTTGTATATCTACATAAGAATTTGTGTGAACTCGAGTTTACGATGAACTCTATTTTCTTTAATATTACTTTTGTGTACAAAAATTTGGTTACATGCAAAAAATTATCACTATTATGCACAAAAACTATCACTGTTTGAAAAATAGAATATTTTTAAAAAAATGACAATTTAGTACATAACATTAATAATTTTTATACATAACAGTGATAAAGTTCATGTATAGACAAATTCATGTATAGACCTGGTTCGCATGATTATTACTCGTATATCTATACCCTTATACATTAATAGATGACAAACTCTATAAAACTTGTTCATACTATAAAATTGATACTATTACACTTATAAAACTAATACCACTATTCTTATAAATTAATACATATAGTCTTTAATGCTATGATATGGAGTAGTTTTTCAGTGTAATAGTATATAGGGGTGTCCACGGTGCGATTTTGCGGTTTTTTTTTACTAAATCCGAATTGCTTTGCTACATGTGGTTCGGTTAATTGCACAATTCTAAATCACGATTTTTCATGTAAACGTGATTATGCGGTTTGACGGTTTTACATGAACATAAATATTAGTAGAAGAAAGTGATGTTAATTTAGCCTAAAGATAACAAATTTAATTGATCAATATTCTATATTGAAAAATATATATATAGAAATGAAAAATGAAATAATATCTTTGAACATTATACAAGTACAACATATGAGCTTGTTCTGTATAAAAGTTAAGATTGTGAATTAAAAAAATTATGAAGATGATTTATTTCCTTATGGATTTAGTTAAGGAATGACTCTATAAATTTAGGATGTCGAATAGTAAATTACAGTTTCAACTTGGCGGTGCGGGCGGTGCGGTTTGCAACGAAAATTAAATCATAATTGCACAAATTTTACGGTGCGGTCTTGCATCAAAAAAAAAACCGCGGTTTATGATAAAAATTTATTAATGACGGTGCAATGCGACTCGGTGCGGGCGGTTCAGGCGATTTTTATAATTTAATGGTCACCCATGAATAAATTTTATCAAAATCCTATTCTTAATAGAGAGTTAATTTTATTGATGTGTCGTCTTTTCAATAGTTTTATTTACATGTTGATTGCAGAATTAATTAAATATTATATATTGAGTTGAATATTTTATAATAGTAGTTTTGCATGAGACTGGTTTATATTTTACCTCATAAAAGTCAAACTAGATTAACCAATTTTTTACCTTAACAATATGAATTTAGTAGAACTCCGTCTCACGACCTCAATTAGTGTTATCCTTTTTTATGTTGAATAAAATCTATACATCAACTTTATCATTTTTGTGTGAAAAAATTATTACTGCTTATAAATATAAAGTATATTTGAAACAATAAAAGTTTTTTTTTCGTAAAAGTAATAATTTTTATCAAAAGTGCAGATGTCGAAAGTCGGTAGTCTGGCGGATTGGGACCGCCTAGCCTCTAGGCCGTCTAGGCAGGGACTAGGTGGTTTGACTTTTTTTTTAATTATTATTTTTTAAATTACAAACTAAATTAACATAAATCCAGACAAATAGTTCAACTTCAACTATATAATAAATTAATTATCACATATCAATATCTAAAATGAAAAGACATAATAATTTAAAAATTAACATAAATTACAAAAGAATTAATTGGAAATACATTTGCATATAGTTATCAATTTTCTCCAACTCAAAAATTAGAATATTGGACTGTTCATCCCGAATATGTTGTGTAATGTTTCAAATTTGATTTTTTTAATTGTTAAATGTTGATTTTTAAAAAAATTTAAAAAAATTGAAAATCCGCCCTAGGTCCGGCTAGGTGGCCCTGCTAAAAAACAATTTTTCGCACCGATTTTATCATAAATTTTTTGCCTAGACCGATTTTTTTATCGTGGTTTAATCGATAAGAATGATAGATTTTACACAAAACCTAGGAGAAAAAAATTTTTTTCATCCACAAATTTGATCTTTTATGCTTGCACTTCTTATGTAAATTCTAAATCCTCTTTCATTTCCAAATAGAAATGCGAATTTTATGAGTTGCACCATGTAGTATTTTTACATGATATTATTTATTTTTATTGAACAATAGTAATTATATTTATTGAACAATATTAATTTTTTCTATTAAATCATATTTGATTATTTTCATTGAACATTATCATATTAGTTTAGCCCATATTAATTCTTTCACTGAACATAATCAGTTATGCACCTATTGTACTATGCAATTAGTGAGCACAACTCTTATTCTTTATAAATTTACATTAAAACTAAAGAACATAAGATTTAAACATTTTTACCATCTTTGACATATCATATATGAAAGATACGAGAGAGAATTGAAAAATTAAAAGTATGCTATGAATAACTAAATATCTTTAGTTAAAAATTACAAAAAAGATCTTTTAGGTATGAAAAGATAGAGGAAAATAGTTAAAATGATAAAAGAGTACAAGTCTCTTGTATATCTAATGAAAATAATTTATATAATTTAAAAGTACATTAATTTAATTTCACGGTGCACTTAATGCATACAACGTTTTTAATGACAAATAATGAGGAAGTATATAAAATGTGAAAACTACATATTAAACTATATACAAATTACAATAAAATTTCATTACTAACATAAATTTCTACTTTCTCAATCTGTCTTCTCTTTGAGAAAAAGAAACAGAAGTCAAAAACATTGACACAAAACTATAGGAGTGCTAATTAAAAGAGAGCAATAAATATTATTATTTCATTAAATTTTATTTTCTTAATTATTAAAGTAGGTATAATAATATAATTACTTAACTATATAACTAATCACCTTAACAGCTCCCAAAACCCCCAACCGAAAAAGGACCCTTCTCCGGCATATTCCCGCCGGCGTGCCGCAGCCCCAGCGTGAGCGAGACGTCGCCAGCGGGGAAGTTTCGGCGCATGGCCGCCGCGTCGGGGGAGGCGAATGAAGGGTCGTTATCATTTTGGGGAGGAGTAAATGGGATGGGCGTTGGAGTTTGTGCATGAGTAGGAACGGCGTCGTTTTTGAATTCTTGAAGGTACATTTCTTCCACCATGGGTTTCCACAAACGGACCCTGGCATTAATGAACCAATTTGAGACCTGCATGCATAATCAGATTATTTATTGAGGGTATCTGCTTAATTCAGACCAATTTATTGAACAAATGAAGAAGAAGACAAATGTATAGATCTAGGGATCCTTTCCGAACGCTGATTTTACGTTTATGTATATATTGCATGGACCCAAAAGTATTACCTCCCTTCTTTATGATATATAAAAAGGGAGAAAAATATCCCACTACAAAGTCAACTAAAAACTTACAACCAAATACAAAATGTAGAAAAAAAATTTAGTTCAAATTTCTACACTTTGTATATGGTTGTAATAGTTTACTCAATCTTGTATCTAATTATAATTTTTTCATATAAAAATACATGTGAACTCAATTTCGCGCGAATTTTTGTTTTTAATTAAGAGTGGGTCTTGTTTCACTGAAAAGTGCGACATGTATCCGTAAAATAAGTTGCACGTTTCAGTGTAAATAAATTGTTTGTTTTAAAAATAAATTATTGAATGCATATGAACTATTAATAATGTGTATATGAACTTAGTATTTTTTTTAAATATCACTGTTATATATATATATTATTAATGATGTGTATATGAACTATTAGTCTTGTGTATATAAAATATCACTGTTTAAAGATTATTAATAATAATGTGTGATAGAAAAAGAAAAATGATTATTAATATTCTTATTTATTGATATGGACCACAATTAATATTTATCATATTTACATGAAGATGATTACTACACCTTATGTTCCTTTTAATTATCCACTTAGTTTCACATTTTTGTTCCTTTTTATTTGCACATTTACCTATATATTTTTGCCTATATTTTTTCTTTTTACTTTGAAAATGTAATTATTACCATGGGAAGTATCAACTTCAAGTATAGTTTCTATCCTCTTCAATGTAGTATGTAAACCCAAAACTTGAATCCTCTATTTACTACTCCCTCCGTCCCGAAAGACTCTGCGCCAACTTTTCGGCATGGAGATTAAGAAAAATTATTTTATAGGGGTAGTAAGTGTGTATGGGGGTAATACGTTTGTATTGTAAGATTAATAAGTGTCTATTTTTGGGTGTACAAAATCTTATGAGACCGACAAAAAAAAAAGTATGCTAAATTTTTTGAGCGGAGGGTGTAGTAACTATTTTTTCTGCTATTGCATTTAGGTATATGGTATAATTCCATTATTACTATATACATGTAACATGACAAAATTCTATTTACGAGAATATATAACACACAATTTATAGGACTACAATATGATATTTCATAAATTGTTATGCATTTTATTTTCGTAATTACGTCTAAATAACTAGCTATGCGCCCATACTATTTCTTTTTTAATCATTAACTTTATATATAGGAATTAATGCAAAAATGATAGTAGGAAACTTTTTCAAACTCCACCTACAACTTTTTATT
The DNA here is from genome assembly GCA_037126765.1 of Stenogyne calaminthoides. Taxonomy (NCBI): domain Eukaryota; kingdom Viridiplantae; phylum Streptophyta; class Magnoliopsida; order Lamiales; family Lamiaceae; genus Stenogyne; species Stenogyne calaminthoides. The sequence goes on along the minus strand of JBBCBC010000031.1, from coordinate 9,411,694 downwards.
GTGTGTGAGAGAGAGAGGAAACTATCATGTCTCAGTCCTGTGTACTTGACACAGCTAGCTATTATTATTGACAGCCATTATTTTCTGCTTCAGAATTTTTGTTTTTGTTGAAAAAGACTCAAAGGTTTAAGAAAAGGGCCTTGTCTTTTCTTCATTTCAAGAAAAAAACACACAACAAAGACGCACATACAAACTCACAAACCTCATCTCCATTTGCTGCTCCTAAATATTAAAGTACGTGTTTTAAAATAGTTTTTTCAGAACCTGCTTGATGGGTAATGAAAATGAGTAATGATAATCATTTATATTGATTTTAGCTTGGTAGTTTTGATATACAAAAAAATAAAAATAAGCAATTGATTATCCTCACTTACTCAATGCACCTCACATGATACCCATTATTTTATGTCGTGTGATACAAATTACTAGTAATTATTAACCAGGTGGCTTAGCCCACTGCCACTGGGCTCCTCATTTGAGTGGGAGACTCCAGATTCAATTCCCTCTGAAACTAATTTGGAGTTATGAGAGTTATAAGGTGGATTGACAATTTCGTGGAGTATTTAGGTGCAATTGATGTACTAACTACTAACAACTAACTTTGTTCGATAAAAAAAAAAAAAAATTTACTAGTAATTATTGACTTTTGGCTCCACAGGAAAACTTAGCAGCAGGAACTTTTACTATATATGTATAATTTATAACAAGTTATGCAGGTTGCATTAAAAGAAAAAAAAAAAAATGATTATTCCGAAAATGATGGAAACCAATAATGCCAAGCAGATGCAATGACAGAGAAAGAGTCATAATATATCTATACAAAATGTAAAGAGAGAATTAGATATGTTACCTGGTTTCTTGATAAACCTGTCTGTCGGGCCAGCAGATGCTTATCTGCATCGCTTGGATACCTGAATAATACACCAAACAACATTACATTCACCACTGCCTTTTTCCTAAATTAACCACATATTTATTTAATTATCCGTGACACACTCATTTTAAATAACACAACTTCTTCATAATATAAAATTGATATTGATATCATTATAATTATAAATTAATATCACTAGCATTTAATATCATGATCTTAGTTCATAAATATAAAAATATAAATTGATGAATATTAATATAATAATATTAATTTATAAATATAATTTATAAATATAATTGTATAAATTTAATACTGTAAATAAGTCTCACCGGATGCTAGCTCTTTAAATAAAGCTTTCATCGATTTGTGTCCATACATTAATAATTTATTTATTTCCTACTTTGTTGCTGCAGCTGCATGGGCGTCAGAAAAAGCATACTGATCTGCCCTTTCTCACTATATATCTTGCCATATTCATCGTACTTTCTCTCTCGTGATCAGAAGGCACAAAATCTTACTACATTTACTGTAGTAAAGCTATCATCTCATCACATGATATCAGAATTCCAGAGGGATGAGTTTTTACCAGGGCAATTTTGATCATAAAATTCTGGGAAACATCATTAATGTCAATCGGTTATTAATTACCTACTTTTCCTGATCCAATAGATTTCATTCAGTGTTGTTATAGCATCTATCTATATGCTAGCTAGCTCATGGTCATGTATAGGTGCATGCATATTGTTCCTATGTTATGAAATAGGCCATGAAATTTGGTTTCCAGCAGGAATTTAGGTACAACGAATCAAAGCTGGTGTTACAAACATTTTAAAGCCTTGGTAGCATATAAAAAATCATGTTACACTCCATTTGTCTCATATACATAGGCTGATTTGAGAAAATCAATACTCTTTAGACTAAAAAGAATTAAATTGATTATTCATAATACATACATTGAATATGAATATATTAGTAAATTAATAAGTTAAATAAATATTATTCCATATACAAATATGCACCTATACAAGACAAGCCAGTGACGTGTATTATGAAAACGTCGTCTCACATGATTGTAACACAGAAAACGGCACGCAAATCAAAAAGAAAAGTGAAAAGTGGATTTGAGTGTAATAAAGAAGGGGTATTGTGGGTAATTTAAGGAGGAGATGTTGACTTTTAGTAAATTTGAGTTGAAATAAATTAAAGAAGAGATTTGAGTGATAATTTTGAAAATAAAATGATGTTGTGAGGGTATTAATAATGTTGGGACGTTCAAATAAATAAGTGTTGGATGGAGGAGGATGAGATTTATAGAGGTTGTATATGCATTGTACATGAATGAAACATAATCAATTGTATTAAATTGGTTATGTGCCATCTAACTTAAGATGAATCCTCATTTTTCATTCTGCACTATTAATTTTATTCCTAGAATGTCCAATCTCAATTCTAGGATATCTAATCACAGTCCAAGATTCAAACAATTTTCAATCAATTTTGAATTTTACACAAAAAGTGACTAAAAATATGACTTAAAGATTTATATATTGGATCCCCCTAAAATTTTAAGTTACTATTAAGTAATTAAGAGCTTCAAAATATAGCATTAGATGTCCATTGGAAACAGAAGATGAAACACAAAGCAGATGATCGTAATCAAGGAAGGAACAAAAAACTTTTTTCTTTTCTTTTGACAGCATTGAAATCAATCGATTATTATTGAAGGAACTAAAAACTTACGGGTGGAGAAAATGCTCGAAAAGCCACGCCCTCAAAATATTAACCGATCTTTCGGGCAAGCCTCGTTGAGGCCTCCAAGCTTCTTGCTCCATCATTCCCATCTGATGAAACGCCCTTTGCTGTCTTAAACTTTGCTCCAACGCTTTCAGCCTCGGGGTTTCCCCTTTCGTCAGCCCTGAGGCGGCGCCGCCGTCCTTCTCCCCCAGCTGCTCGCAGCTGTGCTTCAGCTGCGCCGCCACTGCCTCCTTCAGGCACCGGAAATGCCGCGACATCGCCTTCTGCGCTAGTGACGTGTACGGCGCGGCGGCGCCGAAACCCATTATGACGTCGAATGAGTTCACCACCACTTGCATTTGCTCGCAGTAGTGGTTGTACCTTCGGTCTACCTGCATCAGGAGATTGTACGTAATTAATTAGATTCTTGAATTTTTGTGCACTCGTTAATTAATTAAGGGTGTACGAACATTTCAATGATTTTAAATTCAAGGAAATTGAAGAAAGCAACTCGTGTAAATGTAATAAAGTTTGCCGAGATTGTGATCGGAATAATTATCTAAGTCTAATTGAAAGCAACTACTTATATTTCTAATTATTTAAACTACTATAATGTTTTTAATTACCAGTATTAATTATAATTGATTGATTGATTGTTGTTGGCTACCAAATCATAATCAGATGGAAATATTTTTCCTTATGGGTGGTACTTAAAAATCAAGTTTACCCTAACTATACTCATAAAAGAAATATTTAATTATTGAGTAGAAATTTTGTAAATTTAAATTGATGAAATTAAGCGTTGCAAACTCAAAAAAACTTCAAAAATCACTTATTTTTCAGAAGCGACGAAACTTCTGAAAATAAGCTTTTGTATACCTTCACCTGCTTCTGAAAAGAGTGATTTCGAAATCGTTGGAATTAGTTTATATAAATAACTTGCCTCATCAAGCATGGATATTAGTTTGACTTTTCTTCTCTGATGCTCAAGCCTATCGGAAGCCGATAGAGTAGGGAGATCCGTAGCGGCGGCGCCGCCAGCCAGGTTCTTGTTTTTCACAAACTGACCCCTACCAACGCTACAAAACTCTTCCAACAACTCCTGCGCCGCCTTGGAGTATTTCGAATTCCTCAATACATTCATGGCGCCCAAATTCTTGAACTGATACTGTAAAGTATCAGTTGGCCTTCCGTAAAACATCATCCCTCCGGCGCCGTCGAACTCCTCCGCCTTGGAAGACGCCAGCGACAGCGAAAGCCCGTTAGGGTTACTACTTCCGTTTCCTCCCCATGCGAATTGACCGAAAGACCCTTCGGGGGCGGTGTGGAAGGAGGAAGAATGGCCTGGAAGTAGCATGTGGAGAGTGGAGGAAGCCGGAGGCGGCGGCGGCGGCGGCGGCGACTTTTGGTGGAAAAGCTGCATGGGGGCGGCGGAGTGGTCGCCGTTGACCGCCATGCTCTGGCGGTGAGAGAACCAATCGGAGGCAGAGGGAGGGAAATTGAACATCTCCGACAACAGTCCTCCGCCGCCGCCGGTGGTTTCATTTTCTTCTTCTTCTTCCATGACGACTAACGGCGTCGGCCGGCAGAATTCTTGAACCCTAATTTTATCCCTTTGGATTTGGATCTGATGATGATCTTGTGGTTTGTCGAATCCATAAGTGAAAATATTTTGGTGGTGATTATAATCTTGGGACATAGAATAATTTGGTAAATTGTGCTTGTCCAAGAATTTTATAACCATTTCATCATCATCTAATCAATTATAAGAAGAAAAAAATAAATATAATTTAGGGCTGTTCACTATAAATAAATTTAAGGGAAAAATAAAAATTGAAGAGAAGAATGAAAAGGGAAGTGAGGAGTAAAAGTGAAAGCATCATATATATGCAAATTGATTTATTGTTTTTGAATTTTGTAGTTACAAAAAAAAAAAGAGGTTTATGAATTGATGAAGTAAACATGTAGATATATACCTGTTATAGTTGCAGGTTGTGAAAAGGTGCGAAGCCCTCAAACATCGTTTTCTTCTTGTGTATGTAAACAAAATTACAAAAACAATTCTTGAGTTGTGAATCTCTTTCTTTTTTCTTTCTTTCTCTATCTATCTGATCTCTAGCTATTTTTCTATTGATCTGTCTGCTGTTTATGAGGCTGTCGTTTATTTCTCTCTCTCCTTGTTTCTCTTTCTAGTGAGAGTGGTGTTTTTCTCTGCAATCAATCACTAAGTTGCCAAGATAGAGAAAGAGAAAAAAATTGTAATATATATAGTAGTATAATTTTTTATTTTAGAATAAAGACCTTCTTCTTGTGAGTGTGACTCTATATATATGTGTGTGATGGGAAATTGCAATAATTGTATGATGCAATTGATGTGTATTTTTTAAATGGTACTAGTTGTTTTTATTAAATAATATTAACTATTTTTATCGAATAATATTATGTGTTTTTATCATGTAATGGTATTAGTTATTTTCTTTAAATAATATTAGTTGAACATTATTATATGGGAGAATTTATGAGGTGGGACCCACCTAGTAATCCTCCATTTGCTCGATGAAGAATGTCAAGCTCGAAGCGAGGTGAGACTTATTCCGAATTACGAACGACCTTGGTTGGTCGCTATTTCAGGGAACTCGAGTGCAAACGAGGTTGATAAATTAAGGAAAATAAAAATTATATGCTAAAGGACATAGAGCAGAGTTTTGGAGCAGGATATCTTCTTTAAAAGGCTAGGATATCGGTGCAAATCGGCGATGTAACTGTCCCAAATACTTATATTTTGGGAATGTTCAGAGACGTCAAATGGAGATCATGAGATTTGTCCAGGTGTCACTTATTGGACGGTCAAGCTACGGCGGCCTCCCAAAAGAGAACTAAGATTTTCGGCGAGAAAACAGTATCGGCGACCTTTAACGCCGGAGAGTGAGATTCACTTTCCAAAGTTGTACTATAAATATAGACATTAAAGCCATAACAAATAATTCAAACTTTTACTTACCAAACCTCTCTTAAATTAATTCTTCAACATTTATTGTAGAACATTTAAAGTGTTCTTCAATCATTTGCATTCATTGCTCAATATACACATTAATTACTTGTTTGATTAGCCAAACCTTTAAGCCACACTAAATATATTTAGCTTGATTATTTGGCTACCAACAAGTACAAATTATTTTCACTGAACAATATGAGTTGTTTCCACAAAATAGTATTAGCTTTTTTCTTTGAACAATGTTGGTTGTATTCTTTAAACAACATTAATTGCTCAGTATAAGTTGTTTTCACCGAACAATATTAATTATTTTCATTGAACAAATTTTTTTTTTTTTGAACATTAGTTGGTCATTATAAGTTGTTTTCACTGAATAATATTAATTGTTTTTATTGAACAATATCAATTGCATGATGCATATAATATACACAAGTGTTTCTATAGAAGAAATGAGTGCATCAGGATAAAACTATTAAAATGAAAAGTAAGTCTCTTGTACACCCCATGCACCGTACAAATGAAGTGCATTTTTAAAACGTGCAATTTATTTTATCGAAATCATGTAAATTTATATTACACTGAAAAAGTTAAACATTTCAATATAAATAAATTAAACATTTCAACAAAATAAATTGCACGTTTTAAAAATAAATTTAAATTGCACAATGCACATATTACATACAACACTTTGCCATTAATGAAATAAAGATTTAGAATGAGTAGAAAATACAGGATGAGCGGACTAAAAACGAAAGATGTGGCTCTTTCTCCTACACCTATCTTTTTCACCCAAACTACATTTTTTCCTGTGGCTTTTTATAAGCTCTCTTCACCAACTTGATAAAAAATAATATTAATATTAATAGCATACCTGAATCATTGTGTAGTCAGGATTTTGAAATGACGATGTTGCCCTTTTATGTAATATGATTTGTACCATGTTCATTGAAGAAAACGTAGTACAAGATCAAATAATACTCCAATTCAAGTTAGATGAGTTAGATCGAGAAAAGAATAAGAGGAAAATTAGTTGGTTAAACATTTTTCTCCCTACTTAAAAGGTAAACAAATAAATCTACCTTGCATTATAAGTGGTATGTACTTTTGTAGATGTAATAAGCGAAAATGACATGTACTTAGACAAATTTAATATGTAATTTGCATGCATAATAAGTTAACACAATTATGTATATGTTTGGCACTAGATATAGCATGGATTCAATCTTGTTAATTAAATTAAATAAACAGAAAACACTAAATAATGAAAAATAATCTAGCCCTTTTAGATTGATCCTCCAGATTTTCTGGTCGGACTCCCGCTAATAATTGCTCAGGTGAGCGAGTATAATTGCATTTATTTATTTAAAATTTAACTGAAAAATTATTTAAGGTTATTGGTCAGAAAAAAATGATTCTTATTTTTATTTTGACAGGTGAAAATAAAATTAATAATATACAGTAACTCAGTAAGATAATAAATTTCCTTTTCATTTTGCGTATAAAATTAAAAGCGGTTTTCGAATTCGTCCAATAGTTCTTTATGAGCTAATCTTACACATTGTAGCAAAATAAGCGTTCATGTTGCAGATAAAGTTAGTATCATGTTTTATTTCACATTTTTAGTTAAATAGATCTAGTGTTATACATTTCAGACTTTTAGTTATATTAGTTTGTACATTTCGATTAAAATTAGTGTCACGTTTTAGTCAAAATTCATGTCACATTTCATTCCGTGTTCAGTTGCACGGTGCACCTGGTGCACAAGAAACTAACTCAATAATGAATATTGGATTTTGGTACGAGGAAAGTGCATGAGCATAAATTTGGATTTGTTTTCGAGTGTTTTTTTGATCGATCAATGCACATATATATATATATATATAAAATAGATAATAGTAGTTGTGTTGGTACGAGGAAGGTGAAGCATAAATGTCAATTTGTTTTCACTGTCGGATTTTGTTGAATGGAGGATGAAATCATGAAATAGAAAGGAAAAGCTTCAGGCTACATCGTCCCATCAGGCATCAATTCTAAAATTATCCCAAACACATGATTTTTTGTCACTGTATACTATGATATGACGTTTTTTAGTGGAATGATACATCTATACTATCATATTTGATGTTCCACTTTATATTTTATAATGTAGATGAAAAACATATGAATTGTTAAAAAAAAATAAACGAACCATTATAACCATGGATCCATCACTAAAGATTCAGAATGTAAAATATAATTGGAACATGAAAAAATGACACCGATGAATATTAGATCTGAATTTCTAGTAGGCCAACTATTATATATATGTAATTTGGAGTTTATTTAAATTTGGTGATAGACGGTGTCAAGTGTAATTGAATCGGATTGCTCTTTAATTAATTACAAATATTTGTATGCACTAATTAATTACATGATGCATTTAAATTTATCTTTTAAATAATATTAATTTGTTAGTATTAATAGTTTTTTTAAAAAAAAATTAATTATGTATACGTACAACTAATATAGAAAAAATGTATTTTATACTAATATAGACTCTTCACCTTTTATTCTAGCTTTTGAGAACACATAATTCAACGCTACAAGCTTTTTTTATTCCGTGACCACAATCCCACTAGACATGGGTATTAGCTTCACTTCAGCAGAATTATTTGCTTCACGATATCTTTTAATTATCTGGAACTAATGAGATCTTTATTTATTGCCACATTATTGTGTGCTCGAGTTTTAAGAAAAAAATGATAAATTGTTAAGGTAGAAAGAGTTGTTTTTTACTCCCTCCGTCCCATGAGGACTTGAACACTGAAAATAACACGCAAACCAAGTAAAGTGAGTTTCAGTGGGTTTCAGTGGAATAAAATAAGAGTGTTGTGAATGTATTAATATTATGTTTATTTCTATTTTGGGAATGTTCAAGTAATGTTGGGAATTCCAAATAAGACAAGTTTCAAGTAATGTTGGGATGAAGAGAGTAGTATTTTATGTGATAAAGTGATAAAGTGATGGGTAGTTGGGGCTAAAAAGAGTTGTTTATTAGTATGTGAAAAAGTGATAAAGTAGATATTTTTATTTAAGGAAAATGGTAATTAAGTACGGGATGCCCGAAACAGGCAATCGAGTTTGTGATGGAGAGAGTACATTTTTCCATTTATTCTATGTTGTGTTCGATATAATTACTCAATTTAATCGAACACGACGGAGGGACACGTTTATTAATCAACTATTAAAATAATCATGCTCGATGGACAAGTGTGCTTGCCGACCAAACATATTTGCTTTCGCCAATTTCATACTTTCGCCGACTAAGCAAGTTTGTTTTCGCCGAACAAAGCATCCTTCGTTCGGTATTTCATTGTTCGCCCGAAACGAGCAAGTTTGCTCGTCGGCTCCACTACTCGAAACAAAATACGCCGCAACTTACCAAATCTGGCATAATGACGATCTTTATCTCGAGATGATCTGAAGAGATGTTGATCGATCATCAAGCCGATCGGATCGGAAAAAGAAATCGATAACTGGCTTTCAAGTGACCGAGGGTCGATGTCCGGTCGGAAGAGATGAACTCGATGAAGTTGAGTAACAGAAGGCTCAGATAAGCTGAGGACTCAGATAACCTGAGGGCTCAGATAACCTGAAGGCTCAGATAAGCTGAGGACTCAGACAACCTGAAGGCTCAGATTTGCTCAATGCTCAGATAACCTGAGGGCTCAGACAACCTGAAGGCTCAGACAACCTGAAGGCTCAGATATGCTCGATGAGAACAATGTTCCTGTATAAAATTGATATGTCCGAAGGGGCGAACTGGGAACCAATCGAGCAAAATATGAGTTGGACGACCAAAAGAGTGCCATATGAACAAGCAAATATAAAGATCAACCAGGAAAACGAAGTTGAAAACGTGGCAGCATCACATGAGTTCTTACAAGACACAAAGACTCCAGCTCATGCTTGCCTAACCAGCTCTTGCTTGTTTGAGTACTATAAATAGAAGAAAAAAGAACAAGAGAGGGAAAAAAAATTGCAGAGTTCACAAAAAATTTCCCAGAGTGGTTCAGAAAAAAGTTCACAAATCATCCATACTCGGAAAAATCCTTAGCACTCACACACTTACTCTCCAAATCATCTTCTTTCATAGAAGTTCATCTCATGAAAAGTATGTTGTACTGTGTATGTAAATCTCGCAATACAATATCCCTGGCTTGGCATGCCCCCAGAGTAGTCATTCACTAACGAACTGGGTCAACAATTTCCTGTTATTTACCATATATAGTACACGTACTTATTTTGTTGGTGAGTTGTTATCAAATTAGCCACATAATATTCTCCATATAAAACGACTCGCAACATTCTATACTATGATAAAGGATAACACTTGAGTGTATCAGTTGACAGTTGTATCGTACAACTAGTGCATAATTATATATATAATTGATAGAAACAACTAATATTGTCCAGCTAGCTAGATAAGAGTAAGCCTCTTGTACACGAGATGCACCGTGCAACTCAAGCCTATTTATTTATAAATTATGTGTTGCAAGTCGTTTTTTAATGAGAATACTATGTGACTAATTTTAAAACAACTCACAAATAAAATAAGTACGTGTACAATATTACAGTAAAGAACAAGAAATTGTTGATCCAGTTCATCAATAAATGACTACTCTGGGGGCATTCCAAGCCAGGGATGTTATATTGCGAGGTTCAAGTATACAGTACACAATACTACTCGCGGTGAAAACTTCCTTCTACGAAAGATGGTGAATTGGAGAATATATGTGTGAGTACTTGGGAATTTTTCTCAACCTTCTTTTTGTTCTTTTCGATTCTACTTATAGTACTTTGACAAGCATGTGCTGGTTTGGCAAGCATGAGCTGGAGATTTTGTGTCTTACAAGAACTCATGTGATGCTGCCACGTTTTCAACTTCGTCTTTCTGGTTGACCTTTGGATTTACTTGCTTGTAAAGCATTCTTCTTGTCGTCCAGATGGTTCAGTAAGTGACTTGACTTTTATGTCATATTCCATTTGTATTGATTTTTGCTCGACCGATTGCTCTGCTCGCCCCTTCGACCATATCGATTTTGTACATGAACATTGTCCTTAACGAGAATACAAAAATAACTATAATGCTCGCCAGATTTGGCGAGCACACTTGTATGGTTAGCAAGGTGAGCACACTTGTATGGTTGGCAGGGCGAGCACACTTGTATGGTTGACAATCATTATCTAGGCGAACACCTCTTCATCGGTGCCACTTGTATAGTTGGCAAGACGAGCATACTTGTGTGGTTATTTTAATAATTTATCGATACATGTGTCCCTTTGACGTGTACAAATAAATCGAGGAAAAAACATCGATCACAACAATACCCCCAGTAAGATCGCTTTGTATTCATCATGGGGGCCCATTTGTTGGTTATATTGAGCGGTATTCGTAAGTGTCGCCGCAAATGTTACGTGTTAAGTGTCGGACTAGTGCTCAATCGAAACCCTCTTTTTTTTTGAATTTTCAAAATCCGGAACCTAAATAAAACCAATTTCTTTGCCTTTTTTTTTTTTTCTTTCTCTTCATTCTCTCTTCTTTCTTTCTTCACATTCCGCCCCATCTAAAATTTCCGCAAGAGCCCGCTTTATTTTTGAAAAGATTTCTTCCGTAATTACTTCCACTTAATTCCAATTATGACTTCTCGTTCGAAGTTCTACCACTTCAATAAGTCAAACCATCATAGTTCCTCTTCCTCATCTTACCGTCCGATCATCCGTAGTGGTCTTTAATCGCGCAGGAGATGAACGCCGGGTTCAAGATCCTACCGGCAAATTCGACAACCATTTGCCATTCTTTTTCATCGGATTAAAACGACGCCTCAAGCTAATTAGATCGGGATTTAGCCCACAACCGATTTTTTAGATGATTCGGATGAAGATTCTTTATCCCAACCCCAAATAGAATCTAGGGTTGTAGGTAATCGTGATGTAAATAGGGGTGACGATCATATGAGGGAGGAAATCCTAGTAATTGAAAATGCTAATGAGTCGAACAGAGGAATTGATGGCGAACAAAATATGGCGTTTGATATTCCTATTGGTCTTCCTCATGCCCAACATATACCGAGTATAGTGCTCATTTATGATTTTGAATGGCGTAACAACCTCACAGGACAAGTGGTCGAAAATGAATATCCAAATGAGCAAAATTGCAAGTGTGATCGATGTAGATATGCTCGACCAATTGTATCGGAATTACGAGACTCAAAGGATGTGTTTTTTACGGCGTACTGTCTACGAAATGAAAGACCCGCCCCTCTCCGAAGGTTGTGTTCTTTGTGAATTTAGATACAATGGAAACGGGTCTTGATTCCCGCCATCCGATTATTACCGCTTGCTCGTAGAATGGAATATCACCATTACACAGCTAATGCCAAATGGGTGGCACATGATTATGAGTTTCCTAACTCTGTTCGGCAAAACGAAACCTGTGTACTACCCAACAGCAGTAGAACTTACTTGATTAGTTCATTTGTCTCGACCCAAAGGCGAACACGGATGGTTGTTCATGCAAGCGAATGCAAAGTGTAAGGTCATCGAGGATGTGCCTAATAAGATCACGGATTGGAAAGAGAAGTTTTGGTTCGTCGGGGGTGATTGGAAAAGTCCTGCTTCAGGATGTGAACCAAATGCCCGTTTAGACATCCCCATTGATTTCGGAATTTATCGAAGTAAGTATTTTTGTTGTTTTACTCTCCTCAGTGACTGATTTTAACTTATTTCCTCAATCTCAGGAATTCAAGCAACCACAGACAAAGAGACAAAAGATGGTTATTTCAGTAGTATCTGGCAAATCGACCTTGAGCCATACTCAGAACGCTCGGTGAAAACGTTGAACACTGTTGACCAAAGGAAGAAAGGAGGATTGTACGTGCCCCCTCACCATTTAGTTGCCCTCAATCCAACTGGTAAGGATTGTCTTTTACACTTGTGAATATGTTGTGCCTTTGTGTCTTTCGGTTTTTTATTTTTTTTAATAAATTCTTTTCTGGTTTTTCTGCCTTTAACTCGCCAGAATTATTGCCGTAAGCAGTTTAACATTGAAATGGCTCTAACCAAGAGACCCCAAGAGCTTACTTCCGATCCGGCCGAGAGAGATGCTCAACGAGCAAACCAGGGAGGCGAAAGGACCGAGAAAGGCGAGCCCCCTCCGGACCGGGCCAAGGCGAAGTCGAGTCAGCAAAAAAGGACAACTCGTCCTGTCGAGCATGGATCGAGTGACCAGGCTCCCTCACCAAAGAGATCCAAAGGGCTACCTGACGATCAAAATCCGATAGCCCCATCGAGCACCAATGTTGTTAATGAGGCGATCCTCATCTTTGAAACGACCGGAATAAGCGCCTCGTGGTCGGTCCGATCCACACATTCTTAGAAATGGAGGTCGGTACATCTACTCACCCCTCTTTGGACCACGAACCTGGACTTATTTAAGTTCCCAGCTCCGTTCCCCCGAGGATAAGTCGTTTATGGGATGAGACCCTGCTCGGGTGAACAGGTATGTTTGCTCGCCTATTGTAGTGTCTCTTTGTTCTATCTGATTTGGTCGTTTAATCATATATTTTTTTTAACACGTAGGTTGAGCAGTTATCGCCCTCGATGCGAGTTGAAAGACTATTATTGCTCCTCATCGTCCGCAACATTCCGGCCTTCCGGCATGTCCGAAAAGCGTGTGAGACCCCATCCGAGCATGGACTCCAACAATCTTTGGAAACCATGCGACTTGGCCTAGTCCGCCCAACTTCAGGCCAAATATGTGACTCTTATCTCGAGTTTCAAGAGAAGGTGAACGAGGTGACGAGCCCAAGATGAAATGAAGTTCGGTTCAAGAACAAGTATCCTCATTAGCAGAGGCTCGTAAAAGCTCAAGAAGATGCTCGCCTAGCTCGGGAAGATGCTTTCGCCAGTTGTTGGGATTTATCTTTGAAAAGTATGCTTTTACTTTGTATAATCGAAAACCGAATTTTGAGACTTATTCTTGAAATAAATTGTTTATCATCGATGCTTTAAATGTGATTGAATGTTATATATATTTCTTTGCATAAGCTGTTCAATAATTAGTACGTGTTACATCAGTAGTTAATTTAGTGATACCGGATCACGAAGATTAAATTAACAGATCCCTTGTAACTAAAAAGTACGCCATTCACGACCTAGATGGAAATGAACAACCATCGCGAAAGGTTGAGGTGTAAAGGCCGGATTGGTTTGTCTTGACCAAGAGATTACACTAGTCATGGTGATCTTATTTGAATAGGACCTCTGAGGAGGATAAATTCTTGAATCGAACAAGGAAGAATTAGACCTCGGTGGTTCGTTGTTTCTTAACCTTCGTCCCTTAAATAGGATCGTGGGATTGGTAACCATTGCTTTGACTTATCATGGGTAGCTTAATCGAGAGAGATTCAATACTTTTATCTTGGGCAATATTATTGGTCACGTGTGATTCTTAAGATTTATCTGAAGAATCGTGTGTAAAGCACGCTTGCTTGATTTGCCCTTGGGAGGTTCATAAGCTTTATCATACCAAATCTTAAAAGTGGAATTTGTTTCCGGTATGGATAATAATGTTGAACCGTTCCTCTACCAAGGACAAAAGATATTAATTAACGGAAAGGTATTTCAAATGGCTTGAATTAATTAATGGGCTAGATAATCTTAAACACGGGAAATAATGACCAGGGAGCCATATTGATCGTAATATGGGTTAAGATGGATAGTCAATATTAATTATGTAGTGGGATTAATTAATATTTATGGGCTTGAATTATATTGTGGCTCAATATTAGATATTCAAGATCCATTAGAAGGTCCAATCTTAATTCTCCTAAAGGCCCCCCGAGTAGCCCAACATATAGTCCAATAACCCAAAAAGGTGATTAAAATAAAATAAATATTGTTGCTTATATTTCCTCATTATTTTCGAAAATTATGGATAAAAGAGGAGAAAGATTTTCTTTGAATTTTGTTATGGAATGAAGATATGTATTCTTGGAATACAAGATTATCTCATTAAAGTCAAGAAATCTCCCACTTGGTTATTCATTAAGTATTTTCAAATTTTTGAAAAAATAGAGGGCAAGAAAGATTTTCTTGATTTTTTGAAAAGATATTATGGAAGATATGTATTTTTGAAATACAAGAATATCTCATAAATTCAAGAAGATCCAAATCTTGGATTCAGACAACTTCATTTTTTTCGAAAATTCCATAAAGAAAGAGGAGGTGGATTTTTGTGGAATATTTTAATTATGGGAAAAAAAGAATATATGGGATATATTCAAGATTTTTGGTGACCAAGAAAAGTTTTTTCCCACATTGAAAATTCACTAAATTTTCGTGCTCCTCCTCTCCTATAAATAGGGATGATTAGTTCATTCCCAAGTACAATTCCATGTCTTTGAAATATTAGCAAATCCACATCATTGGTGCAACAAAGTTTATTTTTTTTTCCTTTTGTTAATTAATTGTTGAACAGTATCCTTCCACCGGATTGTCGAGCAAGGGCTAAGGGAATACTTGGGAAGTCCTTTTGGTTAGTCCGTCGACCGAAGCCAACGCCATCCCGAGAATACGTTCACGTAAACCCGTAGATTCCGTCGTAGGTTTTACGTGGTTTTTATATGCATGATATGTTGTTGCAATTATTATTTGAATTAATATAGGATTAATTCATGCTAGTAATAATTAATGAATTAAATTTGTATTTAAATATTCACCCCGAATAGATCTCAGGCAACTCATTCCCTAACAATCGCATATCGAGCCCTTTGTTTAAGCTCTGAATTTTTTTAAATTGTAATTTAATTCGTGGACATTAAATTTGAAATTGGATAGTAGAATGTTAGATCTGCTTTTGCGGTATCCAATTGTCATGGATTTTAATGTTTTATTTTGCATGCATATAAACCGTGGTTTTTAATTCGATTCGATTCGGATTTGTTTTGCCTCGAGAAAATCCACGAGTAGACTAGGATTTGTTTGATTTGATCAATGTAATAGATTAGTCTAGATCTAGGTTTATTTACTTTTTTGTAAATAAATTGTAACCGGATCTTAAAAACGAAGAGATGAAGAATTAAAGGACGAAATCGAGAAGGGCGGCGAGCGTATGGCACGCATAGGCGGTGAGCTGGCGCGTGAAAGTGAGGCAGGCGACAGGGGTCATACAAGACGGCCGGCGCGGTCCAAAGCCGAAGCGGACGGCGTGTGGCAGACCTGGAGCACGACTGTTGTGGAGACGCGAAGCCGCTGAGGTCATGAGTAGGCGAGGCGAAATAGTTTCATGTGGAGCGATCTTGCGCCGACGCCATGGGCGGCTTTGCCGAGGGATCGACTCACTCGCGATTGCCGCTGAGGCGAAGCGAGGGCGTTGGGCGTCTTTACCCGAGCGGTCGAGGTTTAGCGCCCTAGCGTACATCGCCGGATGCGGGCGCATCATGCGTCCGTGAAATTTTATGGCGTGGCCGGTTCGAGACGAAGCATTTTTCGAGACGAACAATTGGGAGAAATTCGAGAGGCGTGTTTCTTCAAGATCAAGTCAAGAAAAATCAAACCATGACAATTGGATAATTTTTGCCCAATATGTTTATTTTTTTCATTTTGCTTGATTTATTTGTCTTTATCTTATGCTTTATTTAATTTGTTTAAATGTGTTTGCATGAGGGTTGCCAAATTGAAAAATCTCAACTTCAAAATTACTAAGTATGTTTTAAATAATTAATTGACAATTTTATTAGGATAATAAAATTGAATTAATTTTGACCTCCATGATTTATTTATTTGTGAATTCTTTTGGAGAAATTCCCCAACGGAGACGGTCCAAAAGATAGGTTTCACATGAATGAATTCCAAAGCGGATGATTGTGGGTTATTACTAGTGGCGGCGATGACCCTCCCAACGAGGCTCGATCAAAGTGAAATAGTAATCCAGTATTTAATCATGGTTATTACTTAGGTATAAAATTGATATGCATATCTTCTATAAAGTCCCCGTCAATTTTATATTGGTCAGTGCGGAGCCAACTATTAATCTGGATATTAAGGGTTTTAATCGTTCTTGTTTGTAACCCGCTTGAATGTGTTTAAATAATGACCCACCCAACGCGGGCTTATTTAAATTGTTTTGAGATGTTGGTGATGCATGTTCATATTTTTTTGAGATTTTAAATATGATGAAATGTGATCGAACCTTGTGATATACTTGTCTTTATTGCATATAGTTGTTTTTATTTCGATTAAAGATGTCGTTACCTTTTAATCCACTGTTATTATACTTAAAGTCAATAAAATATGTATGGAAACTATATTAATTGGAAAATTATAATTGTCCTAACTGCACAAAAGCACAAGTGGATTTTGACACACACAAAATCAGATGAGCCAACCGACGAGTCAAAACACGCGGGACTCGTCGGATCACCTCATGAGAGATGTCATCGGCTGAAAATGGTGGATAAAAACCCGTAAAGGATTACGTCCTCAAAATAGATGGCCCATCTGAACAAACTTGAGATTCTCGAGTCGCAGATTATGATCCGGAGACTCGAGATGAATTTGGTACTTCATTTTACGCGTAAAGGTTTTTTGAGCATTTTGGCCTCGCTAGCTAATTTGTTACAAACTTTTGGACTCGGCAGAAATGATGATAAGGCACCAAACTCAAGCTTTGACGGCAAGTGGTCCGTCTTCATCTTCTAGGCCAAGGGTAGGCAAGATAAAGAAGAGGACCAAAGGCCATAAGCAATAAAACTCAACTGTTGCCAAGGGCAATGGTAAGATGAGGAATGCTTGTTGTGTCAAGGAAAATCCAAAGAGGAAGTGCTTAAGCTGCGGTGAGAGAGGACAATGGAGGTCTTGCCTGTTCCAACCCCAAAAGGGACGAAAAGAAAGGTAATTCTCATACACTAGTTGTTGAAACTTGTTTAGCGGGCGATACTTCTCATTCGTGGGTGGTTGATACGAGATCCACTAATCATGTTGGTTTCACGGGTTCTAAATGATCCAAGCAACGTAGTGGGGAGTGAGATCCTCATCAACCGGGCAACGCGTTTTAAAGTAGAAGACATTGAAGTGCTACGTAAGTGGCGAGATATTGCAATGCTTCTGGTAGTAACGATTATTGAAATACTACGCAAAGTAGTAAAGACATTGCAATGCTACACGAAAGTAGCGATTAAAAGCGATGGGAGAATGCGCCTATCTTTTGAAGATAAAGTTTTTTTTTTGAGATTATCTTTATGTTCCCCAGTTTTAGAAAGAATTCACTTTCGGTTTCTAAAATTCGATTAAAGGACACTAAGTTTCTTCTAATAAGAATGACATCATTTTTGAAATGATGAGTGTATCATTATGGGACATTGATGGAAAATCTCTATATAATTAACTCATGCACACCACTCATTTAAATGTATCCTATAACACATCAATTGTTTTCGAGAAAAGAAAAGCGTTCATCGGGGCGTGAACGAGACACTTTTTGGCATCTAAGATTAGGTCATATAAATCCAAAGAGGATCCAAAGGTTGGTGAAAGATGGTTCACTGGAGAGTCTCCAAGTTGAACAAATTTCAACCTGTGAATCATGTTTGGAGGGTAATATGACCAAGATGGCATTTGGAGCCAAGGGGAATGGGGCTAAAGAAGTGTTGGAGATCGGTCACATAGATGTACGTAGTTCAATGTCAACCAAAGCCAAGAGAAGGTTATGAGTAATTTTATTGATGATTACTCAAGATACATTTTCCTTATGAAGCATGAATCGAGACCTTGAGAAATTCTAAAGAATTTAAGGCTCAAGCAGAGAATCATATGGAAAACGTATCAAGTCTCTACGATCCGATCGTGGAGGCGAATACCTCCTCGATGAGTTTTTGAACTACTTATCTGATGAAGGGATTGTATCCCAGCTCACCGCACCCGGAACCCCTCAACAAAACGGGGTTTTTTGCAGAGCAAAGCAACATAATTCTTTTGGAAATAGTTAGATCAATGATGAGTTATACGGATCTTCCCGAAGTCGATTCGGGGTCATGCCTTGAAAACGCCGACTTACATTCGAACTTGGTGCTATCCAAATCGGCCCAAAACCCCAAAGAATTGTGGACCGGGCGAAAAGTCTAGTATGAGACACATGAGAACTTTGGGGTGTCCGCCTACGTGTTGGACAAGGAAACCGATAAATTGGATCCTCGATCGTAATTAAAGGTCGCATTTTGTAGGATACCCCGAAGGGAACAAAAGGGTGAATGTTCTATAGTTAGAAGATCAAAAGGTGGACATTCAAACCCACTTTAGATTTTGGAAGAAAAACTATAGAACCAAAGAAAACCAGTGAGATTACCTTAAATGAGCTTAGAGGGCAAACCTCGGTCGATGTTTTCTTAGATGATATACCAAACGACACGTTTTCTGGCAAGACCTCGTTATAGTGGGAGGGTTGTTAGGCGGCCGGGAGATTCATGGGAATAGGAGAGTCCTCGGACTTGATTCGAGAATCGCACTCTATGGACATATGACGAGGCACTCCAAGATAAGGATCACGATTTCTTGGCAAACAAAGAATGAAAAAGTGGGTTCTATGTTTCATAATAGAGTGTGGGAGCAAGTCGAACCACTTAATGGGGTCAAACCCATTAGATGCAAGTGGGTATATAAGAGGAAAAGAGGATCGGACGGGAAGGTTGAAACCTTTTTAAAGCAAGACTAATGGCGAAAAGGTTATACTCGTAAAGAAAGGGATCGATTATGAGGAAACTTTTTTCGCCATAGCCATGCTTAAGTCCATCTGTATTCTCTTATCGATTCTTTCACAAGATTTTCGACCTTGAAATCTGGCAAATAGATGTCAAGATGCTTTCTTAATCGGAAGTCTTGATAAAGAGATCTATGTGCAACAACACCAAGGTTTCATTGAAACGGGCCAAGAACACCTAGTTTGAAAGCTCAAGAGGTCCATTTACGGACTCAAACAGCATCGAGCTTGGAACCAATGTTTTGATCATGTTATAAAGTCTTATGGGTTTGATCAAAATGAGTTTGAAAGTTGTGTGTATAAAAAGCGCGGTCGGAATCGAGATTGGTATTCTTAGTACTTATCGTATATGACATTGTGATCATCGAAACGATGTGAAGGTGTGATCGGGGCGTAAGGGCATGTTTTTTCAAAATAGTTTGATATGAAAGACTTAGGAAAACCGGACACATCCTTGGGATCAAGATCACAAAGAAAAGGATGGTCGGGTTATCGCAAGTTTCATACATAGACACCGGTTTTGAAACGATTCAAAGATGCAAGATTCCAAGAAAGGATTACGACTTTTCGGACTTGGAATCCATCTATCCAAGAAAATGTTCCCTAAGACGAAAAGGAGATAGATGACATGAAAGGTATTCCTTGGCTTCTACCGTCGGAAACCTTATGTATGCATTCTTTGCGTAGACGAGACCCAGGATATCCGCTTTCGCGAGGCATGGTAGCGAGATATCAAAGTAACCCAGGAAAGCGATTGGATCTACGGTTAAAAACATTCGAAAAGTGTCCGAAAAGAACTCGGGATAGAATGTTGATTTATCGAATCGATACTCAATCCCCATCGGCCATTCTGGCGGACTCGGATTTCCAATCGATTTAGATTCCGAAATTATCCGCCTCGGTTAGTGTGTTTCCATTTGGGAAGTGTAGCCATCAAATGGACGAGTGTGAAGCGTAAATGCATCTTTGAATCAACCATGGAACTCGGGTAAGTAGTCGCCAGGAAGCGGTGAAAGAACCGATGGGGCTCTAGATTTTCTTAGTGGACTTGGATGGTGTTCTCATTTGTTGTAAAGCAATATATGCTTTGGGCGATTTGCAAATTAAAGAGAACCAAGAGTCCACGAGTCAAACAAACACATTAAAGGAAAAGACATCTTATACGAGAAATCAAGTAAGAGAGGAGATATAGATGTGGCAAAGATAGCGTCGAGGAATGACTAGCGAGATCCATTCACAAAGCGCCTGCCTCAATACATTCGAGAGACATGTGAGTGGAATGGGTGTCAAGCGGATTTGCTAACTGCTTTGAGTATAAGTGGGAGAATTTATTAGGTTAGGTGTAGGTGACATTAGATGTCACGGACTACTCGAGACGTGTTGTAGTATACTTAAAAGCAGACTTTGAGTATAAGTGGGAGATTGTTGGGATTATACTGAAAAGTATGCTTTTTACTTTGTATAATCGAAACTGAATTTTCAGACTTATTTACTGAAATAAATTGTTTATCGATGCTTTTAAATATGATTGAATGTTATATATATTTCTTGCATAACAATTCAATAATTAAGACGTGTTACATCAGAAGTTAATTTAGTGATACCGCATCACGGAAGATTAAATTAATGATCCCCTTGTAACTAAAAAAAGTACGCCATTCACGACCTAGATGGAAATGAACAACCATCGCGAAAGGTTGAGGTGTAAGGCTCCGATTGGTTTGTCTTGACCAAGAGATTACACTAGTGCATGACCGATCTTGTTGAATAGGACCTCCTGAGGAGGATAAATTCTTCAGAACTGAACAAGGAAGAATTAGACCTCAGTGGTTCGTTGTTTCTTAACCTTCGTCCCTTAAATAGGATCACGTGGGATTGGTAACCATTGCTTTGACTTATCATGGGTAGCGAATCAGAGAGAGATTCAATACTTTTATCTTGGGCAATATTATTGGTCACACGTGATTGCTAAGATTTAATACGAAGAATCGTGTGCAAGCACGCTTGTTTGATTTTCCCCCCTTGGGAGGTTCATAAGTTTTATCATACCAAATCTTGCAAGTGGAATTTGTTTTAGAGATGGATAATAATGTTGAACCGTTCTCGAATCAAGGACAAAAGATATTAATTAACGGAAAGGTATTTCAAATGGCTTGAATTAATTAATGGGCTAGATAATCTTAAAAACACGGAAATAAAGACGGGAGTCATATTGATCGTAATATGGGTTAAGATGGATAGTGCAATATTAATTATGTAGTGGGATTAATTAATATTTATGGGCTTGAATTATATTGTGGCTCAATATTAGATATTCAAGATCCATTGAAGGTCCAATCTTAATTCTCCTAAAGGCCCCCTAAGTAGCCCAACATATAGTCCAATAACCTGAAAAAGGTGATTAAAATAAAATAAATATTGTTGCTTATATTTCTCATTATTTTGAAAATTATGGATAAAAAGAGGAGAAAGATTTTCTTTTGAATTTTGTTATGGAATGAAGATATGTATTCTTGGAATACAAGATTATCTCGTTAAAGTCAAGAAATCTCCCACTTGGTTATTCATTAAGTATTTTGAAATTTTTGGAAAAATAGGGCAAGAAAGATTTTCTTGATTTTCTTGAAAAGATATTATGGAAGATATGCATTTTTGAAATACAAGAATATCTCATAAATTCAAGAAGATCCAAATCTTGGATTCTTGCACAACTCATTTTTTTCGAAAATTCCATAAAAGAAAGAGGAGGTGGATTTTTGTGGAATATTTTAATTATGGGAAAAAGAATATATGGGATATATTCAAGATTTCTTGGTGACAAGAAAAGTCTTTTTCCCACATTGAAAATTCACTAAACTTTCGCGGCTCCTCCCTCTCCTATAAATAGGGATGATTAGTTCATTCCCAAGTACAATTCCATGTCCGAAATATTAGCAAATCCACACATGCGTGCAACAAAGTTTATTTTTTTTTTTTTTTGTTAATTGTTCATGAGTATCCTTCCACCGGATTGTCGAGCAAGGGCTAAGGGAATACTTGGGAAGTCCTTTTGGTTAGTCCGTCCGGACCAAAACCCACCGCCATCCCCGAGGAAGTACGTTCACGTAAACCCGTAGATTCGCGACGCGTAGGTTTTACGTGGCTTTTTATATGCATGATATGTTGTTGCAATTATTATTTGAATTAATATAGGATTAATTCATGCTAGTAATAATTAATGAATTAAATTTGTATTTAAATATTCACCCCGAATAGATCTGTGCAACTCATTCCCCAACACAGGCCAGAGAAGAGCTATGCCTTGCTCGGGATGAGTTACACTGTAACAGAGAAGAGGTGGCAAAGATCGGGGAAGGTTCAGATTTAAATAACGCTGAGCTCCAAAAGCTTAAAACAGGTATCGAGGTCGTAGAGTGTGAGAAAGCTCTGCTCGCCAAATAACTCCTCACTGCTGAAGAGATCAACACTCGTCTGGGTCTTGAAAATTCAAAACTGCACACTGAAGAGTATGTTGATTCCATGTCCAATTTCTCCTATATATGCGCATTTGCAAATGTCATCCGTTCTGCTAGACAAACACTTATCCGCCATCAGATTACCCCGCTCATAGCCCATCTCGAGAAGTACATGCTCGACAACCCCCCGGATCGCAACCTTCCAATATCTGATTTGAGTGATTTGTGCGATTTCTCCAATCTTCCTGATGGGATCGAAATTGATGACCCAATACTGGATGAAGAAGATGGTCCAGATGATGATGTTGAAGGATCTCCCACTCAACCTCGTCAAGCTGAGCATGGAGTTGATCAGGAGCAGGACGAGCAAGATGGTCCGCGTCGATGCCGAACAAGCAAGCACTGCCGAGGAACCCTCTTGTTCAAAATGATACCGAGGAGATGCTCCGGAAGGACCGAGCAGACGATGCTGAGGGTGCTCGATCGATCACTTCCTCCGACCCCAAACAATGAATTTTTCCCGATTTTTTACATGTATAATTTTTACTTTTGAACAATTTGTTGTTTCCGTTGTGCTTGCTTGTTGAACAATTTCCTCTGATTCGATCGTGGAGGGCAAATTTTGCTGATGAATAGATGATGTTTGTTTTGTTTCCTACTTTATGTGGTTTGTCTTCTGAATGAGATCGAACATGATATGTGCCTATGTTTCAACCTGACTTCTTTGGTTTTTCAATCGTCTTATTTAGTTGCGATTGGATTGGTCGCCTTTTTTCGCTGCAACCAGATGGGTTAACTTATGTGCAACCCCCCATCTTTCTTTCGTGATCGTCTTTTGTTTGCTGCGATCACTATTCTGCTCGGGTCGTCTTATTTAGTTGCGACGCCGTACTCATCACTCGCTTTTGTTCATGGTATCTCAGAAATCTAATGTTTTTCGGCTCGTGAACATAAACTTCGCTCGTTCGTCTTTGTTAAGGGGTCATCCGACTTAGGTGCCAATTATTCATAGGCTTTAACTAGAAAAACTTAACAAACAAAAAATGCTTCGCAACGTTCTGCTATTCTATTACAACTTTTACATTTGGAGAAGACTGTTTCTATTACACATAGCTATAGACATCCGACTATCGTTTTGCTAGATTCAAAACCTCATCTTGAAATAGACATGAGCTGACCTCATCTCGTCCACGGAATTGATGTTGACAAGTATGAGGCGTATCAACTCGGTTTCTTTCTTTCAAGTAATATGCTCGAAAGCAAAGAAGAAGATCGGCGTTTGCCCCCCGACAAGTAGTGATTATCGCGAATCGGCATGCTGCATGAGCATATGGTGAGCATGCCTATATCAGGCGTGGGCAAAAGCCTCTGCTCGCACCATTCTATCCCCTTGGAGGATGCCTGAGCATCAGCGTCCGCGAGTCATTTCGTGCGCACGCCACGACATCCCACCCCCTCGGAGGAGATTTATGGGATGCGTAGGGGACTAGTGATTTATGCAGTGGATAAGGTGGAGTGGCAACCATGACTCTGCCGAGCATCTTGAGTCCGTAACGAGCACCAATCTGTGCTCAGAGTGATAATACCCTGTTTAGAAGAAAATACTTCTCCCGATTTGGATTGACTTTCCCAAATCGAAGGGAAAGTATTTTCCTTCGTGACTGCGATACGAGGTATAAAGCTCATACTAGAGCAAGAGCCAGGACACATGATTGAGTCAGCAAAATGATAGTTGAATCATTGTCGAAAATTTCATCTAGAGGCATACCAAACCAACTATCTCCCGATAACTGAATTTTCTTATAATATGTTTGCAGTATTTTTTCCCTTTTTCTCTCTTTTTCTTCCCCCTTCTTCAGCTATCAATATGCCTATTTATACTACTATCCCAAACAGGTGCTGGCATAGCTAGTTGGTGTTGGCCTTCTTGCTTTAAATCCTCATTTTGACATCTGTCCTTGTCTTTGCCAGTTCTAATTCGACGATTGACACGTACTTCTTTTGGTTGCCACCGCTTCTCATCTTGTTCTGACACGTATCTTCTATCTTTTAATACTACTGACCAAAACTCCTTCTAAAAGATTCCGAAATTTGTCTCAGACGCTGTGTGTTCTTCCTTCGTGTCCATCCTGCTAGTCTTAGTTGAATGGCTGATTATGCTCACTAGCTAGCGCTTTGACCTCTGACTATCAGTTGTGCTCGCCGTTACTGATAATACCCACTAGCTAGCGCTTTGATCTCTGACTATCAGTTGTGCTCGCCGTTACTGATAATACTTTTTCAGATTTGAAGCATTCCACGAATAGGACAACGGAACTCCATTCAAGTCTTCCAAATCATATGCCCCGTTTGACAAACGTTCTGTTACTCTGAATGGACCTTCCCATACTCGGCCGAACACACCACTTGGTACCCCCATTGCTCGTCTTAGAACCAGCTCGCCTACGTTGAACCTGCGTGTTCGGACTTTGGAGTTGTAGAACTTTTCTGATCTTTTTTTATACATAGCGTTCCTGAAATAGGCATCCATCCTTCTCTCTTCCAACAGATCTGCACTTAGGGTGAGCGCCTGGTCATTAAGGTGCTCTCCAAAACTCATTGTCCGATGGCTCGGAATCTTTATCACGCAGATAATGCCTTCCGTACCAAATGCCAGGGCAAACGGGGTTTCCGCAGTTAATGTTCTGAAAGTAGTACGATATGCCCATAATATTTCTGGAAACTCTTCAGCCCATCCTCCCCCATTGGAATTATCAAGTTTAGCCTTGAGAGTATGCTTGATAATTTTATTGACAGCTTCAACTTGTCCGTTTATTTGGGGTATCTGGAGTAGAGTAATGTTTTTTATGCCTAACGAGCACAATTTCGGCCGGAATTCACTTCCATCGAATTGTTTGCTATTATCTATTACCAATGACTGGGGAAGCCCAAAACGATAAATGATATTTTTCCAAACAAAATTCCACATTCTTAGTTCGGTGGCTTTAAAAATGGCTTCAGCTTCCACCCATTTAGTGTAGTAATCAACGGCAACCACGACATATTTTACTCCCGATGTGCCAGTAGGAAACGGGCCAATCAAATCGATTCCCCATTTAGCAAATGGCCACGGTCCGAAAAACGGATACTAGTTCATCGGGGGCTATGGATAAGTGGGGCGATATACGACGACACTTATGGCATCTTGTGGGCATACTGTGGCGAATCTTTCTTGAGAGTAGGCCAATTGTAACCTTGTCGATAATTTTATATGCCAGACAAGTCCACACGTATGGTTTCCACATACCCCATCATGAATCATTTCGAATCACATGACCCTCTTCGAGGAGTAATACATTTCAATAATGGAAGAGAAACTTCTTTTATACAAATGCCCGCCTCTAGGATAGTATATCGGCGACTTGTGTCTGAAGCAGTAGTTTGTGCTTTATTTTCGTGGAGAAGTCCTTTTGTAAGTAGCTTTAAAATTGAGTCATCCAGGTTTTTTGTTACCGTCATCCGGGCGACCACAACTCGAGGAATTGATGGCGAACAAGTTGTGACGACAAAATGTCTGTCGTGTTCGTCACTCCTTCTGTTGTTGCCAATCGCGCCAAGGCATCAACAAATGAATTATCCAATCGTGGTAATTGTTCTATGTAAACTTGTTTGAATTACTCAAGCTCCTTTGCTGATTCTCGATATTGTTATCCCATCTGTTGCGTATCGTGCTTCGTACTTTCATTTAATACTTGGTATACGATTATTTGGGAATCGCTATAAATCATCAACCTCTGAATTCCCATTGTCATAGCCATGTGTAATCCAGCAAACAAAGCTTTGTACTCGGCTTCATTATTTGTGGCTGGGAAATCAAAACGGATGGCTGTCGTGAAAGTTTGTCGAGTTGGGCTGATGAGAACCACGCCCGCTCCGGCTCTTGAACTTGTTGATGAACCGTCTACATACATGTGCCATGGTTGGTCAACACCTCTTTCGGGTATTTGCGGATATGTCAATTCAACCATGAAATCGGCCATAGCCTGGCCCTTCATTGCTGTTCGTGGGGCGAACGTAATGCCAAATTGGTCTAACTCCACCGCCCACTTAAGTAACCTGCCCACAGTGTCTGGTCGGTGGAGAACATGTCATAATGGGAATGTGGTTAGCACCTCGACTGAGTGATCGAAAAAATATGGTCGCAATTTTCGGACACTCATAACTTGAGCATCTGTGAAGTTTTCCAATGGAGGGTACCGGAGCTCGGCTTCTTTGAGTACCTGACTTACATAATAAATAGGCAAATGTGTTGCCCCCTCTGCTCGAACAAGCACAACGCTAATTGCATGCTCTGACGCGGCAATATACAAATAAAGTTGTTCGCCTGGAACAGGCTTAGATAATGTTTGAGCATCCACAAGGTATTGGTTTAATGACTCAAATGCATTTTGGAAATGCTCTGTCCACTGGAATCTCCCTTTTTTAATGCGTCAAAGAAAGGTTTGCATTTATCTCTAGTTCGTGATATAAACCGGTTTACAGAAGCCAAACGTCCAGTTAATTTTTGAACTTCTTTCACACTTCTGGGGGCCTGCATATCGAGCATAGCTTGAATCTTTGATGGATTCACTTCGATCCCCCGTTGAATGACCATATGTCCTAGGAATTTTCCCGAATGAACCCCAAAACTGCATTTCTTCGGATTTAACTTCATGTTATACTCCCTGAGAATATCAAACGTCTGTGCCAGGTGGGTAATGTGGTCTTCCTTATGCTCGCTTTTTACCACGTGTCATCAATGTACACCTCAACTGTTCGACCTATATGTTCATCGAACATCTTGTTCACCAAACGTTGATACGTTGCTCCAGCATTCTTTAATCCGAACGGCATGCGTTGCCAACAATACATGTTCTTTTCGCTACAGAAAGTCGTATTCTTTTGATTGTCTGGATGCATGGATGTTTGGTGATACCCAACAAATGCATCCATGAAAGTCATGAGCTCATGTCCTGCTGTGTTATCAACCAAATAATCGATATGTGGCATCGAGAAATTGTCTTTCGGGCATGCTTTGTTTAAGTCAGTGAAATCTATGCATAACCTCCAAGCTCCGTTAGATTTGTGGACGAGCACGGGGTTAGCAAGCCATCTTGGGCACTTTACTTCTCGAATCAATTTATTATCGAGCAATTTCTTAATTTCAATATCCATAGCTGCATATTTCTCCGGACTGAATTTTCTCCGCTTCTGGATTATTAGAATTTGTGTTGGGTCAAGGTTAAGAGAGTGACATGCATGTTTAGGATCAACGCCGACCATGTCCTCATGTGATCAAGCAAACACATCTAAATTTGCTTGAAGATACGCGATCATTTCTGTTCGGAATGGTTCTGGTAATTCTGAACCAATAAACACTTCTAATTCTGGTCTGATCGGGTCGATATTGACAGACTCCAATTGTTCAACAGGCATTGCTCGCCTCTTTTTTTCTTCCATCGAGGATCTTCGATCAACCCCCGGTGCTCGTCATCTACCTCCATAGGATCAAAACCTATACGAGGTTCTAAGTCCGGTAGCTCGTTTGGTGGATCAATGTTCATTAGATCCGGAACATGAGTAATCGTTCCGGGTTTTGTGTTCGCCCGTGGAGATGTGCTCGACAGAGGAGGTATAAGCGTCCTCGGTAATATGTTTGCCTGTTGGCTTGATTCTCCGGTCTTCCATGTTTGCTCCATCATGTTAACGATATTTTGCTTTTCTGGCACTCATGACAGCAAAAAATCTCGAGCTTTTTTCTGGTCGCCTTTTACGCTACCCGTCCCTTCTTGGGTTGGAAACTTAACACAATAGTAATAAGTTGAACATGCAACTTTGAATTCCTGAATAAACGGGCGACCTAAAAACCCGTTATAAGTAGACGGAGCATCGATGATTATAAAGTCTAACATTTTAGTTCGTCAAATCTCTGGATTATTAGTTTACTCTAACTCAACTCCTAGCCTAATCATTCCATATGGTCGAGTTATAGATTCCCCGAAACCTATTATGGTGTGATCACAGGGCTCGATATAACTACTTAGATCACCCATTTGTTTCTCCATCTGATGTAGAGTGTTGACGAACAAAATGTTCGCATATGCCCCGGTATCTACAAGGAGTCGATGTACTTTCAACCCAAGGAGTCGGGCACTTGTCGTTAGCGAATCATTGTGAGGGGTGATGATATCATCAAGGTCGTCTTCTGAAAATAAGATTTGGTGAGAGAGTTGTATGCTCGCTGAGGTGCTCGCCACGTTCACCTGATGTATGCTTTGCATGGCGCGCATTTCCATCTTCTTCCGCCTATTTGATAACGTCGGTGCCTGATAGCATCCACCCACTGGCCCATAGTCTGGGCGAATCATGTTGATTTCTTGACTCTCTCGACCTCTGCTCATGGTAGGAGCTCCTCTCTTGGGTAATTCCAATTTCTTGCGGGATTCCTCAGGATCACTATTAGATACTTCTTCTGCCTTACGCTTACCCCTACGATCACCCAATTTTTTAGTTCGGGAGTCTCTGTTCGTCGGCTTTTTGAGGAACTGAGTAAGACGATTCTCTTCATATAACTTCCAAAGTTGACGAAGTAAATCGCAACATTCATCGGTATTATGTCCAATGTACCCATGATAATTACAAAACTCGGAAGCATTAAGCCGATTTTTATCTCTTACAATTCTTCGTGGCTTATCTAACATGTCCCGATCCTTAATTTGATTAAATATCGTCTCTATTTGAAATGCCTAGAAGACTTCAGTAGTGCATATGTTTCGCTTCCTTCTTCAAAAGGTTTGAAAGATCCCGGGGTTTATACCCCCCTCATTCATTACTCTTTTACCAACGACTCTTTTTGTTGCTACTTCTTGGCCTAACCGTGATTGGGCAAGCATATCCTGTATAGCTATAATCTTGGGTGCTCGCTCTCGAAATTTGGCATATGTGTTCGGCCAATCCTGATGCATGGTTTTCCACATATTCAGTATTTAGGGTCAAGCCCCCACCACCGTGAGGATTTTAGCATCCTCTTGGTTGGGGCTCCATCAGATAAACACTTGTCAAATCTTTCAATATATGCTCGACCGATTCACCATTTAGCCGGGAGAAATGTGCCAACCTCTGCTTTTGGTCTTTCATGAAGCACACATGGATGAAAAGTGGGATTGAAATTTTATCCTGTAAGCGAAGGGCGTGGAGACGACGCAATGGGCAAAGTTGAAAAACCACTGTGTGCTTGGCCACCCAAGGTCATGGGAAAAAACCGCACCGAAGTCAAGGTCAATGGCACCCATCATGATCATATAATCAATATTTACTAAGGTGAACATAAGGATTCGACCAGATCGAACACCGGTATGGGTGGCCGATTCTTTTGCCACCTTTTTCTTGTATTCTGGCGACATGATAGTCGGCGCGGCGGCGAGCATGGAATGCGGCTTCGCCGAAAGTGATCCCTTTAGTAGCCGCAAGATCGGCTCGCAAACTCTATGCCTTTTGCAGATCTCCACCCGTTTTTGAACCGATTGATTCGAACGAGGCTAGATTCCATCTTGAGGACACGGTCGGTCATGCTCGGGATGGGGCCGGTCCCTTTCAGATTGATTCCGATTACCCATTCGATGATGAATAGACAATCTAGTTCCGACTGACTTTTCAGGATCACTAGGCCGTTCATGATGTGGACGATCATGATGTTCCACTTGGGAATCTTGAGGTCGTTTATGCAGTGGACGATCATAATGTTCCACTTGGGTCACTGTGTTTGCATGATATTTCTTTCCAGAATCTCGACGTCTATGCTCGCCAATACGCTCTTTTGCTAATACTCTCAGACGTTCAAACGTTGATTGCCTGGAAGCTTGGGGTTGTTCTCCATCTGACTGACTTCCTGCCTCTTTTTCAACCTGCGTTTGTGCAGCTTTCTTTTTGACTGATCGCTATCAAATGTTTTTGATCGCCGATCATCATCATTTGGAGCTTTTAACTTGGCCAACTCTTTATCAGTTCTTTCTTTTTGCGCTTTTAGCAAAAAAGTAATGGATTTTGTAGTTGTTGTTGGATCACTGGCAATTTCTTCCAGCCTGATGGTTTTCACCGTCTCGTTTTCTTGAGGTTGTGCTTGAATTTCTTTAAAATTGTGAAATCGGCTGTGTCCCGATTTCTCCTTTTGAGTATTCCTAGATTGAGGCATTATATTTATTTTTTCTGCCTCGCCTATCTACCACCCTTCTTCTAGCGCCAATTGTTGCAAGTCTTTTTTTAATGAGAATACTATGTGACTAATTTTAAAATAACTCACAAACAAAATAAGTACATGTACAATATTACAGTAAAGAACAAGAGATTGTTGACCCAGTTCATCAATAAATGACTACTCTGGGGGCATTCCAAGCCAGGGATGTTATATTGCGAGGTTCAAGTATACAGTACACAATACTACTCGTGGTGAAAACTTCCTTCTACGAAAGATGGTGAATTGGAGAATATATGTGTGAGTACTTGATAATTTTTCTCAACCTTCTTTTTGTTCTTTTCGATTCTACTTATAGTACTTTGACAAGCATGTGCTGGTTTGGCAAGCATGAGCTGGAGATTTCGTATCTTACAAGAACTCATGTGATGCTGCCACGTTTTCAACTTCGTCTTTCTGGTTGACCTTTGGATTTACTTGCTTGTAAAGCATTCTTCTTGTCGTCCAGATGGTTCAGTAAGTGACTTGGCTTTTATGTCATGTGCCCATTGTATCGATTTTTTGCTCTCGGTGATTGCTTTCTGCTTGGCCTTCTCGACCATATTGATTTTTGTATGCAGAGGAACATTGTCATACTTGAGAATACAAGAATGATTATAATGCTCGCCTTGATTTGGCGAAAGCACACTTGTATGGTTAGCAAGATAAAGCAAAAACACACTACAACATTTGTATGGTTGGTCCTAAAACAAATAAAGCACACTTGTATGGTTGACAATCATTATCTAGTTTAACACCTCTCCAGAATCATAGTGCAACTTGTATAAGAAGGCATTCAAAGCGCGAGCATACTTGTGTGGTTATTTTAATAATTTATCGATACACGTGTCCCTCTGACGTGTACAAATAAATCTAGGCAAAAACATCGATCACAACTAACAATGTTCTATAAAAACACTTAATATTGTTTAGTGAAAATAATTAATATCATTAAAAATATATTTAAATTGCACGATGGAGCGGAAATATGTATAAATTAATCTTTGCTCTTAGTCAGGGGTGGACGGAAATTTTACTCAACCAAGGACAAATTTAAAAAATATATATATATTAGATAAAAAATAATCTTATAAATAATTAAAATTTTAAATTACTGGCATATTTTAAAATCTTAAAATAATAGTTTTATTAGATAGACAATTAAATACTTCATTCACTATTAAAATAGTACTAGTTATTTGCAATTGAACCTTCCACATGTGCTTTGTTACCCACACTTAACTTTAAGTTGTGAAGATACCTAATTCAATTGAATGGGTAAGTGTAAATTATATTTTTTTTTATCAAATAATTGAATGAGTCCAATAGATTATACGTACCTCTCAAATGGATACATCCATCTCTATTGTACTAGACCAACAATTTTTGCTTCATATCGAATTAAAGAAGCTTGGTGGAAATATACGTTCCAATTTGCACAAGATCACTGGGATATCATTGTCCAACCTTGTCCTGAATACGATGTATCCTCACCTATATATTATTGACAAAATACTTAATTATTAGAATATTATACTATATATATATATATATTAATTGAAGTTAACCACTAGCTAGATTCACTTACAAGTTGATCAAACCACAATGCGAATTGTTGTTGAAGAAATTCATCTTTTTCAGCATTCGATAGATTCGGTTGAATTGTATGTAGTTGCTCAAAAAATACACCACAATTGTAAATTTCGATGAGAAATTGCGGTTGTAAATATCAAATCAAATTAATATAGAATTAATTCACTTACTTAATATACGGTTGCACCTCGTTGCAATTTAGTAGCACGTACGTATGAGCTATTCGCTTCTCCAAGTCTACAATTGGTTTTCTACCCTTATTTCCAAGTGTACTACCAGGAGGCACAAATATCGAGAGTTTACCTCCCACTGATCGTGGTACTTCACGAGGTATATTGCGAGGTCTATTGTGTTTTCTCATCAACACATGTTCCTCAAAGTAATGAGAACAAAACATTGATGCTTCTTTTGTTAGAAACCAGGTGGCTTAGACCACCTGGCCACTGGGCTCCTCAATTGAGTGGGAGACCCAGATTCGATTCCCTTTGGGAACAAATTGGAGTATGGGAGTTATAAGGTGGCTTGGTGAATTTGTGGAGTGTTTGGTGCTTGGTGTACTAACTACTAACAACTAACTTTGTCCAATCAAAAAAAAAAAAAATCGAACCCGTGCGATGCACGGCTGTAGTTGAACAATTATTTTAATATTGAGTAATATAGTTTTTATAAAACTCTTTAAGAATAATGTTTAGATAATTCATATATAATAGACAATTTTAAATTAAATTCATTCCTTAAGTATTGAAAATTCTGAAACACGCAAAATGACGAAGTTTTAAATGACTACAGATTCCAAAAAACCTCTATGAAAATCACATTTTTTATAAGAAGAATACAACTCAACTAGAATAATTAATCTCTCTCTAGCGAAGCTAATTCTTCAAACCCAACTCGGGGGAAGACCTGCCTCGAACCAAGCATGAGGATCGGAGGAGGATGACGCAAATCCCGCTAAACTGGGAGCGACCCTGGATATGAGCTCGTGGTATATGGACTGAGCCGAGACTAAGGCATTATCCACCGCACGTCGTGGCACATATATTTCGTCCTGCTATCGACTGGAACCTCAACCGCAGCGCGTCTTTCGTTCTTCGTCTGACTCCGCAAATTGCTACTACACTCGCTGCTACAAACCCATAGAGGGAGCGGAGAGAACCTGCACCAAACCCATAAAGGGCGGAGAATACCCAAAAAGGGTGGAAATCCCACTTAAATCCCATTAAAGGGGGGGGTAGCGTGTCTCGAACCCAGGACCTCTTGGTCTAGGTAGTGGTGCTCTAACCACATGAGCTAAGCCACTTTGACCTGAAAACCACATTTTTGTTTGTTTGGTTGATGTTTCATCATCGCCGCACACCAAAATCTTCAAGCACTTACGATTGGTGACTCTCGAAACTACTACGTAGAATTGACTGTGACTGAGAATCGATTTCTTAAAAAATATGCCAACATTTGCAAGTGATTGTCTTTCGCTTTTATTTATCGACATTGCATATAATTATTTAGATTATATTTTTTAATTTATAAAATAACATGTAAACCAATTAAGAATAATATATTTTATTAAAAAGATCTTACCTTTGAAGTGTTGTTCATCATATCACTTGCACTATTACCAAAGAGTTCTAAACATGCAGCATCTCATAAAGTCAAAGAAATATTGCTCGTATCATCCGTCACATGCACTTTAACTATATACCTCAAGTTTGCCAAAGCATTACTCTTATTGCAGTTTTTATAATCAAATGTATTACCGTTTTTGTTCACTATCTTTGTGTAACGCTTGCATGCTGGATAACACCAGTCAATATAACTATTCAAATCAATTATTTTGACACATGTCTAGAAGTTACCCACATATTCATGTATAATACATAAATTATGAAATAAATTTAAATTATAATAAAATAATTAAAAAATTTATATAGAATACTTATTAATAAACTATTTAATGTATTATAAAATATGAAATGTTGTGCTTTTAATGTACATGAAAAACACATTCGAGATTCATTGTCTTGTTATTATGATAATGGACACTTGTTTTATACACTTGAACACAACACAACTTCATACACCATCCTGTTTTCTTGGAATTAATTTCTTCGATTAGAGAAAGTTTGTAGACATTTTGATAACTCACTTGAAACAACTCTACAAATAACAAAGAGTTTGTTAATAACCTACCAAAATCCGATTTAAAATCTCTTTAGCAACGGAATAGTATTTAAATAAGAAAAAGATAATCATGATGCATATCCCAACTTTCACTCACTATTTTATTTTCTTGGGCAAATATATAACAGAAAATTAATGTAAAAAATCACACTAACTAATACTTGAACAACAATTATTAAAGTAGATCAAAAAAGAAAACCTTGTTACCAACCCAAATTAAAAATTAACACAACGGTTATCGGGTAAACAGAAAATTAAAAAGGAACACAGTCCAACCAAAAGGGTTTCACACACTGAAATAAAGAAGTGCGCTTTTATCATTGAACTAAAACTATCATATGAACCAAAAATCAATTTATATTTCTAAGAAAATAGATATCAACCCACAAGCTAAAATACTTAAAAAGATTACACATTTATCTTAAATAGAAGAAAAAATCAAGAACCCTCGACCCTGATCAAACTCAAGAAGTGAATCCGAGAATTCTCTTCCCTTCCCTTTCGTTTTTTTTTTTTTTTTTGAGTTTTTCCTCTCGTTGCTCTACTATGATTTCGTTAAAAAAAAAAAACTTTCAGTTTATTATATAGAGGTTGAAATCCAAAAGTTAAAAAGGAATTGAGATCATGTAAAGATACGTTGCTAGAAAGATATTGCAGATAAATTCATATCCCTAAAATATATCGTCTTTTAATAATTAATCTTGTAAAGAAGGATATGTCAAAAAAAAAAAATATATATATATATATATTTTTTATATGGAGACCACGAGTGGTCATCTTATGGAGCTCAATTGATGATTTGACTTTCCACCTCAGCTTATTATCTAATTAAATAATTTAAATTAATTTTGAAAAAAAAACCCTACAACCTAAAATCTAAATCATGAACCCTAAATCATGATTCATTCGGGTCGGGTGAACCATGAACCACTCGGGCAGAGTGAACCATGAATCATGGACCATTCGGGTCGGGTTCTCCGTAATTTAATTTACTCATTTAAATTAAATTTTGGAAAAAATATCACTTTGCACTAATTAAATAATTTAAATTAAATTACGGATCCAAACCCGACCCGAGTGGTTCATGGTTCACGGTTCACTATGCCCGAGTGATTCATGGTTCACCCGGCCCGAATGGGTCATGGTTTAGGGTTCATGATTTAGGTTTTAGGGTGTAGGGTTTTTTTAAAATTAATTTAAATTATTTAATTGTGAGGTGGAAGGTCAAAATCAAAAACAATAAAGGTGACCACTGTGGTCTCCATATCAAAAAATATAAATCATATATATATATATATATATATATATATATATCCCAAAATCTTGATACATTATTTTTCAATACACAAATATCTTTTTTTTTAATATACTAAAATATTTTATTTCATTTTTTTTTTTGAATTTGTTGCAATCAAGAGTTTTAAATCGGCATTGTGTATATCACCCAAAGTCTTGATACATTATTTTTCAATTTAGATCAAGATTTCCAAAATCTTGATACATTATTTTTCAATTTAGATCAAGATTTTTTCTCAATCCATTATTATATGTTAATATTTTTTTTCCATAGATTATTACAAATTTTTCAATAGATTCGTCTCCCGATTGAACAATAATTTTTTGCGGAAAAATTCAATGGTTTCCAAAATGGGGCGGTTTTTGCTTATATATATATATATATTTGTTAATATTTATTTCAAATGTTTTTTTTTATGTTTTCTCGGTCATGTTTAATTCTGTTCAAATATTTTAACAATTTATAATGGTTGGTTTCAGTGTAAATTAACAATTGAAAAAGAAATATATTATTCAATTATAAATGCATTTGAGTGAAACAGTCCATTCAATTGTTGGTTACTTGGATAATTCAAGATGTGTCGTTATCTGTACGGAATATCATCAGAAAGTAATGTCCAACACTTTTCCCAAATCAACTCTGGGCGGCTCAGTGGTATCTAAATTTTTCGCAATCTATTATAATTTGTTAATATTTATTCCAAAAATTCGTTTCCCAATTTCGAAATAATTTTCTAGGAAAAATTATATGGTTTGTAAATGTAGACCGATTTTCTGCTATTAAAATAATAAAAATAATATAAATAGATATATCTATTAATATTTATTCAAAAGTTTTTTTCCCATTTTTTTTTCTAAATTCATTATTATTTGTTAATATTTTTTTTCATAGATTTGTTTCCCAATTTGACAAAAGATTTTAATTTTTTTTTCCAAAGACGGGAAATTCATTGGTTTCTAAATTTAGACCGATGTGTGCTATTATATTCATATAGATAGATATATTTGTTAATATTTATTCCAAAGTGTTTTTTATATATTCTCAATTCATTATTATTTGTTAATATTTTGTCAAAGATCCGTTTCTCAATTTGGCAAAAGATTTTTATTTTTCTCAAAAATTTTTTTCTCATTATAATTTGTTAATATTTATTCCAAAAACTTAATACAAACTTATTGTGTAATTATAACCGTGCATCGCACGTGTTCAATTGCTAGTTCGTTATTATAGTAAAAAACCTTGGAGTTAATTCATGTAGCTGCAAAATTATCCGAACATAAAATGGGTATAATAAAAGTAAGAAAAATTAAGAAACATAGTAATATCACAAAATAAACCTCTAAAAGCTAGCTAAAGAGCAAGAATAGGACCCGTCATATTTTAGCTCTTGCTACTATTATGATGTTACGTTACACTATTTTAATAATAGATATCAAGAAATAATCGTCCATGCCCTGATATTATATATGTTAATAGATATCAAGAAATAATCGTGCATGCCCTAATATTACATATATAGATAGATATATTTGTTAATATTTTTTTTTTTTTTTTTTTTTTTTTAAAATATTTTTTCTCAATTCATTATTATTTATTAATATTTTTTAAAAGATTCATTTCTCAATTAGACAAAAGATTTTATTTTTTCCAAAGATTAAGATTTTTTTGCCATCACTATTTGTTACTACTCTATTATTTACTTCAAAGATTTTTTCTATTTTTTATTAATTATTTTTTCATAATTCATTATTATCTGTTAATATTCTTTTCAAAGATTCGTTTCTTAATTTGACAATATTTTTTGGCAAAAAAATTCAATTATTTTTAAATTTGAGGCGATTTCTGCTTTTATATATATATAGATTATTTATTCACTCAATAGTGCTCATTCTGTGTGAAGCCGTTTCTTCACAGTATTCATTGCAGCTAATGCCCTTTCACTTTCTTTAGATACACAATTCATATGTAACTAAAAATCCTTATTTTAATTTTAAAATTAATTTTGGAATTTAAATATTTTTAGACCATGAAATGCTCAAGTGACAATTATAGATTAATTATCGAAATGATGTAGCTATATGTGAAATCAAACGGCAATGCACTAATTAAGATTAATATATTATGGTTGCTTGTTGATATGGATCATGGACTTACATTAATATAATTTTGATGAAAAATAGGTACCTTTCACCTAATGATATATAATATAAACCAAAAAAATTGCAACCAACTCTAGTGGGATCGCAACTCGCAAGACACTATATGAGGTATGTATTTTAATCCATGAGACATCTATATTTGTTTGGTCAGCAACAGTTTATGGCCCGTTTAACTGTGGGCAACGAGGGTCGATAATGGGAATGAATGAGGAGAAACGGGGAATTGTCCCCATTAATAATGTTTGGTAAATATTTTAATCAAGTATATTAACAAGACAATTCTCATTTCAGACTCATATCAAGCGGGCCTCAATACATCAACTAATTATGACAATTGCAAATCGAAAGAATGGTTAGCCTTCCACCATATATTAATTCCACATCCTAATAATTATAATGAGATCGATTGTTTCTCCAAATTGATAGCTTGATTAATTCCTGAAAATGACATTATTTCTGAGTTTACATGTATGATATACCCCACAAGGTGCTCATCCAAATTGATGCTTTGATTTCACGAGGTCGGAGGGCAAGATTCCTCTTCTATTGCTCCAAAAATCTAAGAAACAAAAAAATATGAAAAAGAAGTCATATATAAAAAATAATTTGAAGGTATACATACTGTAGGTGTTTCATGCAACTCAAGTGTATTTTTAAATAATGTTAATTATTTCAATATTTAAAGGTATTAGTTAATCAATTACTCATTTTCACCATATATTATTGGTTGTTTTCATTGAAAAATATTAATTGTGTGTGTCTTGGTGTAACAAGAGACTTTCTTTAATTAATATAAAATAAGCACACAAGTCAATATTTTTTGATAAAATTACTCGTATGAGATGGTCTCATACATGAGACGACTCAGACGAGTTATAAATTAGCACAAATCAATCTCATCCCTTTCAAAATGTTAAAGCGTCAAACCTAAATTATACTCAATTTTACTGTGAAACCGTCTCATTCAACCTCATCATTTTTTAAATGCATATATCGAGAAAAAAAAAATTATGCAGTCATGATGATATATAGCATAACTTGGGTTATTTTAGAGGAAACTTTAACAAATATTACTAATTATATAAATTTTTATATGCATCGGATGCAATTATAATTTATAGTTTATTATTAGACGGTATTAGTTGTTTTAGTTTATTGCCACTTCATTTATGTACGTACCTAAAGTTTTAACATATTTCAGTAAAATGAATAAAGTATAATTTCCAAATTAAGTACTAAACCCTTTTGACAAAAAAATGTGTGAACCCGAGTTCACCGTGAACTCGGTTTTATAAGTATCACTGTTACGTTATACATAAAAATTTTGACTGTTATGCACAAAAATTATCACTAGTAGAATATGCTTTATATATATTTTATAACAGTTAAAGTTTTTGTACATAACATTAATAATTTATAACAGTGATAGAGTTCATGTATAGACCTGGTTCACAGGAGTGTTACTCAACCCTTTTTCAACATCTTTAATTTCATTTTATTTCTTTTGGCTCAAAAAACTGCATCTGTGAAAAAATCAAACTGCATAATATTAATGTGTAAAAACGTAAGATTAATGAATTCGAAATGGAGACGAATTTCAGCATCATATACAAAATCAGAAGAAACCTTTTTAATTTCATATGAGTATAGTCTCATTTTACCAAAAAAAAAAAATCAACAAAATTTATATTTCCATTATAAAAAAAATAGTTGGGAACGTTGTTCATACTTTTACAGGAAAAAAAACAGTCACGTCCTTCTCATTTGGCCTTGCTTTTTCAGTCTGATTGTTACAGTAACTGAAAGGCCAACATTCTCATGGTATGGCTCCACGTCTTTTCAAAAAAAAAAAAAAAAAAAAAGTTATTTTCTTTTTATAACCAGATACTCCATATACTATATATCATGCAAATTAAATAATGTGTCGCGATGTACTATTTTTTGTAAATAATTATGGTTGTGATCAGCTAGAATTAATAATTGATATTAAGATTTATTTTAGGAACCACTTTTTTCTGTAGGAATCCAAGAGGAATATTTGTATGAATTGAATATGCATGATGATTTGAGTATTTATTGTATCTGATATTCCATGCATCCTACTAAAATATGAAGATAAGCCCGGTTCAAAATACATATACTCAAATTAATTTGGTGAGAAGTTCTTATAAATTTACCTAATTTGCTTGATAAATCAAAGTAATTAGGAAGTTCTTAGAATCTCAATTCTTAAAATGTGGGTGAATAAAATTTAAATGGGAATGAGCAGAAAATTTGTGGATCACGTGCGACTCGAACTTATTCAAGAGGATTTTTTCTAAAAATTCGCGTAAAGGAAAAACATGAAATCTCGTTCACAGTCTGTGTTATTATAAAAACAAATAAGTATAATATTGTAAGAGCAATTATGTGTACTATGTGACGATGATTTTTTTTTTACTAATTCAATGGTGTAATCTTGTGGTTTGAATTTTTACATAACTACAGTTGGTCACAGATCAAAAGAGAAGCAGATAAAAAAAACAAAGAGGCAAGCGGATGAAAATTGGGGAGGTTCGTTTTGTTCATACATTAACACACATTTCTCTTTATAATAAATTGTATATGTATAATAACATAATTTTTAATATCTTATAGACAAATATGCATACTGAAAAACAAGTATATGTTATTTGTCCTTATAACTTATAAGAATACATCATGTATCTTCTACAAGAAGAAACATATTTGTCTTATAAATAATACGACTTTGGAGGGAGTATAGTTTATCTTCCTTTGAGCGAATTTTATTGAAATATCTGTTTGACCCGTTACGACCTCGCAAGATCCAAAAAAAATTCACTCTTCATCTATTTGCTTATCATTCTGATTTGTGGGCCATATTTCATGGATCCTAGATCCGTGAAATATTTCTTATAAAAGTTTACCCAACAAAAATAAGCACTAGCCAGTAGCCAGTAGCCACAAGTGCTATAGTTATCTTTTTTGGTGAGCACAAAGACTTTATGCAATATTTTTTAAGGCAAAGTTTTATAGGCATCCGAGTTTTTCATGCTTGTTAAAGGGCTCTTGCTACTTGTATTTGGATTTGTGTTGTTTGGGTCATTTGAAAAGATAGAAATAAACTTGTTTTTGAAAATTTACCATTGATAATTGAGAAAGCAGTAGAGGAAGTTAAAAGTAGAGTGTGGAGTTGGATCTCAATACGGTACTCAGATATTTGTAGCTCTCCGTTTTCTTTGAGGCTTTCAGAGCCGGTGTCTTTGTTGAAAGTGTGAGTCTGTAACTATAAATTCTTTCGCCC
The DNA here is from genome assembly GCA_037126765.1 of Stenogyne calaminthoides. Taxonomy (NCBI): domain Eukaryota; kingdom Viridiplantae; phylum Streptophyta; class Magnoliopsida; order Lamiales; family Lamiaceae; genus Stenogyne; species Stenogyne calaminthoides. The sequence continues at coordinate 9,370,062 of JBBCBC010000031.1, read as the reverse complement.
GGATATGCCTTATATCCGGGTGCATTTGTGAAATAAAGTTTCATTTTACCGATCAAAAAAAAAAATTGAATGTTTCAGTGTATATAAGTTGACGTTTTGAAAATAAACTATATATTTAAAAAAATAAACTTGAATTGCACGGTGCACCCAGTGCACAAGTAACCTACTCATTTCCTAAGCATAAGAAATAAAAATCTTGTGGGTCATAATCGAGTTGGTATGCTGTGAAACTTGTTCACCGTGAAACTTTTTTTTTTTTTTACAGACATACACTTTAGTAATATAAGTCACACCCTTTACTAATATAAGTCACACACTTCAGTTATCACTACGACACTCTTTGCTATAATATAAGTCACATCCTTCACTTTTATGAGTAATTCTCTTTATGATAAAAAGTCACACACTTTACAGAAAAAGTCACACACTTTAGTAATATAAGTCACACTCCTTATCCAGTTTCACCGTAAAACTTGTTCACACTATACTTTACCAATGGAGTTATATCGGGTGACTTACATTAACCGTGTTACATATTTGCACATATAATATTACAATTTATCAATAATTCATTCATTACAAGGCATGCATGCCGTATTATATATAAATCTTTCATTGCTCCTCCGGCTCAGCACCAGAATATTTCATTTTCTATTCATGTCTTCTAATTAATACTCCATGTCTTTTAAAACTTAGTCACAAATTCAATTACTATCAATTAATTAAATATTAAACATTTATTATATATAAAAAATTATTTGATTTAGTCAATATCCACTATTGGAAATACACTATATTTAAAATCAAATATAATTTAAAAATAAGTTTGAAAATAAATATATTGCACATATTTAATATTTAAATAAGTAGGTTTCATGTGAGCGAGTTAACGTAAACTCCCTTTTTCAAGTATTAGTGTTTAGTATACGAAGTGTCGCTTTTTAGCATATGAAGTATTATTGTTTACGAAATATTTGATTTTACTATTTTTTTAAAAAAAAATTCTGAAAAGTGACACTTCGTATAGTAAACACTGATACTTAAAGAAGCATGGTTTCACATGAATTTGATTTCACAGTATTTTTTGTGTATTAAAGAACAAAAAAACATGACTAATTAAATTAAATAAAAATTGAAATATCATATTTAATGTTACACAAACTCTTTTATGAAACATGTGCAGTATGAAACTGATACTATTACACTTATAAACCGATATCACTATTCTTATACATTAATATCTATAACATTTAGTATTATGATCTTAGTTTATAAATATAACGGTATCAATTAAAAAATATAATAATATTAGTGTAATGATATAAATTTCATAATATTAACAAATCTTCGTTCTTAAAATTAATAGTATAATTTTTTTTAACCCACGTAACATTCGCGGGGTTTGAGAGTTTGAAGTATCATTTGAATAGTTCGAAGAACTTTTTTTAAAGTTGTTTAAACATAATTTTTTTCAAAACAATTTGGCTTCTTCGATGCAAAATGAGTTTCAAAACACCGGATTGTCAATAGCCGGGTATGGATTGAACATGGGAATAAAACTTGGTATTCACCTAAACTTCGTCCGTGTCTAAAACTGGATAATTAACCCCCTAACAAATTAAATTTTATTGTTTGTACCCATTTCAAATAGGTCGAAGGCCCAACATTTAACTTAATTTATATGTCTAATGGGCTATAATATTCTTGTTAACGTTTTCAATTAATTGGTACTTTCATTGATCAATTTAGTGAACCGTCAAAATATAGAGATATATACCAAATATGCTATAAATGCTATTGAAAGTTTGAAACTAGATGTTGCCCCCTCTAGTTCAAAAGAAGCAAACTATTCATTCGGTCCCGAGTTAAAGTCACAAATATCTTAGTTCCAACAAAAAAAGAACTGAAACACGTTTATAATCTCTCACAAAATTAACCAGATAAAAAGTAAGGTCGGTATCAATACTGATGAAATTAAAGAGAGACAAAACTTCAAGGGCAAAATAGAGAAACGACACAAAAAGAAAACATGGACTATAGACAAAATGTAAGGAATGGGCCCCAATGGGAGAAAAAAAAAAAATTTTGGTCCCTATAATTTTTTTGTAATCTATTTTTCATCCCATGAAATTTAATTATTTCGTTTTTATTTCATAATTATTTAAATTGTCCAATTTTAATTCCAGTTTCATCGAAAAATATAAAATGTTATCATTTTCGATCATGTGCAAATCTCGTGTCAGTTAAAATTGAGATTTTTCGAGCTCGTAGTTGACATGAACGATGATTGATAAACATTTTTTTTCCAATTTAGTAGGAATTTTATTGCTCTTTCAATTATTATTTTTTAAATATTCTTTTATTTAACAGTCAGCATCCACGTCATCTAAAAACTCGAAAACTCCAATTTTAACTAGCAAGTGATTTGAACATGACCGAAACGATAAAATTTCATGTTTTTCAGCTAAAATGGAACCAAAAAGACAATAGAAATAATTATGAGACCAAAATTTGATAGTTTTTTTTTTGACCCAAAATAGATTACATAAAAGTTATGGGACCAATAAGCTTTTTATCTCGGCTCCAAAGGCATAGTCAAACCGTAAGGCTTGATGTGCAAAGAAATCCCCGAGAACACAGGTTCGGATCCCGTGCGGTACAAATTTTCGTTGGCTCTCTCTCACAAGTGTATATTACTTGGACATGCATCTTTCGATTTACATCCTACCCAACTTAAGGCCAACAACATGGGTGACGGAGTTTCTCGTCTCTTCCTAAAAAAAAATTGTAAGGAATGGGCCCACTAAGACAAGGACGTGAAATAATTGAAAGGCAGGATGTAGGATGTACATGCAATTGCAAGGTGATATAAATTGATCATATCATCTCCAACTCCGAGGTGGTCCTCCACCTGGTTGAGGTGGCGCGGCTACCCCCTGTGACACCGGTGGTCCTGCCCTTCAGAGCGACACGTGTCCGATTACGATGCGTAACAGCCTGTATTAATATTTTAGGGGTTAGAGCAAAATAGCCTAGTATGTAAATTAAATGAGATGTGATCATCTTAGATTTTGTTAGTAATAAAATGGAGTGATGAGATAGTAATTAGATTGAGGTGGGGTGGGGAGAATGGTTGGAAATTAATATTTGGTCGAGTGCATATAAGTTAAATGTAATATGATGATATAATCGTATATAGTGAAATATTAATGTGATGGTGAAAATGCTATGTATATTTTATCGAATCATAGAAAAAATAATTGAAAAATATTATTTCATGTAATAAAAATTATCGGCTTATGTGAAGAAATATATTAGTTGTATATAAAAAAAAAATATTAACGGTCTCATTGTTACTGTTATGCATAGTGCGAATATATTTAAATAAATACTTGATTTTTAAATAATGAATAATATTACAAATATATAAAAGTGATAGTGTATATATATAATAATAATAATACTTGAAAAAAAAAGTCCACATGAACTCGAGTTTGCAAATGTTTTAACCATTTATAAAAGTTGTAATGTTCTATCTTACCACAAATTATTTCGCTTTGGCCATTTTTATTGGTCATTAATTTTGTATATGACGAAGCATGGTCTTATTCGAATATTTTCGATATATGTATCGTCTGTTTATATTGGGCTTTCATTTAAATTGATGGCAAGTCTTGAGCTCTTTTAAACTTGGGTTTTTAAGCCCAAATTGCAAACATTTTTTGGCAAATCAATTTCGAATCTAGTTCATCGTTATGATTTATGACTACACATTCGTAAATTTTCTATTGTGATGCCTTTTTTTTAGTAGTACATCGGGCTTTTTAAAAAAAATTGAGCTTAAGAAAATCTTGGGTTTGGGCTTCAATTCAGGCACAAATTAATTAAGGACCTGGATATACCAACTGTTTTGGGCCTCCTTAATACTCATTGGGTCCGGTTATTAACACCCCCAACATTAGTAGATACACACACCCAAATTATGTATTACCTGTTGTGCCCTTCATAAAAAAATCATAAATTTTAATTATCCCTGTTTTTTTCCGTTCCGCCGGATTCCGCCCTTTTCCCAATTTCTTCATTCGGCCGGCGCGACATTTCCTAGTTTCTTCATTCGGCCGCAGTCGCGCCACCCCCCTCCGCTGCGCCACCACCTCTCCACCAAATATCTTCCCTCCCCCATTAAAATCTCAAGACCCCTCTTTCTATCCCTATTTTCTCACGTCAACACACCATCTCCCCCCTCTCCCCACAAACCTCAGGTAAAGTTATGCTTTCTTTCTTTTTCTTTTTCTCGATAAAAATGAAAATTTAATTGGGATTATATGAGAAGGAGAAGTAACCTTTGTCCAGAGTTTTACAAGAACAGAGCAATAGTCTCTCCAAAGGATTTTTCCTTCTCTTTCATTTATTTGTTTTTGCCATCACACCAATATCTTAATTAGAAAAAGGTGCTAGTATTCATCATTTTGTGGGATGAAAGAGAGATAAAATTGACGGCAGGCGATGGCTGCACTGTGCGGCGGCGGTTGCTCTGTGCGGTGGGGGGACGGCGGCTGGGTGGCGTTACAGCTGCTGATGGCTGACCGCAGGTTGGGTTGGTGTAAGGGTTTGATTAATTTTTTATTCAAAATAATAAGGGCAGTATTGGATTTTCATAATTTTTTCTCAATTTGGTGGGTGGATCTATTAATGCTGGGGGTGTTAATAACCAGACCCATACTCATTTTGTTAGATCTTCATGTTTTTATTGAGGGTCCGCTTGGTATGACTTGAGAATGGTAATGGTAATGGGTATCATTGAGGAGTCAATTACTAAGGATTATTGATTGCATTGTTATTGCTTAGTTACGATATCAACAATGGGTATCATGTGAGGTGGGTTAAGTGAGTGATGGTAATCAATTACTTACTTCTATTCTCATTACTTGTGTATTCAAAACTACCAAACAACATCAATAAAAGTAATTTCCATTACCCACTTTCATTACCCCCAACGAAGCGGGCCCTGAATAATATTAGACTCGTCAATCGTCATGTAATGATGAAATTGGGATGAGATCACCTATTTTATAATTGGTGTTCCACTTTGTATTTCATAATATGGATTGATGACACGTGAAATAGTCAAAATTATCCAGCAAACCACATACTCTGAGTTCATGTGTTAAAGATATAGAAGGATGAAACGTCAATGGAATACGAAAAGTGGAACAGGAAAATCAAATAGAATGAAATTGTTATAACTGATAAAACATGAAATACAATATGAAAAGGTTTACGCAAAAATCGACGGTAAATCGATTATTTTGGAGGATATAATTTTTTTTAATAGGTATTCGATTAAACTTGTTCATAGTATAAAATACATACTACTATATTTACAAATTAATATCAATACATTTATCAATTGATATTATTATATTTATAAATTGAGATCATAGTATTAAATGTTATAGGTATTAGTTTATAAAAGTAGCGATATCATCTTATAAATGTAATTGTTTGAGTTTCATACTTTAAACAAGTTTCACATGAGAGTTTATGTAGATTTTTTTTTTTTTACATGATATTTTGGAGGAGAATTAGAGGATATATACATGGTCATTGGCGAGTGACACATTTGTTCGATTTACAATTTACTTTCGTGTAAAATGCAATTAATATTTTCTTGAAGTACTTTAATATTGTATAGACCGTAATAATAATGTCCCATGTCCAAATTAAACGGTGAGCATACAGATATTTGATGTAGGTTGGAATTTTATAATTTTTGTAATACATATATCAAATTATTGTAAACCAACTAATAACTTGTATTTGAGTGCACAAGAAATTAGGATCTGATATATAACGTGGATCTCGAAAGCATGTGCGACATCTCATCATAGTACTACTCTAAATTTTATAACATTACTTGAGACATTTGTTTCGGGAAAAAAAAAACATTACTTAAACATATGGACAATTCAGATACTTAATTAACACACGTTGTAATTATAAAATTGATAGTTTCTCAAAGAGAAATTTTATATACGTGAGAGAGAAGCAAGCAATGTGTACGTAGTAGCATTAGTATTTGTATATTTTTCAATATAAATAGTAATTCCAAATAATATCACACTATTGCATGTTACTTCGGTGACATTTTCATTCTTTTTCAAAGTTTCATTTAGTAACCGTTTTATCTAGCTTTTAAAAAATAATAAATTATTGTTTTTTTCTATAAAAGACACCCTTAACATAATTGGTACTCCCTCCGTCCCAAACTTGATTTTCACGTTACTTGTGCTCGAGTTTTAAGAAAAAGTGATAAAGTGTTGGGGTAGAGAGAGTTTATTAGTATTTTATGTGATAAAGTGATGGTTAATTGTGGTTAAAAAAAATTATTTATTAATATTTTATGTGATAAAGTGATAAAGTAGATATTTCCATTTAAGTAAAGTGGAAATCAAGCATGGTACGCCTGAAACGGAAATATGGAAATTAAGTTTGGGACGGAAGGAGTAAATTTTTTTTCAAAATAAGAAAAACTAATAACTTTCTTAAGACATTCCAATACGAATACTAAGAATAATACATTTTAAATTTGTTTTAAAAAGTGAAATATCTAACACATTCTTTTTTCTAGATAGTAACGCTCCGCTGAATTAAGTGTATACATTAATTTTATTACTATTATACATAAAAATCATCACTACTTAAAAAATAAAATGATACATAATATTAATATTTAAAAAAAAATTGAATTCACTATTAACTCGAGTTCACACATATTTTAATTTTTTCTAAATCTTATTTCTATTAAACTTTAAAAAGAGAGAAGAGATCGAGAGCTAAAGGACATGTAAAAGGTCATCCACATTAGTGCGAGTCCGGCGTTCATGTTGGGAAATGTGACTTTTCAGCTACTTGTCCTAAAGTAAGACCGCGATATCAAAGTAGCATCTGGGACCAATCATAAGCCTGTCCCATTATTCATTCACATATGTGATTATTTAATTCTTCAAATTTTCCTCAATTGAAAAAATTAATGGAGCAAAGAGTTTTAAGATATCCTCCCATGAGAATCATGAGATTATATTAATAATCAAGATCATATAAATTGTAAATGAGTTTGGGTTTTGTGTGCCTGAATAATTGAATTTGAAGTTCCGTCTCATAGAATGCAATTCACAAAACTGTCTCAAGCAATAATTGTTGGGGTTTTTGTTTTTCATTTTGACATGTACAAAGGAACACAAAAGGCAAGAGTAACTAAAAGAATGTTGGTTATAGAGAGAAACCACCTTGAAATCGTTTTTCCTTCCCTGTAAATTTTATTCTTCTTTTGTTTTTTGATTTGGTTTCATATTCCTTGTTTGAATATGAGATTAAGTTTTTTATAGTCCTGTAACTTTGCATCGTTTTGAAATTGATCCCGTATGTTTTGACTTTTTGATTTTGGTCCTGCAAGTTTTTAATTTTTTTGAAATTGGTTCTTTCACCTGCTATAGCAGGTCACCAATCAGGTAACAACCATCTATGTAATTATTTTATTTTTTATTTTAATTTTGAAATACCACCTAAACTTTTTTAATCCTAATAATTTTATGTCGGGATTTTTTGCGTGTTTTTTAGGCAGGAATAGTGATTTTATGTGTATTTTGATTTATTTTTTTTATTTTTTATTTTTTGATCAGTTTAGATCTAATAAACTGACTTGATTTGCTTTGTCTTTTAATGTACAAATTGTTTTTAAACCCGATCAAAAATCTGACTAAGATTATTATGATTAAAAAAGTTCAAGTGACACTTCGAAATTAAAGGGAATAACAAAATAATTACATATGTAGCGATTCTTTGCTTGCAGAACTGTTAGAAGAAAAGTGAAAATGATCAATTTCAAAAAAATTGAAAATTTACAGGATCAATTTCAAAATTTTAAAAAACTTACATGACCAAAATCAAAAAGTCAAAACATACATGACCAATTTCAAAACGAAGCAAAGTTACATGATTATAAAAAAATTTAATCCTTTGAATATATATGTGCTTTGACGGGGAAAAAAAATTTTATTTATCAGTGTTGGCGATCTACATGTTTCTTTTATGGATCTTCTCCATATTGACCGTGCAATTAGTCACAAGATACAAGATTTATGGCGATTTATTCTTGTTTGGTTAATGCCCTTTTTCTTTTACTATTTCTTGTCAATTGATTGTTTGATTTATGACCATAAGTTTCTCAATTCTTTTATATTTGTCCAACAATAAATTTTCTTTTTTCCATAAATGAAAAAAGTAGATTCATTACCCATAATTTTTATTCTTTTTACACAATATTATAAAAATATCATTCTTTACTTCTCACATCCTTTTTCTTCTTTTCAATTTCCAAAAATACCCTTTACTTTTCAACAAAAGTACTCATAATTTATTATTTTACTATTATTCCTTAATCAAAGAGTTAAAAAAAAAAAGAGGAAACTCAGGGAGATGAGGGAATACTATTTATGAATAAAAATCGTATGTTAAAAATCATGTACTCCATTTACTTAGTGAAACACTATATTTGAAATAAAAATGAAATGATTGCAAAGCAAGTAATGAAAAAAACTCGTTTTTCATTATAGACGCACTCGCAAGTCACTTGAAATTTACAATAGATCAACACATGAAATGCAGTTGTACAAGTAACCAAAAAAGTCAAACTAGCTAATATTAAACAATGACTTAACTCTCATTTTTCATAAATGAATTTCCACATAATTAACATCCAAAAGTGGGCACGATAAGAAAGTCCAAACCAAACCAAACCGGCCTTAATTTAATTTCATGACGTTGCTTTTGTCAATCGCAAAGGCCAACAGTAACTGGGTTTTTGACATTGGGACTAGATGCAAAAGGGTCTAATGTCAGAAAAAAAGTACATAAAATCTTAAAACTGAAACATCCAATTTTTAATTTATCCCACTATTTTCATGAATATGTTAAATCTCACATCATCATTCTCTGCAAAACAGTGGTATAATCTAGGATGTTCCTCTAGTTCTATCATCCTATGATGATTTCATAGGTTGATTTGTGTGGTCATATGTAGGGATGGAATATCTTTCTCCAATCATCTTTTTATGATTTTAATTAGTGAATTTGATGCTTTTTTTTCTGATTTGGAATTCATCTGATTCCTGGGAAATCTGCAGATTCTTCAATTATTCTTGGTAAAGCTTCTAACTCTGTTTTTTTTTTTCCTGATTTGGGATTCATTAGATTCATTTTACAGTTTCTTGAATTTGTGGGAAAAGATTTGATATTGAAAAATACAAGAAAGTCTAACCTATTTTCAAGAATTGAACTTTATTGGTTCAATGGAATATGATCTTTGATGTATATCTTTCTTGATGGATTTGATTTGGTTGATATGAATTCAATCAAGATTTTCAGATATATTGATTCAAGATTGCATTATGGGGTTGCTAACAAAGATTCTGAAATGGAAGAATCATGAAAATTTAAGAACAAGGGAATCAGCTTCTGATACACAGGTAATCCTGCCCTGCTAGTACTTGTGTATGATCTTTCCTTTTCTGCAGGACGCGTTGTCTGACTTCGACATTGAGGAAATCGATCGAGCGATAGCCCTTTCCATTGCTGAGGAAGACGAAAAAGGAAAAGAAGTTGTAGGTACATCCAGATTAACTAATACTTTATAGTTCAACAACTAATACTTTTGAGTGAAACAACTAATACTGAGGAAAAGAAGTAATAGGTACATAAAGATTAACTAATACTTTATAGTGTAACAACTAATACGTTTTAAGTGAAATAACTAATACCTTTTAATGAAACAACTAATACTGTTAAAATGTACAGACATAATGCAATTCAATTGTTTATTTTATCCTAGTTTCGGAGGACGACGATTCTCAATTGGACCAAGACGAGCAGCTCGCCAAGGCACTTCAAGAAAGTCTATATGTCGTGTCTCCTCCTCCATCGCCCCCACATGGTTATGGAAGTTTGTTCCCGTTCCACTATCCTTCAATCGAACGGTACGTTCATAAGATATGTTGATGAAGATAGAGTAGTGAAAGCATACTAATAGTGATCAAGAATCTGGAGTTGAAAATACTATATATATATGGCCTAATGTTAATTAGTCATTCAAATGGTATATGATTTCAAGAATTGGAATTGTAAGCACTTGATTGAAAGGATATACAATTGTGTATGCAGAACATGTCCTGGATGCAGTAGCCATGTTAGCCATGGGATTTCTTTCATGGGATCTGTTTGGCATCCGGAATGTTTTCGTTGTCATGGTTGCGATCTTCCCATATCCGAAAATGAGGTGCCAAAGTTGTCTTCCTTTATAGCTCTTTCAATCATTTTACTAAAATTGACATCTTTTTTTTTCAAAATTCTGTTTTCAGGTTTCTGTCTCGGATGATCGCCCGTACCATAAATCGTGCTTTATGGATCTGCATCGCCCCAAATGCGACGTTTGCAAGAATTTTGTAAGTGTTGATTGTTCATCACATTAATAGTAGGCTTGTTTGTCAAATTCTAAACAAGATAGTTTGATGTTGCTTTTAAGTAGATTCCGATGAATGGAAGTGGCTTAATCGAGTACAGACAGCATCCGTTCTGGCCTCAGAAGTACTGCCCTTTACACGAGCACGATGGCACGCCTCGTTGTTGCAGTTGTGAAAGAATGGAGGTGAGCAAGACGAGTATTTACAAAAGTGTCATTAGAGTATAGTTTTTAGAATTTAAAGTCACTTGAAGGTTATTCTTGACCTTTCTTGGTACGTTTGACCAATTGGGGTGTGTTTAGAGAAAATTAAGGTGTGAATATTGATACGATCGACACTTTAACATGAGAAAAACGGTAACACTCTTCATCGTGCAGGCGATAGATGCTAGATATTTGAATCTTGAGGATGGAAGGCAGTTGTGTTTGGAGTGTTTGGACTCTTCAATAATGGACACTCATGAGTGCCAACCGCTCTACCTCGAAATTCAAGAATTTTACGACGGCTTGAACATGAAGATCGAGCAGCAAGTCCCGTTGCTCTTAGTGGAAAGACAAGCACTAAATGAAGCCATGGAAGAAGAGAAAAAGGGGCATCATCAGATTGCTGAGACTAGAGGGCTTTGCCTATCAGAAGAGCAAATCATAAGCATGGTAAGAATATCTCTCAAGATTATGATGATTCATGACTATGGAGTGAAATTTGAAAACTTGTGTTTAATCTACGATTGAAGGTGTCGAGAAGGCCAAGAATCGGGGGCTATCGGATCATAGACATGTTCACCGAGCGTCTTAGGTTGGTTCGAAAATGTGAAGTAACAGCGATTCTTGTTCTCTATGGTCTTCCTCGATTATTGACAGGATAGATCCTGGCTCACGAGATGATGCATGCTTGGTTGCGTATCAAGGGTAAATTTTGTCTCAATTTCTTTGTTTTTTTAAACAAAAAACACTATTTAAACCTCAATTTCCTCTAAGCACACCGTGGCTTTGGTAAAAATACTTAAAAAAGTGTCATAAATACCCCTCTTATGATTTTTTATCTTCTAAAACACTTTTATGTTTTACAAATGTTTAAATCTTATTTTGCAAACTTATTCTCATACTTTGATATCATTTTCAATAGTGAGATTAGAACAAAAACAGGCTTACATTCAACTACCCTTTATAAAACATAAAAGTCGTTTTTTAGGGTATTTTTTTACTTTTGAATATAATTAACAAGATTTTGATCAAGCTGGAATATGTTTAAAGGAAATTGGGATGTAAATAGTCGCATCAATCTTGAATTTAATATTCACGATATGTGTTCTTCAGTGGCGTATTTAGTTAAGAACAAGGGTGCTGCACTCCCAAATTTTAAAAACTCTATAATTATTCTATGTAAAAAAAAAAATTATATATTTCTAAAAATAATAGAATAAATCACTAATTAGCCCAAAATATTTTATTTATTATTTTCATATTCCAAAATCCTGGATCCACCACTGGTATTATTAATTAACTAGCCAATTGAGTTGCCATGCAGGGTACTCCACTTTTAGTTCAAAAGTGGAAGAAGGTATTTGCCATGTGTTGGCTCATATGTTGTTGGATCCCGAGATTGCCGGTGGTGATGAGGCTTCTACTTCTTCTTCGTCTTCATCCTCCACTTCATCCTCGACATCATCAAAGAAGGGGAAACGGTCTCAGTTGGAGAAAAAACTTGGAGAATTTTTCAAACGTCAGATTGAAACAAGCACTTCTCGGGTATATGGAGATGGTTTTAGGGAAGCAAATGAGGCGGTGCTCAAGTATGGCCTAAGAAGGACTCTCGATCATATATGATGCTTTCCATGATCATCCACCTTTCATATTAGTCGTAGAGGATCGGATGAGAAAATAATTAGTATTTTATTTAAAAATTAATACATCTTATTTTAAAAATAAAATAATTTTCTATTGAATAATGACACGGTACAATGGTCTCACACAATTTTAAGTCGTAATGTAATGTCTCTAATTTGCATTAGAATAAATGGCTGCGAGATGAATTTAACTTCCCGCGTGCTGCAGTTTTACGATTCATTAAGTGGGCGCTTGGTTCACGGGACCAAATTGATTAGATATTGATAGGATTGAGTAAAGATTGATTGACTGAATTTGTTTAAATTTAGATATGCGTTCGGATTGTATGATTAGATTGGAGATTAGATGAGATACCCATTAAAATGTCATAAATACCCTTAAATTGAATTGAAACAACCACACTTCATTCTTGTGAATCTATTCAAATAATAGAAGGATAATTTGTAATATTGCATTTGGGATATATTCTATCTCACCTTTCACATGGAATCGACATATCCCTCCATGGAATGATTTAATACATTTTCTACCGGGCTTGAAGTATATCATGGGTTCTCACCCCAAAACCAAACGGTAGATTAGTTGGGATTAAAATCGTAATCCTGGCATATCCCGATCAATCTCGCGAACCAAACGGGGCCTAAATCTCTCAGTCATGATAATGAGTGTAATATTCACATTTGGATGCATATCTTTGCACACACATTTATAATTTTAACAAAAACTTGAATGAGACGATCTCATATATGAGGCCAGTATAATTTAGCACAAATCAACACTCACCCCTTCTAAAATTTTAAAACGTTAATGCTCATATATATCTCGTTTCACCATGAAACCATCTTACGCAAGTGTGCCTCTTATATTCACTAATTTATTCCTGCAATTTTATTTTTCTTAATAGTTTATTTTTAAATAAAAGAACCCTAATAACTTAAATGCATTTAAATATCAAGAAGACCATTTATAATAATTAAAGGTTCGGTCCAATAATAAGGACTTAAAATAAACTCTCTAACAATACAATGAGCCAAATTATTGGCTTTTCTAAGAATACAGGCAAATCATGTAATCACTAACTGTTTAGTATAGTTTTACTAGCTATCCTCATCATATATTCACTGGCACAACTTCCTACTACGACTGTTCCACTCATCAATCCACTCCACTCACAATGCAGTCACTACTCCTTTCTCTGATTTGATTTTTGAGACCTATATTGTTAAAATCAAAGCTCTCAACTCAGGAGAGAAATTAAATAAAAGGCTTTCATCTGGGAGAGGAATCAGAGGTTCTCAACTAGGGAGGGAAATCAGGGCCGCACGAGATCAGGAAAGGCAGCGGACGACAACAGAATAATATAATTATCACAGGGACTGCGCATAAAACTTTGATTCAAAACCTACAAAAATAAAATAAAACAATCTAAAAGTTACAAATATTTGAAGGACGATATACTCTGACTAGGTCTTGTATGCACCCGGGTGCACCGTGCATTCATAGTGTATTTTAGAAGCGTGCAACTTTTTTATGCTGAAAAATGCAACTTATTTATACAGAAAAGTGTAACTGTTAATATGACAACATAGTTGCATGCTTCTGTTAGGAATAGTTGCACATTTCTGTTTTGTATAGTTACACGCTTCTAAAATACACTATAAGTGCACGGTGCACCCGGGTGTATATGAGACCTACTCATATAGTCTTCAAGGGTCCCCAGCGTAATTTGAAACCCCACTAATATTGACGGATGAGCATATCTGACGGGAAGAACACTACTAAGGAGAATTTAATTACTCTATTTTACCATTTAAAACATGGGTAATTTTTGGTGGACAGATTCTGCCCTGGGCAAAAAAGATTATTTTAGACTTGATGGACTTGATTGAAGGCAGATTTTTGGGTGAACTCGATTGAGGGCAAATGTTTTTTAATTATTCTGTCATAGGCAGAATCTGTCCATTTAGCATCCTTTGAACATTCGAGCATTTCTAGTACAATTTTTTCAGTTATGAATATTTATGGGCCAAACCCGAAACAGAGTAGACCCAGAGCAACTCTTTGGGCCTAATATCGTCCCATTCCTCCTCTTCTTTCTTCCACGTTTCCGCCATTGAAATGTTATAGTACTTTACTTCAACACAGAATATGGCTTGTTCTTCAGAAACGCGAATCCAGTGACAAATATCTTGCTCGCCTTTCTCGAGTAAACGAGGAACTGGTTACTCAAAAATTTTGATTTGCTTTTGCAGTGTAAATTACATCTCTTGGTACGTCACCTGCCCGTTTCCTATATTCATTGTTCTTCATGTTACAGACGAACTCGAACTTTTTTATTCTGGATGCAATCACAGATTTAAGATTATCCCGCAATAGTCCGCAGAATCATTTCTTAATCTTTATGCATTCAAGGTGTTTGATTCTTGTCCCCAAAGAGTTTTCTCCACTTTTCCATCATTTCCATTGGATGCATTGACGAACTCCAAAGATGTAACCGTCATCTCCCTCTTTTTTTTTAATTCTATTATGATTATATAATTCACAAGTAAGGACAGGTTCTTGCCGTCCTAATTTGGGTTATTTATTAACTAATCTTGAATGACTTCAATGATGATGCCTGAGGTAGCATCTTCCCAGAATAATAGAAAGGTACTGACTTTTTTTGTCCGTTTCAATTGAGTTTGTTTGCTTGCCTTTTCTACAGTGTCTCTTTCGTAATAATAACAAATCAACTGATAGATACTCAATCATCTGAGAGCCTCTGAGATATTATATGAACCTTTTGTAAGATCTTGACATATATGATAAGAATACTAGCTATCTTACTCATCTTACCTCATAACAAATGGCAGCCGTTTTCAGATTTCTTCTGATAATTTCTCTTCTGTTTACCATCATTTTTATGATATCCCCAGTTGCAGCTCAATTGCCTAACAATACTGCAGGTACTGACTTCACAACATCACAAGGGTCACCACGGTTCTGTAAAACATACGTTACATATCGAGTAAGATCACCTTATTCAGATCTTGGAAGCATATCTGATCTGTTTGGGATCAGCAGAGCGGATATAGCAACAGCTACTAATCTATCCTCGGAGAATGCTCCTTTGGTTCACGATCAGCTGTTACTGATACCGATCACATGTACATCAAATGGGACCAACTACTTCTCCAACGTCACCTATCTCATCAAAGAAAGGGACACCTTCTACTCAGTTCAAGTCAAGTCTTTCCAGAATCTGACCAACTTTAAATTGGTTGAAGAAACGAACCCAACGATGAATCCAACCAACTTGACGATTGGTGCGGAAGCGGTCTTTCCTTTATTCTGTAAATGCCCTGGAAATTCGTATTCTGAAAAGGGAATCAAATTCCTAATCACTTATGTATGGCAGCCGGATGATGATGTCATGCCTGTTAGTACTATGTTTAAGGCGTCAGAATCAGATTTCGTGATGGAGAATAATAACCGGAATTTAACTGATGCGATTTGCCTCCCTGTTTTGATTCCAGTGAAAACTGTGATTCTTGATCAACTTTTTCCGTCTCCAGCTTCCAATGCTAAATCCAAACACTTATGGATTGTAATAACAATTTCGAGTTCTGTGGCTTTTTTTATTGTTTTCTCAGGTTTGGTGGTTTTCTTATTCAAGAAAAAGAAGATGTTGGCTCGAATGGGTTCGAATCTAGAAACTTCCGGTCTTATTCCAACATATAAATCTTTGATTATTCAGGATAAGCTACTTCCTGAAGTTTCAGGCTATCTCAGCAAGCCAATAGTGTATGATCTTGATGTGATTATGAAGGCAACGATGAATCTCAGTGAACGGTACAGATTAGGCGGGTCTGTCTACAAGGCTACGATCAACGATCACGTTCTTGCTGTGAAGAAAACACGGGATCCAACTGAGGAGCTCCAGATATTACAGAGAGTGAATCATGCAAATTTAGTGAAGTTAATGGGAGTTTCTACAGACAATGATGGCAACTTTTTCATAGTTTATGAATACGTCGAGAATGGATCACTACGTAAATGGCTATCGCCACTCTCAGTCGAGTCCCTCACCTGGAGCCAGAGGTAATGATTGAGATATATGAAGATATGTTTTGATTTTATTGCATTTAATCTTTAAGATAAATGTTTGGTTGTTACCTTTTACCATGTCTATCTTTAGATCAAAATTATATTGTTGTTAGAATTCTAGATTCGTTCCTAATATTTATAATTGGCAAATACTTCTATGAACAAGTTTAACGTGCAACTCAAGTGCTTTTTTAAATGGTATTAGTTGTTTTACTAAAAGGTATTAGTTGTTTTCAGTTAACAGTGTTGTACATCGAGTGTTACTCATTATAAATAGTGAAAAACAAGAGTTTTATATCAATATCTTTTTAACGATATTCTTCGCGTTTTCAACGAATGAATAATAGGGTCTTTATCATACGCTCTTGTTGCATCAGGTTACTGATAGCTCTGGACGTAGCCAACGGTCTCCAGTACATGCACGAGCACTCCCAACCGAGCATAGTCCACAAGGACATCACAACGAGCAACATTCTCCTCGACTCCAACTTTAAAGCCAAGATTGCTAATTTCACCGGGGCTAGACGAGCTACTTGCTCGATCATGCTTAACATTGACGTTTTCTCATTTGGGGTCGTTCTGTTGGAGTTGCTATCGGGGAAGAAGGTGATGGAAACGAGGGACGATGGGGAAGTGGTGATGTTGTGGAAAGAAGTGAAGGCAATATTGGACGGCGAGGATTCAAGGAAGGAGAGGCTAAGGAGATGGATGGATCCCAAGCTGAAAAGCGACTACGCCATTGATGATGCTTTGAGCTTGGCGATCTTGGGGAGAGCGTGTACTTCGGAGAATTCTTTGGAGAGGCCGAGGATGTCGGAGATTGTTTTCAGCTTGTGTGTGTTGACTCAGTCGTCTCCTCAGATGAGTGAAGAATCTTGGATGCCCAAATTTGAGAATGAGGAAGTTTCGTCTGTTATTGCTCCAGTTGAAGCTCGTTGAATGAATGTTTTTCCTGTTTCATTTCATGATGTAATAGTTAAGTAGGAGTTTTCCTTATTGTCGTTTCAGTTGATAGGTTCACTGTGTAATCCCAAGTTGTTGAATATAATACCTCTTACAGTTCCTGTAAAATTATGTAATTATCAGAATTAGAAAATCCATGTATTTTACTGTCAAGCAGAAGGACCATTTCTACTTCATCTTATTTAACTTTTAACTATTTTGACCCAAAATAATTATCATTATGTAATAGCATCCTAGGCATAATCTAGGATTAAGAATCCTGGACGAATAAACACCAAGAATTAGATTTTTCATCTCGTCTTAAGCTTTTCAAGAAATTTTGAGATAGAAAAAGTTTCATTTGACAAGATTGATCAAAGCTTTCCTCCATTTTCACACAATCCCTACAATTACAAGTCAAATATCAATAGCGCATTTTCTTCCTCTTCCTTCTGTTTTGGTTAGTGGATGTCTTTTATTCACCTTATTTTTCTTCAAAAGATGATGAATATATGCACAAAAAAAAAAAATCTATTTAAATTATAGCTAATTGTGGGATATATTAATCTAATATTTATTTATTTATTAATATAAACATAAAAATAACTACTTAAGTTTAAATGATTTTATTATAAAGGTACGAATTTGACCATATGTCCGCAGGTGGACACAAATTTATATGTCCATCGCTTATGTGGCACGCCACATATGCAAGGTCTCCACCATAATTTAATTAGTTTCTTTAATTAATTTAATCTTCTCATTAATTATATAAACCTAAACCCTAAACCATGAACCATTCGGGCCGGGTGAACCATGAACCACTCGGACCGAGTTCGGGTCGGGTTAAAAAATTAATACAATTAATAAAATTTGGTAAAATATGGAATATATATAAATGAGATGATTGAATTAATTAAAGAAACTAACTAAATGATGGTGAAGATCTTGAATATGTAGTCTTATTCATACATGCGATGACATATAAGTTTGTCTTACAATTCGAAAGATACGATCAAATTCGAATAAAGGTAACCGGCATAATATCATAAATAGATAGTCCTATAAATAAATTTAGGCTTGACTTTTTATTAAAAAAAAAAAGACAGAATATTGAAACTTTCAAGTAGGACAAATTCTTTTTTTGCCCAAAACCAAGTGGTCGAACTCCTTTTATCCCAATACTTAGAAAAAAAAAACCTTTTGTATCATTTTATGGCATATTTATTCTTATTAAATTAAAAAAAAAATTAATAGGTTACGCATCTCATGTGGAATCGACTCATGTGTTATCCACCGGTAAGGATATTTTTATCCTTCTCACTAGGTCATGCAACTCACGTGTGATCAATCCATGTGCTACCCATTAATAAAGATAATATGTCATAAATGGGAAAAAAATATTATAAACATAGTGCAAAAAAAGTTTGATCATTTTATATACATCATTTCTGCCAATTTTCTCCGTCAAGTATTTGCCCATCAACCGCAACATGTTATAGTTGGAAGAAAGTCAACTAATGCGGATTTCTGATTCCTTTCATGGATATTTTGTTCTCATTTCTTGACTCACACATTATATTATGTCCATTAAATTTCCATCCACTTTCCAGTTTCACAAAATATCATGTACACAATTTTTCTTGTTACAAATCATTTAACCAACTCCCACATTCATCCCCATCACTCCCCAAACAAAATCAACCTCCAAATGCAATTCATTCCTCTAATTTCCATCTCCTACATCATCTCTCAATCCCCTCTAATTCTTTCCCAACAGCCCTACATAAGGAAGGCCACATCATCATGCCACACCACAGACCCTTCAACCTCGGCCCTCGGCTACGCCTGCAACGGCCTAACCCCGTCTTGCCAATCCTACCTCACTTTCCGAGCTCAGCCCCCGTTCGACTCAATCTCCGCCATATCCAAGCTCCTGCTCGTAAATCCATCCCAACTTTCTCGACTCAACTCCCTCACCCCAAACGAGGCCTTGGAGACGAACCGGATGGTGCTTGTTCCCATCACATGTTCCTGCTCCGGACAGAACTATCAGGCCAACACTTCTTATGTAATCGAGCACTACGACACGTACTTCTTGATCGCCAACAACACTTTCCAGGGCCTTACGACGTGCCAGGCCCTCAGAGCTCAGAACAACGACGTCACTAGAGATTTGTACACAGGTGAAAGAATTACTGTGCCATTGAGATGCGCTTGTCCAACCAAGAATCAACATGATGATGGTGTGAAGTACTTGTTGAGTTATTTGATCACATGGAAACAGTCTGTTTCAAGGATTAGTGCACTATTTGAGGTTGATACTAGGAAAACTCTAGAAGCAAATCAATTAACTGAACAAGATAATATTATTTACCCTTTCACTACTCTTCTCATTCCCCTTGAAAATCCACCTTCGATTACCGGAGTTATATCCCTTCAGCCACCACCACCGGCAGCGGCGCCACCACCAAGTGGTGGCTCAAGCAGAACATGGATATATGCTGCAGTTGGCGTTGTGGGAGGCTTTTTTCTTGCATCGGTAATTTTCTGCTTATTCTTTGTTAAAAAGAAACGAAAACCTGTAGGAGAATCAGAGAAAACAGTTGAAACAGAGGTGTATGATCAGGATGAAGAGTCTCGGGACTTTAAAGAAAGCGTATCGAAAATATCTGAGACTCTGAAAGTTTACACTATTGAAGAAATCGAAGCTGCAACAGAAGATTTCAGCCCCAGTTGCTTGATTGAAGGATCCGTTTATCGAGGAACGATGAACGGGGACTTTGCTGCAATCAAGAAAACGAACGGGGATGTCTCGAAAGAGATCAGTTTTCTGGACAAGATTAACCATTTCAATCTGATCCGCCTATCCGGTGCTTGTTTTGACAAGGGCCATTGGTATCTTGTTTACGAATACGCTGAAAATGGATCTCTTAAAGATTGGATTCATCACGATTGCAGACGAAAGATTCTGAACTGGAAACAGAGGATACAGATTGCTCTGGATGTAGCCACGGGGTTAAACTATCTCCACAACTACACTTCACCACCACACGTGCACAGTGATCTGAACAGCTCTAAAGTCCTTCTTGATCAGGATTTCAGAGCCAAGATCACGAATTTTAGCCAGGCAAGATCAGTTGAAGATCAGGACGGTGAATTTGTCTTGACGAAGAACATTGTTGGGACGAAAGGTTACATTGCTCCAGAGTATTTGGAGAATGGATTGGTGTCCCCAAAGCTTGATGTGTACTCGTTTGGAGTCATGATGATGGAGATTTTCACTGGAAAAGAAGCTTCCTTGTTAGATATGCAATTATCAGAGATGTTGATTCCAGTTCTACAAGAAGAAAATGGACAGGAAAAATTAGGAAACTTAATGGATCCTTTGTTGAAAGGAAATTACCCTGCTGACCTTGGCCTTTTGGTGCTTAAATTGATCAATTGCTGTCTCAAGAAGGATCCATCAGATCGCCCCAGCACAGTTGACATTGTTCAGTCTCTTTCAAGAATTTCGACCTCCGTTCTTTCTGGTGAATGGGGAGTAAGCATATCAGAACCACACCATGTCTGAACAGTTAGCTTTATGTAAAACATTTGCATCTTCAAGAGTATCCCTTTCTGTTTCTTTATCAATATCATCACATGCTTAAGCTGTAGAAGATGCATGTAGTGGAAGTTAAGAATTGAAAAATTGTTATCTTCTGCAAAATAATAGTTTTCTTAAAGATTGAAACATGAAAACCAATATATGTGATGGATGTAAATTAAAGATGATAATAGGTGGATTTAGGAAGGTTTTGGCTAAATAAAGACCAATGTGATCATAATTACATATAGACCTGCCCCATGACCCCACAAGTTGTTTGGTTGAGTTTGAATGGGCCCTACACATGCCAGATTGTTACAAGTCAAGTTTATATTCTACTGATTTCAATTCCTTAATCATTCAAGAAACAAGCTCAAAATAAAGGTGGAACCTTTTCTAGTGGAAGACATTGCTTGAAAGTTCAATCATGATATATTTACAAGGATCAACAACCTGTACATTTTTGAATGGTCCCCAGTAAATATAACTTCGAGTGCACACAAAAAGCAACACCAAGCACCAACCTTTTGTTAAATAGGTACACCAAGATCTCCCACACTAGACGATAGTCATGGCTTCAAAGGCTTGTACCTTCCAAAATCGAACCGTTTTTCTCCTGTTCATCTTCTTCGCTACAGCCAACGCGATTGATTTCAATTACCCTGCAGTTTCAACTTCGGGGACTCAAATTCCGACACTGGAAACTTAGTTGCAGGCCTTGTCGAACACCTCGACCCGCCAAATGGACCGACTTATTTCCAGAAACCATCAGGGAGGTTCTGTGATGGCCGCCTAATCATTGATTTTCTATGTAAGTATATTCTGCTAATAGAAATATCAAGAATTCACCAAGAAATAAAAATCTGTTACAATTTATTTTTGGACAAATTTACAGTGGATGCAATGGACTTGCCTTTTCTGAATGCATATTTGGAAGCAATAGGAGCCCCGATTTTTAGAAAAGGATGCAACTTTGCAGCTGCAGGCTCGACCACACTTCCAGCGACTGCAGCGTCTGTAAGCCCGTTTTCGTTCAGGATTCAAGTGGCTCAGTTTCTCAGATTCAAGGCCAAAGTTCAAGATATCCTGGCCAAATGTATTACAATCACTTGAAATCAAGAAAACCAGTTAAAGAAAACCTCCCAATTCACCTTATTTATTACGTTTACTCTCTTGTAGCGAGGAAATTCGACAAATATATTCCAGCTCAAGATTATTTTCGAACCGGGCTTTACATGTTCGACATAGGCCAAAATGATCTCGCAGGTGCCTTCTATTCCAAGACTTTTGATCAAATTCTAGCTTCAATTCCAACAATTTTATCAGAATTTGAAGATGGGATTCAGGTTAGTAACCTGTAGGCTGTATGTACATCACAATATTAAGATTCCAAATCTTTCCAACTTTGATCCCCATTTTCTTTTCTTTTTGTTAATCTTTCTCAATGAAGAAATTATATGAAGAAGGGGCTAGATATTTTTGGATTCACAACACAGGTCCTTTAGGCTGCTTACCTCAGAACATCGTGAAATTTGGAACCGATCCATCAAAGCTGGACGAGCTTGGATGTGTGAGCTCTCACAATCAGGCTTCCAGAATCTTCAACCTGCAATTGCATGCACTCTGTAAAAAGTTTCAGGGCCAATATCAAGATGCTAATTTCACACATGTTGACATTTTCACTATTAAATCCAACCTCATTGCAAACTATTCCCGATACGGTAAGTATCAACAAGTAGTTCCTCCTTATTTAAACAAAATTTAAATGAAAAATACAGAGGAAATTAATCATAAGTCAACATACAGGATTTGAGCAGCCATTAATGGCATGTTGTGGTTATGGAGGTCCACCACTGAACTATGATGGTCGGATTCCATGCGGTCAAACTAAGGTTATAAATGGAAATTCACTTACAGCCAAAGGTTGTAATGACACCACAGAATACATCAATTGGGATGGCATTCATTACACCGAGGCTGCAAATCAATATGTAGCATCCCAGATTCTCACAGGAAAATACTCTGATCCACCGTTTTCTGACCAAATGCCATTTCTTCTAAAGCTTAAATTCTAAGAGAGTGTTGTTGTTCTTTAATACAACTAAAAAAAAGGATATATGACGATTCTCATATCATCCTATCTTATACTCCTTGTCCCTGTTGATCTAACATTGTGATATCCTATTGATTCATTTGATTATCGAGGTATTTCGATATACAACGATCTGTATTTAATATAAATTCACATGTGAAATCTCTAGATAGAGGCATTCGTAGTAGTCTAGTAGAACATGAAAATTGGATCACATGATTCCATCCAGTTTCTCGATTCATTCTACTTCTCATTTGTAGCTAAAACTGTGAATTTACAAGGTTTTTTAATTAAAAAATAAAATAAATTCACAGAAAAGATACATTGCAGTGGAACAGACATCACAAGATTACAGAGATAGAATCCACACGGTTGTCCATCACAAAAAACTGTATCCCACGACTGAGAAACTGTGTCAATACAATCTATAAATGATTATTGGCGATTGTTAATATCTGCCATGATAAAACCTCAGAATCAAAACAGTAGAATCATATCACTGTTTTTCAAAGGGCTTGACTATTTACATGATTATTAATAAGCACTTTTAATCCATAGTTTCGTTACAAATTCTGCAGAATTTCTAAGCAGTTACTCCCAGAGAGCATCTCTTTTTTCCAATTCAGCGATAACGCTTTCTCAAATGCGGAAGAAATTCGAAGCCAGAACTAAATATCCAGGGGAATTCAATCTAAATTGAGCCTAGAAATTGGCTTATCAAAAAAGTAACTCAATATCTCCATATCATCAATCATCATTACACATTCTTAAAATTAGCTCTACGAGTTAGTATAATTTGGGTTATATAGAGAGGTAGATGAATACCTAGAAGATTGATGCATCAAGAACCGAATCAACAAGCCTTCATTCGAGTGCAGCACTTGATCTCGCTATTAACTGTATCATGTATGCATATGCATATGCATATGCATTTGGATTGAATGAACGCGATATGAACTGCGACACTGTGACCTAATAATCGAAATCGCCATTCCTAATTGGACAAAATAGTAATTCTGGAAATCGACACCATTCAAAACAAGAGCAAAATTATGTTTTTCAGTTTCATTAACGTTATTTGCGTTTTATGGAGTTGCCACAGCAGATCGCTTCCTTCACCACTATTTTCTGCAAATTATATATGGAGTTTGCTGATTGAAAGTTGTATGCGATACTTTTAAAGCCATAATGAATTAAAATACCTCAAAATTATTAGTAATTTTTATTTTAAAAGGTTTTTGAATTATTTTTTATTTTAAAAAGTCAATAAATTATAAGCTTATTATTTTATGGGTCTTTGGAAACAAAAATTCATGAATTTTGCTAATTTAATTTATTAATTTTCATTAAAATATGACATATTATCGTAACTTTAATATAATTATATTAAGATCAAATTTTTTAAAATAAAAAGCCTTTTAGAAATGGTTAAAAAAGGATGTTATAAAACAAGATTTATAAAATTTAAGAAATTTTTAAAATAAAAAATAATTTAAAAACTTTATAAAATAAATAAGTGACACTCACCAATAATAACATTATGTCTACTTTTAGAAGAATGACATCATGATTCATAAAAACATGGCACACGAATCAGACCACAGTTGGGCCGTGGTCCATTTTATTTGTTGCTCAGCCCGTTTGGGCTCTTTTCTTTCAAGCATTGGTCTTTCCTCATCAGCTATGTTGGTATTGCTTTGGGTTCGGTTGTTAACACCCTCACAATTAATAAATTCTATAATTGTTTCTGATTGATTATCCTTTGGGGTTTTTTCCTTCTTTAGGATTTAGGATCACTTTGAGTTTGGGGCTTATTGTCAGGGGTGAACACTATCTGATAAAAATTAAAAAATTGAGTTAAATCGAATTAAAATATAAATTTGGTTCGGTTTCGGATTTTTAATTTTAATTTTTTTGGTTTTCGATTTTGATTTTAAGGAAAAAATTACTGAATAGCCAAAAATCGAACCGAAATAATACATTATATATATATATATATATAATCTTATCTCAAGTTCATTTACTTATTTTCTAACCGAAATAATACACTATATATACACAATATATGTTGAGGCTAGGAACTTCCTTCTAACCTATCCTAGGGCAGGTGTGATAAAGCTGTCAGCGCTTACTTAGTCTTAGTCCTCGCCTGAAGATCGAAATCTGAAGTCCCTTGTCAAAGGAAAGCTGAGAAGGGATGCCCTCCGCTTAGCCTTAAGCAAAGAAAGGTAAGAAATAAAACTAAGAAAGCTTAGTTTCTTTCTTTTGAATGACCTCTGGCTTATATACGTCGGTGTCTTAGTCAATCTCATTCAACCCCTCTTTCCTGATCTGATGCGCGAGCTGCTTGGCAGGGAATGAGACCAACTATGCTTTCCTGTGGCGAATGATGGTTTAGCTCCGCCCCTTTCCTTGAGAACTCAAGCCCAATTAGCTCATAGAAAGAGGAGCTACGTAGCTACAACTTTTTTTTGGTTTAAGGGTTGCTCGCCCTACTGAAGTACCAAAGGCTTTCGGGGCTTACACCTACCTTATTAGACGACCAAAAAAAGGACTTTCAGTAGCGCCCAACGTAATAGAATAAAAGAAGATGGAGAGTCTAATCGAACCGGTCAATCACCTACATAAAGATGAAAGACAGGATACGGAAAGATCAAAGGGGGTGGTATCCTCCCCTACTATCCGCTGAAGACACACTCGACACTGCTTGGTGCGTTCCCCGAACCACATTTTCTAGACGAACCAGAGACAATCTGAATTGATCTTGTAAAAGATCCAGCTACAGAACGAATGCGCTTATTTTTCAAATGATTCATATCATTATTAAATTGTGAAGTAGAGTAATACTATGGACCTTGTGTTGTATTATTTAATTTTTGAATTATTGTTGTGAAAAATGGACATGCGCCTTTAAAGATTATTTAATTTAAAACATATAATTTTTTGGTTTTTTACCAAAACCGAAACAAAAAATTTGGTTCGGTTTATATCGATTTTGATTTAATTATTACGGTAAATATTTTAATTATTTCAATTTTGCTATTTCGGTTTGGTTCAGTAATTGAATAACCAAATGCTCACCTCTACTTATTGTAATATTTTTCTTCTCTTCTTAAAATATATTAATACCATTTATTTATTTTTTTGACAGAAAAATATATTAATACCTATTAAGAGTCTAAGACTGTACTATTTCATACAATCATTTCTCACAAATGAATGATGGTTTGTGTTGAGGAAAATTAAGTAAATAGATTATTTGACCCTCTTTACTCTGTTCGAGCTTTTTAGATTAATTAATTTAAAAAACATATAATCTTTCGGTTCGATTCATGTGGAAGCACAAAACCCATTTAAAATGTCCAAATTTGATTGAGGAGAGTGTTGAGAAATTAAATAAATGAATTGATTCTTTTAAAAATAGTTCAAAATTTTCAATGAAAATACCTAAGTGTAAAAACGGTGGTTGAAAAATGGTAAAATGATTTAGAAAATTTACTATAGGAGGGATGTAGTTAATCATGTGGTAATATTAATTTATTTATTTTGAGTCTTATTACATGGTACAAAGTACGATGAAGGTGAATTAGTTATTATCTTTTATTTTTATTAACCACTTTTAATTACTTCATATTTATTCTCATTGAAGAATTTTGAATTGAGAGTTTGACTCAAATTTTTCACTATGAATCATCAAATAGTGAATTACAATGAAAATTATCATAACATTATTGTGTATTGTTCAAATTTATTTTGAATTGAGAGTTTGACTCAAATTTTTCACTATGAATCATCAAATAGTGAATTACAATGAAAATTATCATAACATTATTGTGTATTGTTCAAATTTATTTTGAGTCGCACTACCTTGTGCGAAGTATAATAAAGATAAATGGATCATATTTTATTTTTCATTAACCACCACAATCATCTTATACTCATTCATTTTACCATTAACATTGATTTCAATGATGAACTAGGCGTCTCCTCTCCTTTGATACTCCAGCAGATCGATAGATGAAACGGGTCACTCAAATGGAGAAATACTTCTAATGTAATTAACAAATATATTTATTTATTAAATTTTTGAAACTCTTGTATATTTGATGTCATCATGTCTCGTAATTCATAATGTACTCATTAATGTTAGTGCAAGTTCACATCAACATTAGCTATGTTGCTAATTGTACCAGATTGGTTCATTAGCATGTGTAAAGAATGCAATTATATGAACCCTAGTGAACTTTTAAAATGAAACGACAACAATATAAACATACCATAGTTAATTAAGAGAATAACCGTTACACATGAAGAGAATATCATTTTAAAAGTTCAATATCACATTGTATTGTTGTCGACAACAATATCATTTTTATATGATATGTTTATATTATTGTTAAAATGAAACGACAACAGTACAATGTGAGCAGTATTAATGAAATGATATTGAACTTTTAAAATAAAACAATAACAATATAAACATATCATAACTAATTAAGAGAATGGTTGTTACTCATTAAGAGAATAGCTAATCAATACAGTTCTCTCGCAAATGGATGAAAAATGAGAACTTACAGCTTCAAACTATGTCCTCTTCCGGCAAAAATAGTGTTTATAACCCAGACAACGCTAACATTTATTCAAACCACTCATGTGGATTGTCCAAATCACAAATACCCTTTTGCAGGATACAAAGTTGTGTCACAAATGGATGAAAAATGAGAACTTGCAGCTTCAATACTGTGTCCATCTTCTTTCCCTGCGAAAGGCCTCTTAAGTGTACTTCCATGTTGCGGCAACATCTTAACATTAACACTCTATATTGTCATCAGTAATATCGCCTTCGATCTTGAAGTGGTAAACCGTTTTAGCCTTGTTTTTAACATTTTTATTCAGACCATGTATAGAATTTCTAAGGACAAGATAACCATCTCCGTTCAACTTAAAATGTCAATTTGTGCAAATTCCAAAATTTCTCAACATTCTATTGAACTTATATTTCATCTTAGACTCTATAAGTGTGGACCCAGTATTAATATAAAATCTAAGCCCAGCTCTAGGTGGCATCAAACAGATGTGATACAGAAGACCTAGTGCTTCAGGCCAAATATAAGATCTTTCTTATTATTCTTAGAAAATTGGTCAAAACAGAAGAAGTGTGTTGACCATGAACCGACCCCTCAATTAAGTGACCCAAATTACGAAAATTCACAGCAAGTTGACTTCTAAACCCATCATGATTATTTAGTCCCACACCAACAAAGCTAATAGTATCATCCATAACATGTAAGTCTTCCTCAATGAACTTATCAAGTATGAATCGAAGCTCATGCATGGCTATAA
Source organism: Stenogyne calaminthoides (assembly GCA_037126765.1). Classification (NCBI taxonomy): domain Eukaryota; kingdom Viridiplantae; phylum Streptophyta; class Magnoliopsida; order Lamiales; family Lamiaceae; genus Stenogyne; species Stenogyne calaminthoides. Next base: position 9,341,646 of record JBBCBC010000031.1, on the reverse strand, counting down.
TATATACTAAGATTTCTCTAACCACCTTCCTAACCCTAGGAACCAAATAATGGAATTTATCATTGACCTCTCTATGATTGGACTGCCTCAAATACTGTGATAATTGTGGATGAAATTGAGTTTGTTCCTAACTTTTTATTGATAAGCATGATATGCATATGAATAATATTGTCGATGATGTTATTTCATGTCATTCAGATCAGGGGAGATTTTGTAAAATTGGTTATTGAGAGTTTGATATGTATAAACTACTTTTGGAGGGTAAGACTGTGGATGAGGGAGACTTTATGTCAATACCAAAAAAATAATAAATTGACAAGTGTAAAATTTTATTAGAGAACAACACTTATATTTAAAGGCAAAGTATAGTGTGAACAAGTTTCACGGTGAAACTGGTTAAGGAGTGTGATTTATATTACTAAAGGCTGTGATTTTTTACTGTAAAGGGTGTGACTTTTTACTATAAAGAGTATTACTCATAAAATGAAGGGTGTGACTTATATTATAGCAAAGAGTGTCGTAGTGATAACTAAAGGGTGTGACTTATATTACTAAAGGGTGTGACTTATATTACTAAAGGGTGTGACTGTAAAAAAAAAAAGTTTCACGGTGAACAAGGTTCACAGCATACCAACTCATATTTATCTCATCAAATGTGATGCTTCAAAATTAATTTTACACACTAATCTTACCTCATCAAATATTAACTCTTCAAAACTAATTTACTACACTTAGTTTTATATTATAAAATGTGGTTGATTCAAAATTAATTTTTAACTCCTAATTAACTTTACACTTATTTTTTATTATAATATTATTATTAATGATGCTTGTGGGTTATATATATATATTGTCATGACACTCTGATAATTAATTAAAGAAGTAGATTTAAATCATTCATTTAAGATTTTATAAGAAATTAAAATGTAATTTAAATAATATTGTATGATATTTATATGCACTTTGTGTGTTGGCCGAAAATAGGAATTTATGAACAATGTGATATTTTCTTGCAACATTCTTCCATGAGTTATGGTATATTGCTTCTATTGTTGATGGGTTATTCAATTCTTTGCTCAAATTTATTTTTCTTGGTTGAAATTTGGATAATTTGAGAAGATTGGAAGATTACTTGTTAGGAAATTTTCATATTTGTTGTTTATATCAAATAAGATGTATGTTCTTGCTTGTCTCTACCCTGACTTGAATTAATGTTGGAATTTTTTAATGGGTAACTTGAAATGGATGCCAATTTCAAGTTATACATCTAGGTTTTAAAATATTAAGAAAGATCATGGAGAAATTATGTAAGAATAATTAATGGGAAGTGAAATGTGTGCTACATTATTTTGAGCAAGTGATAAATGTTGATACACCATTGTTTTGGATTGATATTCATTATTACGATGTGTTGAGAGTTTGCTTGGATATTGATTTCTCGTGGAGATGTTTGGTTGATTCTTTGAGTTGGGAAGATTAAGAATGGGAAATGTGCTAAATTAAGAAATGAAAAAGGGAATGATGCAAGTTTGGAGTGGAATTCTATGTGTGAATGCTTGTGCTTTGTCTTAGATGTAAAAAATGATGATAAGAATGATGTCCAATACCTGAATGATGATGATTTCAGGAGCTATGACATATAAAAATCAAAATCTTCTATATTATTTGAGTCTTAAAAGAGGAAAAGGTAAATTGAGGCTTGTGGTTATTCATAAATACAAAATAATGACTTTTGATGATGAGTTGAGGGAAAAGGAATGATGTCCAATACCTGAATGTATCATTCTTTCCACTTCGGCTACATTTACTGCAAAGCACACACTTTTTAAATGGAAAAGAGCAATCTTAAATTTCTATTGTTTGATTCTGAATCACAATAGGATAAACACATAAATCATTATAAAACAAATATTTATATATATTAATGAAAGCTAACAACGATGATGACCTGAGTTTCTTTGAGAGACTTCACTATCTGAGCATTTGAAGACGTAAGCTGACATGAACCCAACGTTCCATCAACCTGTTGAGATAGAAAAGTTCAAAAATAATAACACGTCTACGTAAATTCATCCATGAGTTATGCTCTTGGCATCTTCTCCAGAATACACCAAGCTAACTAAAATGTATAAATTAGAAAGCACAACCATACCCAAAAAAAAAAAACCAACATAAGTAAGAAAAGTAGCCAGAATGAAATATTATAAAATTTACAATTTTCTTGCAGAATCGGCCTATAACACAATAAGAGTTTCCAATGATATTAACTACACTTCTCATCCGATAAGATATATGCCAGTGTGATGACGGGCCCATTGTTAATCTTCCAAACTCTAGAATGAACATAGAAACTATACGTACTAAAGTTTACATTATATAATTGAAAACTAGTACCTTTGAAAAATTATACTCAACGATGATTTCAATTCCTCTCTTAATAACAACACAAATGCAACATACATCACCATTATCATGTCTGAGTATAAAAAATGTTCACACTCTTCTTCATGTTACTTGAGACGATTTGAAGAATCCTCTGCAGTTGAGAAGCAAACATCTAGACATGCATACAGATAATGAGAATGAAAGTAGAGTGAAACCTTGTAAATACTCCCATAAATCAGTGTAGGAAGCTTAACGGATTAAATATAAGAGAACATCCAGAAACTATGTTGATCAATCCCAACAATCTATATCAAAAAAAAAAAAAAACTAAAGTTGCATTTTGAGTTCCGAAAAAGAAAACTCTAACCTGCTGAAACCTTCAGTAAGCCACAACATGTCGCTACAATTCAAAATGCACAACAATTAGTGGTGATGTCACACCTCTTAAAATACAATTTTTACACGATGACTATATCACGATAATATAATATGAAACAACATCAACATTCATTCTCGTTATCCAACTTTATCAAATGAAATTATTATGAGCCATCCAAACCATAAACTGAACTAAAACTAATTATTGTCTGAAAGCTATGCCAATACATAAAAGAAACATTGGGAAAAAATAATAAATTTCCAGTAGTCTTTTATTTTTATAGAAAAATTGGAAAAACAATATTCGCATGTAGTACACAACTATTTCTTAGAGATCATTAATTTCCACATAAGCATAACTCTATAGATCAGTACATCAATTCCACATAATGAAGGTACAACTATTCAGCTGCCATAGAATATATTCACCATCATTCCTAATCTACCACAAATCATACAATTAAAATTCATGTGCTTCCAACAATTGTACACAGCAAATCAAAATTTTCGTTAACAAATTTCAAACACAAAGAAAGAAAAGAAAAGTCAGATGCTCACCAAGTGTAGAACATTTCTGGTGGCAAGAGTAGTATAAACATTGCCATATATAGTAGTGAGTCCAATCACTTCAAAATCCGATGTTTGAAACGCCACAAAATATCGCCATCGCATCATCTGAGATGAAATTTCACATCGGTTTCAACCTGAATTCCAAAAAAAAATTTAAGTGGCAACTGTTGATAAATCAGTAACAGGAAAACTAAAATAAATTAACTCAAATTAAAAAGTGTATACCAATGCCGGGTCTGTGTCGATCATGATCTTCTTGCGTTATAAGAGTCCAACTCTTTCCTAATTTAGAGTCAATTTTAATCAATCAATACAAACCCTCATTTGAGTCCAAAATATCAATTCATCCCTAATTTATCTCCATCAATATCGATTATAGGGGAAGAGGAAACTTACCTTCTTAAAACCCATGCTTTTTCTTCACCCAGAATCTCTCTCGGTAGCACATAAATCGTTCTCATTTATCGCTTCCTCTACCGAAGGTTTCGTGCGACGCCTTTCCCCATTTCTCCCTAATTTGGGAGTGTGAAACTGAAGGAATAAAGGTGGAGAATTGATTGGGAATGGGCGTTTTGACGTTACTGTTCTCTTTTGCTTTTGTGGGGTTTTAATTTAAAATTTAATTTAATTTACACTTGATATCATTTCACACTTGGCATAATTAAAATTGACATGGACTGAACATGGCAAAAGGAGAGAAACTTTATCTGACACATGGCAGGAGCTAGTGAGGTGCACTTCTCCTTTTATATATAAAGATTCACTCGACATTCTCATTTATATTCAATATTAATTCTTACACTCTCAATGTTGTTCACCTCGATTTTCAACACTATTCCTATATAATATCAATACTAAACATATTTCTATGTTAATAATATTATTTATAAACTAAATAAAAATATTATTATACTAATATGAATAATAATTAAGATACTAAAATAATTATAATATTTTTAACCTACTAGTAGAATAAATATTTAAAATATTAATATTATTACACTATTATTAATAATATTACTAATATAATATAATTTTTAATATTCAATACAGTATTGATATTCATATTAAATTATTATAATACTATGTTCAGTACTATTATTATAATAATTAATTTTATTCTTTATTTTATTAATAATGTTAATAAAATAATATTATTATAAAATAATAAAAATAATATTATACTAACAATGTTTAAAATATTAAATACTATTATAATATAATATTTTCAATATTAAGAAATGTTAATATTATTTATATTTCTTAATATTAAATAATATAAGATTAAATAAATTATTAAATTTTAATAATACTAGATTATTATTTTATTAATTTTTTTTTTTTTTGAAAAATTTATTATATCAACATTATAACAATAATATTTTAAATGCCGATAGATATTAATTAATATTTTATTCTAGATATATTAATAATATATTTTAATACAATACAAATATGATTATATTAAGGGGTGCTTGATATGAAAAAGGGTATGAGAAAGGGATTAGGAATGAAAGTTGTGAGGAATTAAAGTCATTCCTCACAAAAACTTGAGGTAGGGGGATTTCTTAATAATACAGAATCAAATTACTATTCATGGAATCAAAATTGTGTACTAAACATCTACTCAACTTTTATTCACATTCCTTCCTTCATCTACATTCCCTCCAACCAAGCACCCCCTAAATTTGAGACACATTTAAGTGAGACAGTCTCATGGTGAGACGAAACATAATTTGAGCATGTTGCTTTAACACTTTGAAAAGAGGTGAGTGTTGATTTGTGTTAGTTTGTACCGTGTCTCATGTATGATACCCTATAATACGAATTTTTGTCATTAAATATTATTATTTTAATATTAATATGGTACTAAACTCACAATAAAATACTACTATAATATATATTAATAATAAATATTATTAAAATATTTTTCTAATTATTATTATTATTATATTAATAATATTATGTTTAATATTATTTAAATAGTATTTTGTAATAATACTATTTTAAAAAATTATAGTTAATATTAACGTTATTAAGTATTATTTAAAATACTACTCATTTCGTCCCGAACTAACTTGCATCATGTGGTGAACACACAAAATAAGAAAGTGGAGTAATGAGTACGATTTTAAGATGTAATTTTATAAACCGTTATGTATAAATTAAATAAATGAGTTGGATTGTGTGTATATGTGAGCACAAAAGTAATTATATTTTTGTGTAAAATTGTGGATATTATAAAGGTGAAGTTTATGAAGAATTTTCTATTTTTGGGTTGTACAAGTTATTTTGGGACATTCGAATAAGGAAATTGTTAAAATTATTATGGGATAATGGGAGTTAAAATATTCTTTTCTCAATATATTTTTAATATTAATATTATTATAAATATAAAATCTTAATATTAAACATATTATTTTTTAAATAAAATAAATAAATAAATAATTTTGTTAAACAACACAACAAAAATTAAAATTTCACCATATTAACTATTCAAAAGTAAAAAAAAATACATCCAATCAAATTCTTATTTCAACGACATATCACATCAACTATAAAAGTTACATTTTTTTTCACATCTAATCACACTCTCATTTTTCATAACTATTCATCCAAAACAATTTTTTCCATGAAAATGAAAAATGAAAATATGAAATCACATCCAAGCACATCCTTTAACATTTATAATTTATCTACATCAATTTATTGCAATATACACATAACCAAATGAAAATGCTGATACAAAATAATTTTTCAAGCTACAAAAAATATCAAATATACAATAGTACTGCCAAGTTCATAATATATCTCTCTCAAAATTTAATTTTCTTATCAACAAAATAGCAACTCCCAACTCACAAGTTGGGGTAGTACATAATAAACACATTAATTTTAGAGAATATCAATTAATTTTTTCCAATCATTTCACAACGCCCTTCCATTTACATTACAGTTGCATTGCTTAAACCAATTCCACATTTATTTCAAAAACTTACCAAATAATATTAAACATTTTTTAAAACTTACCAAATAGTAATCTTAAACAATTTATTTTTAAAAACCAAATTTTCATGCCATCATCATTTGTTGAAACTCGTCATACCCAATCCCCCCCTTTCCATCCGAATCAAACGCCCTAATAATCGCAACACACTCGTCGTACGATTTCGGGTCCCCCAGCCGGGCCAAAACCCGCTGCAAACCCTTCGCCGTGATCCGACCCGACCCTTTCTCCCACTCAAACATCCCAAACGCCGCCCTCAGATCCTCCTCCACCCCGTCGCCGCCGCCATTAATATCCATCAGCCGCGAGAAATCCTCAAAATCAATCAAATTGTCATTATCCGTATCCAGATGGCTAATAATCCCCTCGGCGTCTTCGTACGACATGTGCTCCCCCACCGACGCGAAATACGACCGGATCTCCGACGGCGAGATCTTCCCGTCGCGGTCGCCGTCGAATCGCCGGAAAACCTCCCGAATCAGATCCTCCTCCCTCAGCGGCGGGGAAATGCTTAAATTGGGCGATTTGGGGGTTTTCGTTGAACCGGAGCTCGAACCGGGTTTATTTTTCGACTTGAATGAGCCGAGCTTTTTGGGGGAGAATATGCTGAAACAATCGACGGTTTCCATTTTATAGAAATTTACTGGGATTCGTGTCGTGTGTATATATTATCAGTGTTATTTTATAAATGTATATTATATTCGTGGGATTGATTTGTGCAGTATTTATACAAGCATTTGAAAGATGAAAGCTCCACTGGTATGGGAATTTGCTGAGAAATTGCTAACCTAGCTTCTGTCCATTGTTCCAGAGAATGATTTAGGTCGAACCTAATCAAATTGTGTAGGAAGTTGCATGGAAATTTCTGTGGGTCCCGGGATTTTGGCTTTTTGAGTGACATTTTTGGGATTGTTACTGTTACAGATGGTAACGGCACGGTTTAAATTCGAACGTGAAATATATTTGTTTCGTTTGGAACGGGTTTGGAAATTTTATAGAATCCGCCTTGTGAACCAATCTCGAAACTTCATAAAATGTTTAGACAAAATTTTGTATGAAACGTCGAGTTTTATTTAATCTATGATATGATTTATGAATTAATGAAGAGTCATAGTCTAATTATGTTTTAAAGGATAGCAATAGCACGATCTAATAATAAAGTGGAGTTTCGTTTCATTTATGAGTCCGTGTCAAACACAAATCCTTCAAATATTTACATTTGTGTATATGTTATTATATTAAACTAGTATTATCACTCGTGCAATGCAAGGATTTAAATTTACATGAATATTTAGACTAATTTAAATAGTTTTAGCATTGCAGTTGTAATATTCAAAGACAACACCATTTGCACCAAATTAATTTGGTGCAATTTAATTTTAGGAGCTCTATTTTTAATTTTTATCTGTTTTAATTTTTTTTTTTCAATTTCAGTTTGCTTTTAACTTTAATTTCACTTTTAGATTTTTCTTTTTCTTGACCGAGCCCAAACCGATTCGGAAATAGTTCATAGTTCATTTTACCGAAAGTGATTCATTAGTCAATTCATAAAATAAATCATGATTTAGGGTTCATTATTTAGTGTTTAGGGTGTAAATGCTTCATTCAAATTAAAATTGAATTCAAGTGCACCAATTAAATCTTGTGTAAATGGTGCATAGGAGAGTCCACTCATTAAAATTATAGAATTGCATTTATCATATTTTTAGTATATTTTAATAAGAATTATCAATAATATTGTCGTGTTGTAATATATTTTTGAATGATATATATGGGTGAATAGAATACTAAAACAACTGAATTTTAAACTAAAAGAATTTCATCTCATCTAAAACTTCGAACTTTAAAAGAGGTGTTGAATATACTGCTTTCTTATCACTTCCCTGAATTCTCTTCTTATTTCATCATTGGAAGAAGGCTTGTCGAGTGAAATTTAATATGTAGTTGGAGGTGCTTTGTACAGAAATCAAATCTAAGATTGGGACGTGAGCTTAAAAGCTCTAATACCATGTAACAATTTGAACTCTTCTAAAATTTCAAATTTATAGAGAGACGTGAAATATATTATTTCACTAATGCGAACTGAATCAACCGAAATTCGGTTTATTAGGTTTGTTTTTATATACTCCTATAAAACTTGGTTTGGGGTTTTTATTTAAAAAAAAAAATTAAAAATTCAGTTTCAACTATCAATTCGGTTGCTTCAAAAATCCCGCATAAACCAATTTATAGTGTTATATCTTGGAGTGATACACTATTAAGGCCAGGATATTAACACCCTTCCTTTTAATTAGTACATTCACCAAACTAATACACCTCTTGTTTTTTATAAAATTGGATGCATACACTTTAAAGTTTAAACTATCATTTTCCCCAATTTTATTTTTTTCATATTTTTCCCTACTTTTTCAGTCGACCCACCAGCTGCCAAACCCACCCAAAACCCTCTCGCCCCTCCCCTTGTTCCCATTCACGCACAAAACAATAAAAGCAGAAATTGTAGCAAATTTCTGCAGCTGGGTTGGAGCGGCGATAGCGGCAGGCTGCTCTGACGGGGATTATATAAATGAGAAAGATAATCCATACGTTACAGATGCAAAGGGGGTGTATTAGAGCTGAGGCATATTAATTAGTTTTACTTACTTATTAGGGGTATTATTGTTTTTCTATTATAATGTATTTTTTTATTAAAAAACTGGTGATGTATTTATCAAAAGAGGGTGGGTTAATAACCTGGGCATATTTCCTTTAAAAAAATAATAATAATAGCTTGGGCTATAATTTTTTAACATGGCCCATGACATTAAATAATTAAACATGTCTTGGCCCATTGTTGTAGAACGTGGAGTATATATTGGTATTAGATACACTTTCTGTCCACAATATTTACACCTATTCGTTTGGCACATGATTTAAGAAAAAAATAGATAAAATAAGTAAAATAAAAATATTATGGTGTATTGTGGAGTCCATTTATAAATAAAGTGATTGTTTGTGAATATAAGGGGTGTTTTAAAAAACTTATAAGTGATTATAGTCACCTAGAATTGTGTGCAAAAGCAATTTGAAGTGTTTTATTTCTCTTTTAATACCTTATATAAGCTCTCACAAGATATAAGTTATAAACTTCAAAGAGGGTGCTTTTAGCAGCTTATTAATTTTTTTTTAAAACTTTTAACTTTTTTTGCAAACACTATCAACTTTTATTTGAATTTTCTTACAAACATTATCAACTTTTACTATTAATCATTTTTTCATAATCACTAATTTTAATCACTTCTTTAAAACCATAAGTTTTTGCAAACAACCCCATTGGAGGATAAAAATAAAATGTATGTTTTCATAAAAGGTATAAGAATAGATTTAGTGGATAAATAAATAAGGAAAGCGGAAATAAATTTGGGGGAATTTAGATTCGAATTATAGTATCATGTTTGACCAATTTAAGAGTCATCTTCCAAGATATGAATTACCTCTAAATAAGCCGAATTCAACTCGGCCACTATCATCATACTATCTGACCAAATAAATATATGCGTATATATTTATTTTGCAAGAAAAACCTAGAAGCATTACTGTTTTTTTTTTCTTTTTGGAGAACCAAAACCGCAGAAGCATTACTGTTTACTAATAATAATTATAATTACATTATGTAATAATTTATTTTTCTATTTCTCCCACTTGACATTTCACAAGCCCCCCTCACCCAATCAACCCTCTGGATAACAACAGTAGTCCATTCCCCCTCTCCCCTTTCTCGTCGATCTGGAAACTGAGCGAAATAAAAAAGAGTGTTGGATTATTGTATTAGACTAAGGGAGCCACTAAACACACTCCACAATCCTCCATTCACACCCCATAATTTTTAAATTAAAAATAAATATACACAAAATAACTATAATACCTTTATACGAGAAACAATTGTTTCTTACCTATTCCTCTGAACCACTATGTATATAACTTCTTCGAGTTAATATGCAAAAAACCAGTGTTATCACACGACTATTATTGCTCATGGGCATTTAACACAAATCATATTTCTGACAATAATTGTCTGCTGCGCATTTGTGCTTTTAGCATGACCAAGTTCAAACATTACACAATAAAATGCATCAATCACTACTACACATTTGAGCTTGGAGAGCTCCACTTGGACAACCCTTTTTTCGAATAGCTCTCCAAGGGACAGCGGTTAAAAACCGCTGTCCAAGATCAAAGCTTAGACAGCGGTTCATAACCGCTGTGCAAGGGTACTTGGAGAGCGGTTTTGAACCGCTGTCCAAGGTAAAGCTTGAACCGCTCTCCAAGTGAATTAATTTTTTTTTGGTAAAGCTTGTATTTTTTGTTTTATTTTTTGTTTTTGTAAATTCTTTTTATGTACAATTCAAATATTTTATTCTTTAAATTCTCGTGTTATTTATTTTTAATATTCGTTTTATATAATGAGATTAACACAAACCCTTATGTAAAACTTGTTCATAATATTATATTCATAATATTACACTTACGAACTTGTATCACTATTAATTCTTATAAATTAATACCTATAATATTTAATATTCTTATAAATTAATTCAATTTTGTCTAAGTATTACTTATTTAGATAGAAAAGTACTATTACTTGTTTAAATAGAAAAGTATTACTTGTTTAAATAGAAAAGTATTACTTGTTTAGATAGAAAGGTATAACTTGTTTAAAAAAAAGTATTACTTATTTAGATGAAAAAGTATTACTTGTTTAAAGAAAAATATTACTTATTTAGATAGAAAAGTATTGCTTGTTTAAATAGAAAAGTATTATTTGTTTAGATAGAAAAGTATTACTTGTTTAAATATAAAAGTATTACTTGTTTAGATAGAAAGGTATAACTTGTTTAAAGAAAAATATTACTTTGTTTAGATGAAAAAGTATTACTTTTTTAAAGGAAAATATTATTTATTTTGATAGAAAAGCATTAATTGTTTAGAAGGAAAAGTATTACAAGTTTAAAAGAAAGGTAGTTAAATAAAAGTACAAGTAAAAAATATAATTTAATTTAAATTTATATAAAAAAATTATTATATAAAAATGTAATTGAATTAATAAATAAGATAATTGAAATAAAGAATTTTAAAAAAAAAAAATTGTTTTTTAGAACATATAGAATTAATTTCATTAATTAAACGCAAGAAAGTTATTTTTTGCCGAAATGAATTGATCAGGCCAGCGCCAAGGTCCCGTTGTTTGGTCCCCCATGGGAAAAAGTAATTGCCTCAATTAATTGGGAGGTTTGGTGGGGTTAAAGAATCGTTGTCTAAGTATCAAAATTGATACTTAGACAGCGGTTTTTAACCTCTCTCCAAGTGAATATCTTGGAAGGCGGTTGAATTTTTAACCGCTCTCCAAGTGAATATCTTGGACAGCGGTTGAATGATCTTGCACAGCGGTTTTTAACCGCTCTCCAAGTGAAACTTTTGCTTGGACAACTGTTACTTGGAGAGCTGTTATAACCGCTCTCCAAAGTCATTTTTAACAGCTCTTCAAGCCCAAATCTGTATTAGTGAATATATCGTCTTACGATGTGGAAAACTTGAGTTGAGCCAACAAATATCTTAAAACGGGTTGTTCCAACTCTTGAATGTAATGTTGAAATAGCACTCGACCTGATACAAATTAGGGAAAAATAGCAGCCGATTTATCCAAGAAAATAAGCAATACTCTAAACCCTAAAATTTCAAAAACTAAGTTATCTTCCAAAAAAAAAATCTATAAACTTATTACCTTTGAATGGTCTATTTCCAGTCATTGTATATGAATTCACCTTCAATTTTGTTTCAGCGAGAATCAAAGTGGAAGAAAAAAGAAATTTGTTTGAGGGAAGAAGAAACCTATGAACTGACCGATGCTTATTTGCTTTGGGAGGGAATTAAGTGTGATTTTATTTTTTAGGGAGAAGGGTATAGTGGTAATGGTTTGGGGAGAGTTTAGTAATATAAATTAATTTTAAATTTTAAATGGGGTGGGTATAATAGATGGGGTGTGAATGGAAGATTATGGGGTGTATTTAGTGGCTCCCATATACTAATACAATAATCCAACAAAAAAAGGTAACTAAAATTGGTGGCCTTTTTTCCATAATGTACTGTTTATTTGGGTATGCTCTTGTTGTCCTTATATATCTAAATATGTGTGTTGGGAAATTTATAGTTTTGATGAAAGTTCCAAAAACACATGTAATAGATGTCCGGACTGTTTGATCGATGTTTACATTATCGCTATAGGAGGCTTGATAATGATTTATAGAAAAACCGATGTAATAGATAATATTGAGGGGAACTCAATATGTATAGGTCGATCCAAGAATTCGATATCCCGACAGATTAAACGATAATCCGGGCCGGAATAATACTCAAGATCGATGACTTTAAGATAAGACCGGAAGACCTAACATGGAGGCCCAAATAATTAAGTCAGTAGATCGATCACCAGATCTATCATAAGAAATGTTTCATCTTATCCGCGATCTTAGTTGGAGGAACAACATTGCAAAGCAAGTCTTCCATTGTATTATTTATATGGAATGTTGCTCTTGGTATATAAAATACACATTCACGCTTTTTCGCCATGCCGCTCCTCAAACGCCACATCAAGCCTCAAAGCAAGTTCATTAAAATAGCCCGAGATTCAAATTGCTTTCCAACGGCTTTTTTGATCTCAAGGTCTATAAATATGGGATCACACTTCAGAGTGAAACACGGAAATGCTTTGACAAACAAAATAATCAAAAGCTCAAACTATAGTCGATTTCAGCACGAAGAACACAACAACAAGCTTATTTTATATTGTGTTCATCCCATAAGTTCTTAGCAAGAAATCTTTTCATCTAGCTTTTAGGCTGCTTGTACGCAAGGAAAGATTTCATAGTTGGAACCTCAACAATCTTACCCAAACCCCAAGTTAGGATAAGTTGTTTAGAAGAAAAGGGTTTCTAGTATGGATTGGTGTCTTTGTGTTGGACTAAACACTAAACTAAGTCAAATCGGTTAAGTTGGTTAAGTTGGTGCCCCTTGAAAAGTTAAGAAAGTGGACGTAGGACCGGTTTGTCCGAACCACTATAAATCTTGCTTTCTTCGCTTTTGATTTCTCACATCGCACAATCTTAAAGCGCATACATTCTAAGTTAAGAAAAAATAATCATCCGATTAAAAAAGATAAAACTTGAACTGATTTAAAATTAAAACTTTCGAGTTAATCGATAGTTTTAATCGACCAAATTTATATTCAACCGACCAAGAAAGTTTATCTATTCACCCCCTCTAGACTTAAACATAAATTCGGGACCTAAGTGGTAGAGCGGTTGGTTCTTCCGACTAATCGACTCTGTGTGGTCATTGTGATCAATCGAGCCCGATCTTGAAAAAACCGTTTTTAAAAAAAAAAAAAACTCATTCATTTTTTTCAAAGATGGATAACACGTCCCAGATGTATCATTGCCGAAGTTCTCAATTGATGAGTATGCGATTGGCCATATATATGTCCAACCATCTAGGCTCGATCATTGGCGTAGAATGATGGAAGTCATCGAGAGGACCCATCATCATTTACTACGACAATCCTTATCGGAGGAGATCCAGACTTTTTTTTTATTCGATTGGAAGAAAGAAAAATCGCATACTCTGGACACCATTGCAAGACATATCATCATGAAGACAATGGATAAGGTCACCAAAGAAAAGATTAAGTATCTCAAATCTGCGAAAGCAATGTGAGATATCCGGGCCGAGATCTGCGAGGGAAATGAGCAGATAAAAGATACCGTCTTCGCCGAACTGGTGAAGTTCGAGAAATCAAGATTGCCAACGAAAACCATCAACGAACTCGATGGAAGAATTACAATGTCTATAAACAAGCTTCGAGAACTTGGTAGAGAGATGTCCGATAAAGATATTATAAGATCCTAAGGTCTTCACCAAGAAGTGGGACATGAAGGTCACGCAGAATCAAAGATTGCCAGGACATTTCAAGAATGAAACCTAGTAGCTTGTTCTTGAGTCTTAAAGCTCACGAAGTTTCCGATTGAAAGAGGTCAAAGTTCGATGAAGACGAGGTTTGAAACCTCGACTTCAAAATCGCTTTTTTCAAGGCAACCAAGAGCGAGAACAAAGGCCAATGAACCCATTGGAAATATATTAAGTAAAATCAGATCGCTTTGCTTTAACGCGAAGCTTTCGACATACAACTTGGTAAGTATCGAAGATTTTATAAGGACTATCAACATTTCGGATAATAGATCTCCGAGAAAAGAAACAGATTTCGGAGGGATCCAAATGAAAGGGAAAGAGATAGTCGACGAAGGAAGAGAGATAACCAATCGATAGAAGAAACTCAAACTACTATCGAAAGGAAATCACCGATAGGTCATATGACGACGAGTGATTCACGGAAGGAAATAGTATTTTTGGAGACCAGTCATTTATAGCACATCGCCTGCACTGACGCCGGAGAGAGGGAAGAAAAGAGGAACAAAAGAGAGCAACGCTTATAGAGACAGAAGAGCTATGGTTCGATACGTCGAGGAATTGACGATTCCTATTCGCCCTCCGGGGACTCCGGATACTCCTCAGAGAAGACTTCGCCGAAGCCGTTGACTTCTATGAAAATGAAGATCGATATTCTCGTCAGACGATGATGAACTCGCTTTTGATGGCGGGGAGGAACCTACACCGCTTATCATTCTTTGGGGAGAGACTCTACTCGAGCAATTGCTTGAAGATCAATGCAAAAAGAGAAACTTATATGAGAATTAATTCGAGGACCGTAAATAATTTGTCAAGAAAAATGATCTCAAAAAGCCTCTCAACTTAGATTTAAATTTATTTCGTAATGGCGAGGAATTTAAAATTCTCGAGTTTTCGAAAAGCAGATCAAAGATCGATGGCATTAATGAACAAAATGCGATGACTTCAAAATCTTGCAAGCAAAATTCGATGAGCTATTCCAATCGCATGAAAGTCGAAATCCTCGAGGATAATCTGCGAAGAAAATAGATGTTTTTTCAAAATCATCTAAAACCAATTAAAGACATGAACGCCTATTTTCGAATAAAGATTGATAAGGAGGACTTGGCTATGAGAAACCCTCCACATCCTCAAAAGCCCCGATCGATTCATCTCGTAAAGGTGTAATCGCATTTAATTTAAAAAAGATACACCAAAAGCTAAACTTGTATCTAATAGGGGTAAGAGACCATGGTAAAGTGTGCCCAACCGTAGCGGAACAGAAATGGACCCCAACCGGTAAAAAGCATCACCGAGGAATCAACTGGAACTGTTTTCCGAAGAGACCTCAACCCGATCAACGATCGAGAATCGAAAAAGACAACCCTCTGGAAGTCTAATCGAGAACAAAAGGTCAGTTTAATAAGCATGCAGTAAATCGCGAAAACCATCTATGCGAAAAGGATATGAATCTTTTGATGGTAGCAATCGTACTACCCCTATAGTTATTTTGAACCACAATTGGATAAAAAGAAGACAAACCAAAAGTTAAATCATAAGTCTTCTAAGTCATCAAGGTTCACACAAGTAATCATTATTCGATCCGACCGATCACAATAGAAGTGCTTTCTGTTTGTATGGATCCCCAAATCCAAAACCTAACCCTCGGGACCCAATCCGAAGGGGGTTTTAAAGGTTCGGCGTTGGTCCGCTAACAAAGGAAAAGCAACTATATCTGGTACATCGATAGTGGATGCTCAAAGCACATGATTTGGAAGCAAAACATCTCCTCGATTCCCGAAAGGCCAGCGTGTACTTTTTCGGTGATGATAACTTTGGTTATACCAAAGGGTTGAACCTTAGAGAATGATGATGTACAAATAACCTGAGTCTCTCGTATGTCGAAGGTTAGCACAACCTATTAAACAATTGCGACAACGGATTCGGTGTTGAGTTCTCGATCGATCAATGCACTATCAAGAATCGAAGTCATCAACAGATTTTTTGCTAACGGCTCAAGAAAATGGACGATCTACACGGTGATTGGAGCAGTTGTCCAAGAAAACGATTGTTAAGAGTTTAGCGGTTGGCTTTGGCACAAAAGAATGAGCCATCCGAACTTTAAAACTCTTAATAAGATTAGGATGTCTCTAGTGGAAGGACTTCGAATGAAGTGTTCTCAAAGGATCCATGCAAAAAGGAAAACATTCAAAGCTTCATTCAAAAGAATTTCGGACCAAAGATCCAATGTGCAATCTTTCATATGGATCTGTTTCGATTACCAAATCTCTCAACGGACTTGAATACACTCGTAATCGTGGATGACTATTCCAAGTTTACGGGTTATATTCTTACATAAGAAGAATTTACTAAGAAGATTACAAAATGAGAAGACCACAGTAGTAAAAATCGGATCGAGATAAAGGCGAGAATTTCGAACTCTTTTATTACCGATTTTTGCTCTAAGTTTGGTTATCAAAGACATTAAAGCGAACCGAGGAATGTAACTCCCAAAGACGCCGAACAATGTTTTAACACGCGATACCAAATAATTTTTACGCAGATGTTTCGACTAAGGCTCACTACAAAACACCCTTATGAACTATGGAAGGCGTAAAAACCTCGTGTTTCTTACTTCCATGTTTTTGGGTGCAAGTGTTTCATACACAATAATGGGAAAAAGTGGGTTGAAGACTTTTGAGGCCAAGTCCGATGAGGGTATAAAAAAAGCAAAGCTTGTGGTGGTCTACAACAAACTAACCCTAATTGTGGAAGAAACACCCATGTAAATTTCTTTTTGATGAAGCATCTTCCCGATCAAGAGAAATCGCCTCGTAACAAGAAGTACCCGATCTACGTAACCTCGATAGAAAATGGATCACCTAACGATCAAGGAAAAAGGATTAAATCGTATCAATTTACATTCCGGATCTAGCCGATTCACCAGATCAATCGATCCTAAGGATTAACAACTGCCGATGAAAAGCCGATGAAAAAAAGACCGAGAGAAGAAAGAATCGAACCATCCGGTTCTGGGGGTTCTCGAAGTTCTCACGAGCAGGAGGCACATGATGAGTCCAACATCACCGAGACTTGTTCTTATCAAGTGGACCATAACTCAAGACCACTTAATCGCTAGTAATAAGATTTTATCGAAACGGAAGATGTTCTCAAAACCGACACAAATCATAACAGAAGGACACGGATAACCGGTCATCCAACCGATCGATAATTTCGATAAAATTAAAACTAGACATCGATTGGTGAAAGTGCCATGTATTCTTTTTTATTTGAAGGAACCAACTACAATAGAGGAAATTACAAGACAAACCGGATTCTAGCCATGCAGAGGAATATCGATTTTTCGAGAGAAATGAAGTATAGAACTAGTAGAACCGAAAGTCATCAAGACGTTTATTTAAATGGATCTTCAAGAACAAGAGAGATGAGAAAAAATGTTATCACCGAAATAAGGCAAGACTTGTTGCTAAGGGGTATTCACAATCGAAGGAATTGATTACGATGAGACCTTTTTTACCGATCGCCGTTTGAAGCCATTATTTTCAAGCTCGCATATGCTTCCCACAGAGAGGGTTTTTTTGTATCGGATGGACGTAAAGAGTGCTTTCTTAAACGGGGTACTAGCGAGAGGAAGTTTATGTCTAACAACCTCCGTGCTTTGAAAAGGGCAACCAAGTGTATCGTTTAAGAAAAGCTCTTTATAACAGAAACAGTTCATGAGCTCCGGTATGATACACTCTCTCGGTTCTTGATTGAAAGTGGGTTCACTAGCCAGAACCTTATTCGAATAGAAGATGGAGAAGATATTTCGATGGTCTGGGATTTACGTGGGCGACATCATCTTCGGATCTCCTAACAAGAACCTATGTGAAAGATTCAAAAAAACCGATGCAAGGGAAATTCGAGATGTCCATGATGGGTCGATGAATTACTTTCTAGGTCTCCAAGTTAAACAAAGTACGGAAGGATATTCATCAAGCAAAGTACACTAGGAATCTATTGGCTAAGTTTGGAGTTCAAAATAGTAAGGAAGCCAAAATTCCTATGATGATCGGATTCAAGATAAATGAAATTTGGTCGAAAAACAAATCGGAAGGAATATAGGGCTCTCATTGGATCTATTATACCGCCAGACCAGGGATATCACTTTTACGGTAGGTGTATGTGCGATTTCAAGCAAATCCAATGATAGAAGCAAATTTGATTTTAAATATCTGAAGGAACAATAAACCTTGGTTTATTCTACCCATCGATGATAATCTAAAAGCTTAGTGGGTATTCGATTACGATTATGGTTTGCAAGATCGACGAAAAAATCAACCTCGGGAAACATGTCGGTTCTTAAAGTAAAAACCGATCTCGTGGTTTTCAAAAATATCGATTGCGACATCTACAATGAACCCGAGAATATTATAGGAAAATCTGCTCTCGCTTCGGTGAGGATTACAACATTGTTAAAAACGTACCTATATATGAAAGTTGCAATTCGAATGTTTAGATACAAGATGCAAGCATGTGGATGTGGGAACCACTTTATAAGAGATCACGTTAAAAAGAAGAATATCGAGAATGGAAAAGATTCATACCGATATACGTATAGGCCGATATTCTAACCAAGCCACTACCGAGATCGATTCAGAGATTTTGCAACGATGAGCTAGGACTTCTAGATCTTGGAGAAATGTCACCGAAAAATGTTTGATGGAATGTTCTCAGAACTGTTTGGTTAAGAGACTAACCGGATCGAGAGAAATCAGTTGAGTTTGGTATCTTAATCGATTCAAGAGATCGATAAGCAAAAATCGTCGGACTTATACGAGATCCAAACGATGATTTTAGTTTATCGATTTAAAGTCTATTATTTGTTTCGATTCAAGGTTTATCGATTAAAGGAAAATGCTCGGGTTTAAAGGATTATCCGATTAAATCAATTTGGTTATAGTATTTCTTTGTGAAAGGTGATATTCAACAAGCAAGATTCGAGATTAAGATCTAACAATCGCATAAGAAAGGTGAATTTACACAACGATGAAATAATGTAACTTTTCATTGATAAAACCCAAGAAGGTTACATTACGAGTTACAAGTACAAGAAGACACGGAGGTCAAGACATAAATGTTAACCAAAATCCTAAACCTATAACCCTAAAACCTTCATCCTAACCCCGTAAGTGAAGGAAAAGAGAGATTTTAAACTCTCATTTTTCCCCACTTAACAAGGTTGAGAAAGGCTTTAAAAGAATCCCAAAAAATGTATGCCTTGATAGGATTCTTAAGCCCGAGCCCTAAAAGGGAAAGTAGGGCTCTCCAACATTAAATGGAGCACGGTGCAAAAGAGTTGGTCGTCGGATCTCCGGGCACATGTGTATATTTTATTAAGTCCGATGGTTCTGGTTTCATAGATAGACACACAAGGTGCATACGGTTAGGAGAAGTGTCTTCTCGGGATTTGCAACAAATCAGATCCATACTGTGGTGGTAGAGAATAAAGAATCGTGATGTGAAATCGAAAGATGATGAAGAAAAACAAAGAATAAGGGATGCAAAGGGTTGATTTGAGAAGGTGAAACCATATAAAGGGTGTAAAAGTGTTTGCCGGAAGTCTCACCGAAACAAGGGTTCACCAAGATACATGATTCTTACAAAGAAGATAAGTATGGTGAATGGGTGATGTTGTGTAAAACATTGGTCCAATTTATAGAGGCCAAGAAAGGATGCAAATGCAATTTCCATTTCAAAAAAGCCTATCCGAGAAATTTGCATCAAAAGGACGCGTAGAAATCACGCCGACCGATAATTGGATAAATTTTTGATTGATATCGAGAGATTCGCATTTATATTTACGATGTCAAATCACGCCTACTTAGGGAATAGAAGCTACTACTCAAGACTAAGTTTTGGCGGTAACACTTATCCCAAGATTTGGCTTAATCAAGAATCGATGAGGTCAACCAAAATCTGATTACTTACGAGCATGATCGGATAGAGAGAGATCGGTGAGCTTGAAACTCCAATAAATCGATATATCGGTCTAAAATATCGGTTGAAGGGGAACTTCAACCGATCAAGGAGGATCAAAAAGGAAATCGAGGCGTTTCAAGGAAAGATCGGCCTAAGCTTGAAGTTTCAACAAATCGGATGCTGTTGGAGAAGATCGGTTAAAAGGATCGGTTGGGAAATTTCTTAAGGCTTAAGGAGTAATGATTAAGATCAACAAGTGGAATCAACATTGACAAGTAATATTGGTGATCACTATATCACCAACCCGACACGATCTCTTTTCTCTTGTTCTTTACTTATTTATCGGATCGTATTCGATATTATTTGTCTTCATTGTACTCCACTATCCTTGTGGCGTGTACTCGCAAATCATTTAATGCGGACGTGGGGTACATGTATTAACCGCTATTTGATCGTGCTTTTAAATCCAAAAGTTTTTTTTGATTAATGCGTTTTCGACCCTACGATCAAAACCGCTAAATCTGAGCGCATAATCTTTTCAAAACGTTTGATCTTCCAAATCTTGTCTTATTGTTCCCTCCGCTCTATATAAGATTCATCAAACCTTACGGAGTTTTTCTCGTTTCACAAACTTGCATTACTTTTCATCGAAAAACTTCAAATTTTCTCTACGTTTCAAAACGATTTCTTAGAGTTCAAAATCATTTCTGAAAATTTGAATCTGGTAATATTTTCTTTTAAACTTAATGATGAATCTTTCTTTCCGTTAAAAAACGTTGATTTCAAAAGTTGTTTTTCGGAATTTATGCTTCATTGCCTCTCTTTTTTTCCGCGGTATGATATTGATATTGATTATGCACAAATTTAATGAGTCTATCTCACCAGTAGATGGCCACTCATGGACTAGGAAAGATCATGTGCAACTATGCGGAATCGGGTAACGAAGATCTTTGAGGATAAGTTCGTTTCGGTTTGGAACCACCGAGGATCCCGAATCCATGGAGGTGGAACAAATTCCAAGAAGGCCGGATCGAAACATATTTTCTGCTCTTTCATCGCAATCCGGTGATGCGAAGATGAAGCACTACAATTCTTGCGGAATTTGAGTGTGGATCGAAAACCAGAGAGAACCGGTGTCGCTACCAACGGAGAAGAAATCGATCGACAAATGCGCATATCACTCGGCCCTGTCTCTTTTTACTAAAAGTTAATCTCACCGCACAAGGAGAATGAGGACGGAGAAATCGAGAGAGCTCTTAAGAGAGGCGCATAAACAAAATTCATCGTGTCAATGCTCAAAAGAAAGTACAGATCGTTGTTTGACATTCTCACAAGAACGATCATGGAATCTCATTTAGCCCAGATGCTCTCACATCACCAAAATGTACAAAGATGGCAAAGAATAATTGACGGGCTCGTAACATCAATCGCACGGCTTCCCGAAAGCCATCTTGTTCAAGAACAAAAAATTTGGATGTGTCTTTCTAAAAAAGAGAGTCAAGAATCTCAACAAGGTTGCGCTTATATTGAAGGACAAACCGCCAAGTTACCGAATGGAATCGAATGGATCGAAGTCCTACAATGCCTTCCTTCTCCGGGTTATATATGGGCCACCAGACGATGACAAGGAGCCCACTCCAACAAAACCAAGAAAGGAAATCTACCAACACCGGTTTCCACGAAAAAGAAACGAAATCGGTGAAGGCCTGCGAGAAGAGGCCAAAGAAAGCAAAAAATTTACCATGACTCTAGAATTAAAGATGAGTCGAAGAAGAAAAAAAATGGCGCAACATCCAAGCTTCTCAACCCGAATTAACGATTTGGGAGGTAGAAACAAACCTTTAAATCTCCTTCTCCTGATTCACCGCCGGATTTCGGCATGTCTCTCCCGCTAGTTCACCGCTCATGGATAACTGAAGTCGAACCAATCGGACAACTTGGAAGCACAAAAAATCATCCAAATTCAGATCCAGATCAACAAAGACCATCACCGGAAAAAACTAAGAATTGAACGAGATTGACGATTATCCCGGGTTTAAGAGAAGAAGTCATGGAGATCCTTTTCTCGGATCTTATTTTACTTGTTGAGCAGACGGATGGGTGGGCGCGGATGTATATGCCAAAGTGGGATTTCATATCGATAAATCGGAAAGCTCGATCCTGAGGAAGTTGGAATTCGCGGAAGAAGAAAAAAGCCGGAGATTCAAGAAGCTCGAAATTCATGAAATTTGAGTCGCTGATGAAAGTGGGGTGCTAGCGGTTCACGACCAACCACCGGAGGCACAAACAATCGAACTCGATCAAGTGATGGATCCATTCCTACATCTCAAATCACCATCGATCAACTTCGGAGATCGATCTTGTCTCAAAGATCTCCGAAAAAAAGAAGAGATCGAGGAGTGTTAACCGACGAGACAAATTAGTCTCAAACAAATCAAGCAATCGAGATCGGTTCTCCCAATCCATGACCACCATGTTCCTTTGAGCTTACAAAATCATTGATGACAAGTTGAAACAGTGGATCAAAATCAATCTTCTTTTTCGACGCCACCGAGAAAAAGGCTCGAGTTATCGAAGAGAAATTTGACAAAATGATTTCGCTACAATGGAAACCGCCAAGACAGATTACCGACATAACTGCTCGTAATCTAACAAACTCAAACTTGTGTTTATCGCTAATGATCTAAATCAGCATTATCAATCAACTTTGGGTCTCGACTTCCCACCTCAATGCGCTTTTTTGATCAAACCAAAAGGGGAAGGATCCGAGAAAACCGACACATGGGAAGATCCGATTCATACGGATAAGGCCGAGGGACAAAGCTCAATTTAAATTGCGGGTTTGGGACATCAAAATCTGGACCCGATTATTTGATGTCTAATCGGACATCTGGCCGATAAGGAACTAGCCAGAAGATTGTCCAAAAATTTTAATAAGTTCAAATCAAGGGCTAAGAAAGGATTGATGGAAAATCGCATGTTTACACGCTAAGAGGTTTGAGGAATGGAATAAGATCGAGAAGTGAATGGCTTCTTGATGCCTTTGTCCTTGATCTTGTTCCACAAGAAGAATCACGGATGATGAGTTCCTGTCGGTTTACGAATAAATATCCGGACTTTTTCAAGTATCCGGAAAATGAGGCCAAGCTCAAGGAGTGAAGAATTAAGACGTCTGCGGATCACCTTTTTTTAAATTCAAAACTTTTTCGATGTAACATGTAATCAACATATCTAATGAAAAGTTTATTTTTTTCGATCCCAAGACAAAATCTCTTTGTCTTCGATTACTTGCTCTTTTAATCGTTTCTATACTTATCAACTGTTTGGTTTCTCGGGTGTTTTGTTTCATCAAAAAGGGGAAATTGTTGGGAAATTTATAGTTTTGATGAAAGTTCCAAAACACATATAATAGGATCGGACACATTATGATCGATGTTTACATTATTGCTATAGGAGACCCGGTTGATAATGATTGTATAGAAAAACCGATGTAATAGATAGGTCACATATTGAGGGGGAACTCAATATGTATAGGTCGATCCAAGAATCGGAAGAAATCGACATTTGTAACGTTAAACGAGCGGAAGATCGGACGACCGATCTAGTCGATAACTTCATGAAGTCATGAAGCTCAAACCTCGAATACTCGAAGATCGATGACTTCGAAGAAGATAAGACGGAAGACCTACATTTTGAGTCACCCGGTTGAAGCTAAGTCAACAAAGCCGAGAAGACTTATCAGTAGATCGATTCAGATCGATCAAAGTCACTTCATAAGATGAAAACCGATGTTTCATCTTATCATTCTGCGATCTAAACAAAAGAATACCAACCTTAGTTGGAGGAACAACACGCAAAGCAAGTCTTCCATCCAATAAGGAAGAGACACGTATGAACAGAGCCGATATCGCGGGATTCGATGTTGCTCTCTCAAACGGCTATAAAATACACATTCACGCTTACCATGCCGTTCCTCAAGACGCCACATCAAGCACCGCAAGTTCACCTAAAATTCGAGATTCAAATTGCTCTCCAACGGCTCTTTGATCTCAAGGTCTATAAATATGGGATCACACTTCCCAGAGTGAAACACGGAAATGCTTGGACAAACAAAATAATCAAGAAGCTCAAACTATAGTCGATTTCGCATCGAAAAACACAACAACAAGCTTATTTTATATTGTGTTCATCCCATAAGTTCTTAGCAAGAAATCTTTTTTCATCTAGCTTTTTTAGGTCTTTGCATGCAAAAGGAAAGATTTCATAGTTGGAACCTCAACAATCTTACCCAAACCCCAAGTTAGGATAAGTTGTTTTAGCAAGATTTCTAGGGTTTCTAGTAATCTTGATTTTACAGGATCGGTTGAGTGAGAACTCTTAAAACATCTGTTGGTGTCTTGTGTTGGACTAACACACTAAACTAAGTCCGGTTAAGTTGGTTAAGTTGGTGCCCCCTTGTGAAAGGGAAGAGTGGGACGTGGGGTTGGTTTGTCCGAACCACTATAAATCTTGTGTGCCTTCTTGCTTTGATTAATCGCTCTCACATCGCACAATCTTAAAAGCGATACATTCTAAGTTAAGAACACCAAGCTTCGATCCGATTTTGATATTTTCGTCATCGATTAAAAAGATAAAACTTGGAATCGATTTAAACAAACCGGTTTTTCACACGGGTAAAACTTAAGCTTTCCGCACACATCGATTAATCGATAGTTACCGAATCGACCGTTTTTCAGCGTTCAAGAAGTTGGTTATCGACCAAATCGATTCACTCGCAGACTCGATCAAAGCTATCTGCTCTCACACCGATCTCAAGACGAAAAGTTTTTGAAGTCTATTCACCCTCCCTCTAGACTTACGCTTTCGCATAACCTGGATTCGGGACCTACAATGTGATTGAAATGTTTGTATAAGATGTTCTGCAATGAGATTATTCTTCTGCTTCTTGTATAGGATCAATATTATTCTTTTAAAAACTCTGATGATTTTTTCTATTTCCAAGTGCGGGTGCATTGAATGCCCAGATTAGTTGAAAGAGCCCCCAGATTGAGTAAATATCATTTTTTGTCATGTAACTTTGGACGATTCCATTTTTAGTCCTATAACTTTTTACTTTTTCAAATTAGTTCTGGATGTATCAATTTCAGTCATTTTTGCCCTGAAAATTTTAAATCTCGCCGGAAAATGACACGTCACCACACGTAATTAGGATTTTTGCCACGTGGTAAAAAATATAAGTCCACGCCAGCTCCCGACCCACCCCGGCCCACCCCATATCTATGATGCATGGCAATTAGATAAACAGGCTTGCAATACCAGTTGCAAACCCATGTATTTTTCTCAGACCTTTCTTCGAAGAAGAATTATGGGACTGAGGAAAAATTTATTAAAACTGAAAACTGATAATCAAGAGAACAAAATTAATTTAGGAGAAATGTTCATGAGTCCATGGCGAAGCAATTGGGGTAGCCTTCACCCACACCATCATCACTGCCGTCTATGTCATTGCCGCTTCTAAAAAAAAATTGCTGAGGAAGTCAGGAAGATAAATGGAAACGTGGGGTTGGGGAAGATAGCGTGTGAATCTTAACTTAATTTGTTGGTCTACTTAATTTTATTTAAATTTTATATATTAATAAATATTTCAAATAAGTTGGGGGATTGATATTATTTTCTTGGGAAGGTGGGTAAACAGAGATATATTACCCTTATTTTATTAAAAAAATATACGGTTAGCAACCTATCGTAACATAAAAATAAGTAAAAACCACGTGGCAAAAATTCCAATTACATGAGTGATGATCATTTTTTTCGTAGATTTAAAATTTTCAGGGCAAAAATGACTAAAATTGACACATTTATGACTAAAATTGAAAAAAAAAAAAGTTACAAGACTAAAAATGGAATCGCCCAAAGTCACAGGATCAAAATTGATATTTACTCCCCTAGATTCAACAAAAAGATGTTAGAAAATAATGTGTATGCAAATCATGTTATGCAGGTGCATATAGCAGAACAGAGAAAAATACAGAAAATAATCTACCTATGAAACAAAATAGGTGAAGGTAAACCTCTGCAAATTAATTCTAGAAGTCGAATCCTAAATACCTAGTGCATTTCTGGGTAACATGGAATTGTGTTATAACCCATTTTATATTTTGAACGTGAAAGATGTTGAGCTTCTTTGGATGGATTGATCAAAGTAGCAGATTATGGTGCAGTGGTTCTGAGAAGTAATGGCTATTTATATTATGCAATGGTAAACTGAAAGGTCACAATTCAAATTTGAAATTGAGCTTTTCCTGATTTTTTGTTCTTTTGAGTTGAATTTTTTTAAGTATCTGACAAATATGCTATGCCTACCTTTTTATGTAAAATAAATTGAAGTACTTGAAGTTCTAATATTTTATAGATTTTTTATACAGCTGTATGACACATTGAGTAACAATATCTTCAAAAAAAATAAAAAAAATTGGAGCGTGTGAAAGTTTCAAATTGAAGCCCTCGGGAACTGCAAAAGTAACAGTGTAATATCATGGTTAAATTTTCCATAATAAAAAATAAAATATGCACGATAAATTACCGTTCACGCATTCACGCTAGAATCGACGTGTGGAGCACATAGCTTCACAATACGGCGAGTGAACAGTACTCGCTACAATATTTATTCTTCAATTTGGACAGACTGCTACTTTTATATATTTATAGATTTATGAGTTGATACTCTCTCTATGCACAATATTGTTCTCACATGGATGGACCTAGTTTTAGGTAAAAAAATAATAAAGTAGATATAGTGAGTAAAGTTTAATGATAATTTGTTCAATTAAGTGATGGTTAAGTAATTTTATAAACGGTATGAAAACAAATTTAGTTGACATCCTATTAAGACAAGTGAATACAAATTTAATGGATGGAGAGATTGTTAGGCTCGATTAAGCTCGAAATAAATTGTGAATCAACACTATCATCGATGAAAATAATTATTTTTTAAGCTCGACTCGATAATAAACCTATCAAGTTCAAACAGGCTAAACTTCGCCTTGATTCGATTACAACTTTACCTAATTTTGTCTATTTGCATATGGTATGGGAGGTCACGCCAAAATATAAGATCAACAACCCAAACCTACCTGAGTTTAGGCTTATATCTGCTCCAATATTGATTTAAAAAATGCCCTCATAATTCATATGTTCAACTCTAATACTAGAGATGAATTCATATTTGACAAACTTGGTACGTAAAATGGAAAAATTTATATGGTGGGTGACTAATTATTTTAAATCTTTAATATTAAATGTGTATTTTCCAAGAATTTTTAAATAAGTGATAAATTATTAAGTAATATAACTCAAAAAAAATATAAGTACTTTTAAAAAACACTTAATAAATATGAAAATTACACAAGGTACAATTCATGATTTGAAGGTTGATAGAATGACTTGACATTATCACACTTGCGGGATGATGAGATATAGTATAATTTAGATAAAATATTTTAATATTTTAAAAGAAATGAGTGTTAATTTGAACTAGTTTATATCTCGACAATATAGACAATCTCATATAAATTTTTCGAATAAATTTATGACAATTTATTTAACGACCGTAATGGACGTCATTATTCGGAATGAGACCTTGTTCAGAGCACTATCCTTTTGACTGAAATCTTTGGAAAATGCTGGTCGGAATTATTACTGATAAAAAAGGGGAATTTTTAATATAAAAGTGTGGGTCTCATGACACTTCCATTTTAAAAGCGTGCAACTATCCAAAATAGAAACTTTTAACTATTTTAAACAGAAGCATGCAACATATTTTCATATTAACAGTTGCATTTTTATGTGTAAACAAATCGCATTTTTCAGCCTGACAAATTGCACGCTTCTAAAATGAACTATGAGTGCACGGTGGACTCGGGTGCATACAAGACCTAGCCTAATAAAAAATGTCATTTAGTTTTCAGTTATACGGTTATGTATTAGTATTATTTAACACTAGTACTACTACTATATCATTTGTATGTTGCACGATTTGTGGATTTTAAACGGTTATATAGTTAAATTTTTGGCACAATTATCTCTATGTATTGAAATAGGTGTGTAAAATGCGATACATGATTTGTGATTTTTATTTTTGAAAAAGGTGTGTAAAATGTTTTGTGCTCAAAATGTGGGGAATGTTTACATTGTTATTTTATGAAAGTTTAAAATATAGTTTTTTTTTTCTTACAAATTTTGAAATATTTTCTTATAAATCATATTGATCTTCACTTTTGTAATATCGTCATCGTTGTTGTATATCAAAATTTTCAAACCTTCTTGTTTGGTTACTCAGGACACCACAACATACAATTATCATGATTGAAAATTGGTATCCTCAAGAGAAATTTGACGTCCATTAGTTATTGTCCCTAACTCTAGTTAATGATCATAATATAAAAGATCAATATTGTTTGTGCTACGTTGGTCACGAATAGAATTTCCGCTTCAAGAACGTGACTTTTCGAGTTAGGGAATTTTCATCACTTCAAATTTAATGGCTTGCGATATTTGAGTTGTCTGAAATAATTTTATTTCATCTACAAGCTCAAACTTGTAGAAAATGCGAAATTAATTTATTTATATTAGTTCCCTATTACCCCCCTTAATTGTGGACGTCTATCAAGTAGATAATTTAATATGAGTGAAGTTGCTTTTAGTGAGATTTGAACACAGGATGTGGGCGTGCGACAAAGTTTCTGATGCCAAGAAAGAGTTTCATGTAATCTAAAAGCTCAAACTTTATAGAAAAACGTGGAATCAATTCGTTTATTAATTCCATAATACACATATGACATAAATTATGGTACTAACGGTATTCCTATCGCTAAAGGGCGGGAAATGACCGATGATGTAAATTGTTGTATTAATGATATACATATCACTTAGGGGGCCACAAGAAACAACGGACAATGCAAATTGTGGTGTTAATGGTATACCAAGAAGAAATGAAAAAAAAAATGTAAATTGTTGTATTAATGATATTTCTATCGCACATAGGCTCACAATAAACGACAAATGACATAAATTGTGTCATTAATGGTATTTCTATCGCTGAGGACCCTATGAAAAACAATAAATAATGTAAATTGTGGTATTAAACTATTAATGGTATACCCACGAGAAATGAAAAAAGACGTAAATTGTGGGAAACAACAAATAATGCAAATTGTTGTATTAATGATATACATATCACTTGGGGGGCCACAAGAAACAACGGATAATGCAAATTGTGGTATTAATGGTATACCTAGAAGAAATGAAAAAAAATGTAAATTGTTGTATTAATGATATTTCTATCGCACATAGGCTTACAATAAACGACAAATGACATAAATTGTGGTATTAATGGTATTCCTATCGTTGAGGGCCCTATGGGAAACAACAAATAATGCAAATTGTGGTATTAATGGTATACCCACGAGAAATATTTAAAAATACGTGAATTGTGGCATTAATGATATTCTTATCGCATAGATGCTCACAATAAACGACAAGTGATGTAAATTGGTAGTACTAATGGTATTTCTATTTCTGAGTACCTTAACAACAAATAATGCAAATTATGGTATTAATTGTAATAATAATGATATTCCTATCGCATAGAGGCTCACAAGAAACGACAAATGACGTAAATTGTGGTATTAATGGTATTCCTATCTTTAAATACTCTACCGAAAATAACAAATAATACAAATTATGGTACTAATAGTATACATAAAAAAATATATGAAAAAAGACGTAAATTGTAGTATTAATTGTACATCTATAGTTAATATTAAAGATATATATCGCTGAGCGCCCAATGGAAATGACAAGTTATTGTTGGTTACATTCACAGTGAGATTTTTTTCCTCTTAATTTTTGCATCCTTTCAGCTTTTCTTTTTTTACCTTCTGTTTTTTTCTTTTTAATTTATTATTAGAATTTTTTTCTCAATTTAATAATTTATTTATTTCAAAAGTATATTTTTGATTTAATTACATAAAAATAATTTAACTTTACTAATCTATGTTTTATATTGATCGAACTAATATAAAAAATAAATTTATTGTACATAATAATGAAAATATTATCTATATTATATTATTAGTATATCACTCGTGTGGTATAATTTGTGGTTTTAAATGGTTATACTGTTATTTTTTGGCATAATTACTTCTTTGCATTGAAGATAAATATGTTTTTGTTTTTGTTTTAAATGAATTAAACTAATTTTGTATGTGTATTTTTCTCGCACTCCCAGTCGTCTTTTTTTTTTTTTTTTAATGTGATGCAGGATTTTGGTTTTTGTTTTTGGAATCAGGCGTGTAAAATGCGTTGAGTTCGAGGAATGCTTACTTTGTTATTTTGTGAAAGTCTAAATTGATTGTTTATTTTTAAAAAAAATATTTCTACATTTTGTATAATCAATAATTTATTACATATGTAAGTAAGATAAATCAGGTGGCTTAAGCCCAACTGCCACCACTATCCATCTGGCCGATTCAATGGGAGGCAGGGTTCGATTCTCTCGACCGGTGAATTTGTGGTTATAAGGGTGAATTTAAGTGAATTTTTTGGAGTGTTTGGTACTTGGTGTACTAACTACTAACAACAAACTTTGTTCGATAAAAAAAAAACATATCTAAGTAAGATAGATAAAATATTGGTTTAGGGTTTAAAAATAATAATATAAAAAATATTCAAAACAAAAAAATATATATATATATATATATATATATATATATATATATATATATATATATATTGTAAATGTGGGGGTCTAAACTTCATTCTACCATCTGAACTGTATCTACTTTTTTTATAATTATAAAATTTCATGACAAAATTAGTAAAATTTGAAGGGAATTCTTATTAAGATGTATTCACCAAAAAAAGAATCTTCATTTCAATTTGTGAAATCTGATAGCAGTATCTACTTTTTTTATAATTATAAAATTTCATGACGAAATTAGTAAAATTTGAAGGGTATTAAGATTTATTCACCAAAAAAAAATCTCCATTTCAATTTGTGAAATCTGATAGCAGAAAGTACATCGTTCATCCTCTGGAAAATAAAACAAAGATATTCAGGGCCGGAAAAAAAAAAAAAAAAACCTTTTTATTCGAGCGTTTCCGAGCGTTTTTCCTACAATATAATTCAATTTCAAATACGTTGACATACGACACGATAATAAAACTCTTTTAAGTAAATATTCGATAAATTAATTGTTTTATTCAATATTGATTTGGAGCCATGAAGAATATCATAATTTCAATAAAACAAACATATTTTCCATGTTCCAAAAAAAAAAATTTTTTACATATTTTCAATGAAAATCGTTATACTCCATATCGATGGTTTTAAAAACCACAACTATATATTTATGACAATTTAATAATATGATTACAATAAAATAATAACATATATTTTAGAGAAAACTCTTTACATAAATTAGTGGTTCAAAAAGTTCAACTATAGTATACTACGACTTGAAAAAATTAATAGGATAACATATTTTTCAGAAAGTACTACTATATACTTGTGAAATGAAATGAAAACACTTGAATGAGATAATTTCACGATAATATATAACATGATTTAAGCATTACTTTTTAACACTTTGGGAATGAAGGATGTAAATTTATACTACAATATAATAGTCTCATGTATGAAAACATCTCATACGAGTTTTTGTCTATTAACATATAGATACGACTATTCTTTTAAAAATATAGTTTAGAGATTTTTACTACACGATCCCAATCAATACGTAAACATTCATGATCTAAACAAAATGTGAACAAAAAAATTGAGGGAGAAAACGGCTGTTGCAAAAAAAGAGCATTAGTTACTGCACCCCAGTTTCAGTTTCACTAACCCCAAATCATCATGATTCATGACAAAAACATTCATGATTCATCAGCCCAACAAAATAAAGTTAGCTCTATAATCCTCTTAACTGGGTCACTTTCTAAGCAAATCCTACATATATATATATATGTATATGCAACATATATATATACTTAATTTTGAAAAGTAGGTGGGTGTATGATGAGGCTACTCCCATCCAGTAGCACTCACAGAAGCATAATCAAATCCATAATTGCAAGGCATAGGACCAGATGGATCACCAACATAAGCATTACCCATGCCTCCATTTCCATAAGCATCAGACCCATAACCCATAACCATAACCATTGTTTGCATAAGGATAATCAGGAGCAGCATCATACCGATTCGAGTAGTCGTTATCAAATCTCCGACCACCACCGCCGCCACCAGCATCGTACTGGATCAAGGAGTCACTACCGAACTTCCGACCACCGACACCACCACGACCACCATCAGTAATATTGTTGGCGTAATCGAGGAGCCATTCAGGAACTTCTTGATTAGCCTCATTCATCAATTCGACGAGTGCTTTTGCGATTGGGGCATTCTTGTCGTCGAAGAATGCAGTTGCGATGCCGGATTTGCCTGCACGGCCAGTGCGTCCGATCCTGTGGACGTAGTCGTCTATGGCTCGTGGCAAGTCGAAGTTGATGACATGCGCCACGTGTGGGATGTCCAGACCTCGTGCAGCAACGTCGGTGGCAACCAGAATCGGAGTGTGCCCGTTTCTGAATGAATTCAAGGCTCTCCGTCGCTCCTGCACACCAACAAATGATTACTAAAGCACCCATAATTATTTACAAATATACACTAATGTTAATGTTATGCTAGTTATTTAGTGAGCTCGAGTATTTCATCAAGTCGAGTTAGAGTTTAAAAGAATTGAACTAAATCGAGTTTTGAATATTTAATAGTGTCGAGTTCAAGTTTGACACTACTTGAATCAAGTCACTCACTTATACCCCCATTTATGTAAAGTAAAAGTGACTAATGAAGTATGATCACTGTGAATAATAATATTACCACTTGTACTTTGTCTCCATGAATGGCAGCAGAGGGGTACCCTTTCCTACACAGCCAACGTTCAAGTGCATCCGCTCCTCTCTTCGTCTCTACAAATACGAGAGTCAAGCAATCCTGTAACACATGAACGTCGAAATTTACACAAGGATAATATAACAAATGTCATGCTATGTATAGAATCAAGTTCATAAAATTTAAAAATTAGAAGTAAGGGGAATGTATAAATAATATTGTACCTTTGCAGTCCTCCTATTCATGTTTTGGGAATTGAGAAGATTTATCAAAGCACCACGTTTGTCCGTATCAAGTACAAATTCGACTTTTTGGTCAATGAGATCAGTGCTTGATCCAACCTTTCCAGCAGCGATAAATATGTAATTTGATAGAAACTCAGAGGCAAGCCTCTGCAAATACAGAAATAGCTGAGATAAATATGTAGCCAAAATGGAAGACATTACTCATAACAATAGTAAATTAGTGTTTAAATTAATGCAACATTTTTGTATACTGCTTCTTCTTCTTTAGCACAGCACTCATTAATTCAAACTGCAGAGGAGTTTTGTGCTTACTTTCTACACATTCTTTTATGCATCACTTGATGAATTCTAGTGCAGGGGAGCATCAATTAAAGTCTCAAATATAGAATATAGCTGTTTGTTCTTGCAACTTATGATGTAAACAAGGAACCAAGCAACAACATATGCATATGAATTCGTTAAATATAAATTTAGGCCCGAATTGTAGGCTAAATTGGGCTAATTCAGGCCAATATAGGCTACATTACATAAATTAAAATGTATCAACCTTAAGTTACATGGATCAAGGGCCCTAATTTTCAGTCCACATGTGCGTTATTAACCCAAATTTAGGCTAATGCGGGCTAACTAGACGTAACGAAATGTCTTTTTGCAACACCCAAAGTTACGGGCCCAGAAAAATGAGAATGAATGACACACACAGAGAGAAAGAGAGGGAGACCTTGATTTCGGGTGGAAAAGTAGCACTGAATAGCAAAGTTTGCCTGGCCCCAGGAGGCGGCATTCCAAGTTGCTGAACAATTTTACGGACTTGTGGTTCAAACCCCATATCCAACATTCTATCAGCTTCATCCAATGCCAAATACTTGACACTCATCAAAGAAACCTTCGACCGTTCGATCAAATCCACCAGTCGCCCTGGAGTTGCAACCAGGATATCCACACCCTTTCCCAGAGCTCTGAACTATAGTTAATCGCATGAAAAAAAAAGATTAGCAAATTAAAAATGCTGGTTCTAAGAATAATTATAAAAAATTACACCAAAAAAAAAAAATAGGACTATTGCAAACCTGTTGGAAGATTGGAGAACCGCCATAGACAACTTCAACTTTGACTCCAGTTTGAAAGGAAAACTTTCTAGCCTCCTCATGAATCTATAAACCAAACAAACAAACAATTACTCTAAATTACAAAACTACATTATGCACAATATTAGGAAACAGATTAGCAAATAGTAAGGAAATCCATATCTCAAAGAATAAGAACACCCAATTTTTCTCTTGTTGTTTTAAGAAATATCATCTCGAAAATTTTACCGCTAATGCTGATAACGTTATGCAATTATAGATATCCAACAATTACTTTAGGAATTCGTAAAGTTTACGAATATCGCAACTGTATTTTCCTAATCACACCAAATCCAGAAAAAATGAGGCTCAAATGTGAAACGAAATTACACGAACAGTGAGAGAGGGGTAAATGGAATCCAAAACCGATTTAAGAATAAGTTAGAGAAGTTGACGGTGAAACAGAAATCGTTTTCCCCATAAACAAAATTGGAAACAGAATGAGGAATCATATATATACATATATATATATATATATATGAAATCGATTTAATGGAGTACCTGAGAAGCAAGTTCTCGAGTGGGAGCGAGTATGAGAGCCAAGGGGCAAGCAACATCGCCATTACAGTACCGCGCCATCTGCTGGTGTTGTTTCCCCACCGTAATGCCATTAATGATCGGAAAGCAGAACGCCGCCGTTTTGCCGGATCCCGTCTGCGCGCACGCCATCAAATCCCTACCGTTCATCGCCACGGGAATCGCGTGCCTCTGTATGGGCGTGGGGTCCACGTACTTGCACCTCCGTATGTTATCGCTCAACGCCCTCGCACAAAACCCCATCGCCTCAAACGACGTCGCCGGAGGCGGAACGTCCGCCCCCTCCACCTCCACCGGCACCCCCGCCGCCGCCAACTCCCGCTTCTCGCCGCCACCCTCCTGCGATACAACTTCCAGATGGTCGAATTTTTCACTAATTTCGTCGATCGAAACAGGAGCGCCGCGACGGGAATGAGAAACGGCGGGTTTAGGCTGCGCACGGTGGTGGGGAGGGATGTAGGAGGAACGGCTCCTGCGAGCCGGGTCGGCGACGGAATCGGTGAACCACGGCCGCGACATGACTGTAACAGAGTGGAGTTAGAGAGAGAATGTGAAGAAGTTGGAAATGGTGGAGAAAAAAAGAAAAGGGATTTGAGGGGAAATTTGAAAAGCAGGAGTGAGTAGTGATCAGAGTACAGAAAATGGGGTGTGTGAGTATATATGGAAATTTGGTACTGTTGTGTAAGTTTGATTCTTTGGCATTATTGCCACCATTTTGGGGGGAGAGAGAGAGAGAGAGTTGGTATTCCAATGGCGTAGTATGCCGAGGTAGGAGCTGCAATTAATTAGTGCGATAAAAAGGAGGTTTAATTATCGACGTCGAAGATGGAAGGTCACCAATTAAGCCTTGTTTGGTTCTTTTTCTAAATTAAATTTCTCTATTTTTTAGTTTCCAAATAAGAACTCGAGTGTATTCTCCATTCATTTTCATTCAATACATTCACTGGCATAATAGTTATGGTTTTAAAGAATGATTAAAATTAGTGATTATGAAATTTGTGATTAATATTAAAAGTTGACAGTGTTTGAAAAAAAAAAAAATTAAAAGTTGATAGTGTTTGCAAAAAAAGTTAATTTTTTTTAAAAAAAGACTAATAAGCTATTAAAAGCACCCTTTTTGAAGCTTATAACTTAGGGTGTGTTTTGAAACTCAATTGCTATAGTGAGAAGTATTTATTTTTTAAGTTGGTGAGACCCAACTTTTTCAAAAAATAAGTGCTTCTCAAATGCAAGT
The DNA here is from genome assembly GCA_037126765.1 of Stenogyne calaminthoides. Taxonomy (NCBI): domain Eukaryota; kingdom Viridiplantae; phylum Streptophyta; class Magnoliopsida; order Lamiales; family Lamiaceae; genus Stenogyne; species Stenogyne calaminthoides. The sequence continues at coordinate 9,305,249 of JBBCBC010000031.1, read as the reverse complement.
TGTGGTTTAAAACATCATCTTATAGTTTATGAAAGCTTATTTAAGCTACTAAAAGAGAAATAAAACATTTCAAATTATTTTTGCACACAATTCTATATTTATATAATCACTTATAAGTTTTTGAAAACACCCCCTAAGTGGGCTGTTTCTTGAAAAAAAATTACTAGTGATTATAGTCTTTTAAAATTGTAGGTATAAATAATTTATAGTGTTTTTTTTTATTAAATTAAATAAGTTTTCAAAAGCTATAAGTTGAAAGTTGAAAGATGGATATTTTTAATAGCTTATAAGCATTTTTTTTAAGTATTATTAACTTTTTTTGCAAATATTATCAACTTTTCTTTGAATTTTTTTACAAATACAGTCAACTTTTGCTATTAATTAATTTTCTCATAATCATTAATTTTAATCACTTTTTTAAAAGAATATTTTTTTACAAACACCTCCTAATACTCCCTTCGATACTTTCACATATTTTCTTTTAGGAACGTCTCACAGTATTTTGTACTTCTTTCGTCCACTAAATTTATGCACACTTGCTTTATTCGTCCGTCCACCAAATATATGCACAATCCCTTTATAGAAAAAGTTAATTTATTCTTATCCCTCTATAATCACTTAATTGCTTCAAATGTCATTGTATTTTACTCACAATCAATCACTGTATTTATAAATGGACCCTATAATACCCTTACTTTATCTAATTTTTTTTCTTAAAACTTGTGTTTGAGTCATCAAGCATAAGTTTGGTGGACAAAAGGGAGCACAATTTAAAAATAAAAATAAAATCATAAATTTCACCTTCATAATGTTCACAATTTTACACGAGATGACATTAATTTTGAACTCACACACACACAATTCAACTCATTTATTTAATTTATACAAAAAAAATTGCAGAATTATCCCTCATAACCCACTCTTTAGTCCACTTTGTTATTTTGTGTGCCAAATTAATGGTGCAAGTATTTATGAGACGAGGGGAGTATTTATTTTGAGGTTTAAAGTGACTTTTAAAAGTCGATTTTTAAAACCTAAGAAATTTTAAAATTATAAACTCTCATGTGAAATTTGTTAATATTATAAAATTGATATAGTTACAATTATATACTTATACTTAGAGCATTTAATGTTATGTTCTCAATTTACAAATTTAATGTTATCAATTAATAAGTGTTACAATATCAGTTTATAAGTGTAGTAATATAAATTTTATAATATGAACAAGTTTTACTAGAAACCTACTCTTTTAAAATCAGTGTTTGTTTTGAATTTTTTAGTAGGATATTAGTATTAAATAAATTTAACTTTAAATATTAATATTATATTATCTTATTTGTTGAGTGTGATCGTAAAGAGAATCACTAATATTATATCCTATTCTTTTTAGATGTGTTCTTTCGAACAAATTAAGATTTTTCATGTCAAAATTAATTTTAATTAATGATATTTAAATATTCTTAACAATAATTATAATTGGCTAAGAGAAATTAATTCACACAGCGCATTTGTAGTATATATAAAATTTTAAGACTATTTAGAGGTGTATATGAGATAATGAGGGGAGAAAATATCAAAACGACAATAATTATATAAATATTTTAAAAGGCTAAACAAGCTATATCTTTTAATATAATAAATTATATGTTTCTAAACTGAAATATGAGTGTACAATTTACCTGGATGCATAAAAAAATAATTTGTTCTCATAATCGATAGTTTTATAGTTCAACGAGGTCCAACGTCCAACCCTTAATAACCCCAAGGGTTCATTTGATTCGAAAAAGGAAAAAAAAGTGTTTATGGATCGGGCCGGAGGGGATATTTTTTTAAGTAATACTATACATTGATTCATTGATTATCAAATTATTATTATTTTTAAAAAATATTACGATAAGGTCATTTTGATAATTTTAATAAAAAAATTCAGAAAAATAATTATTTTGCCTTAGGGTGAAACTAGATCGCTAATGGCGAATCTAAATAACGTGTCAATTTTTTATTGGATAACTGACGTCAGGAAGGGCGAAAGCCTTCCTGATCGTAAAAAAACCCTACTTATAAACTTCCAAATCGAAAAATATTACTTTCATCAAATATATTTTTCTTGAATATACTTTCTGAAGATACAAAATGAAATGGAGTATAAGATTTCCCTTATATTTCTATAGCCACATAATAGATAATTTTATTGCAAACAATATTTCTTAAAGAAAGAAGCAGTTGCTAATTGGATATATATATATATATATATATATCGAGGGTGTATTTTCAAGCTATAATTTTATTTTATTTTAATTATGAGGAATAACTCAAAGAAAATGGTTCTCCCTCACTTTATAAACATCACCTCAATAGTTCACAAGATACATTAATAATTTAAGTGATTCTGATTTCTTATCTCATCTCCAAATACCATATAGGTCTTTTTTCATCTACTTACTAACCCGACACTATAAATAACGTTGAAATTTAAAGGTGACAATTCATATTTTTTATTTGTGTTTCTTGTCGATATGACACGATAAGAATCAATGTTAACACGACTTGATAAACTAAGTAAGAAAATACAATTCACTTAATAATATTTAATGGTAATACACATCACACGATGAACATGATAAAAAAAGGATATTAATTTTTTTATTAAACTATACATACAATTCAAAACATTTTTAATGTTTGACAGATTGACACAAAAATGACAAGAAATTTTCATATTTTTATCGTGTTAATAGGATAACATCATCCTTTGTGAATTGACCGGTTTTTTCACGTAACTCATTTATTACACATTCTTAATTGTAATCGGAAAGGGTTGGTGCTATCCGAATGGGGATGATCCACTACCCACCTTATTCAGTTTTGGATTTGCACATTTAAATACTCATTCACCCATATACTACATAGTAAACATATTTTCACATGGTACTATATAATCACATCACCACATTTCTCTCACTTATTCTATCTCATTTCTTCTGCTTACTCATTTTACTTTTTCTTATACATTCAATCTTCACTATACTTTTTCTTAGTTGTTTTCGAAAAAGGTTGGTTCTATCCGAATGGAGATGATCCATTACCCACCTTATTCAATTTTGAATTTGGACATTTAAATAATCATCCACCCATATAATACATAGCATACATATTTTCATATTGTACTATTCAATCACATCACCATTTTTCTCTCACTTATTCTATCACCACTTTTATCTCACTTATTTTATCACATTTCTACTACTTACTCATTTTACTTTTTCTTATACATTCGATATCTCCTATACTTTTTCTTAGTTGTATTCGGAAATGATTGGTGCTATCCGGATGGGGATGATCCATTACCCACCTTGTTCAATTTTGAATTTGCGTACATTTAAATACTCATCCACCAATATAATATATAGCATACATATTTTCATATAGTAATACAATCATATCATCACTTTTCTCTCACTTTTTCTATCTCATTTCTTTTACTTACTCATTTTATTTTTTCTTATACATTCAATCTCACCTATACTTTTTCTTATTTTATTTACTACTTTTCTCTTGTTCCATCATTATCCTATAATTAACAATAATAAATAATATAATAGTATTACTTTTTATTTGATACAAAGCTTCATATGACTGACTCTACATTTCCATCTCTAACAAACACATGTTTACTATTCATTGAATTACGCATTCTCCTTTTTTCATCTTCATCTCATCCACTACCCTCTCTAAGGTCGTGTTTGGAAAGGGATGATGTCATCTGGATGGGGCTCATCCAGAATTTCATAAAAATATATATACATAAATCTAAACATCTATTTTCACACAGTTTTATACAATAATATTACAATTTTCCTCTAGCTAAGTGTTATATGCATCATTTTCATTATACACCACTATTACTCTTATTTGTAAAAATTAATATTTTGCAAATAAAGTATTGATCCTTACGAACAATATTAATAATAATATTAAAATTAAGATTAAGATTAATTAATAACAATAAAAAATATTTTAAGCCCTTTCTACATTTATTTTATTTCGTAAGTTTTTTTTTTTAACTTATGAATTTTGTTTATTAAACTCTTTTACTTTTATTATTACTTTGACATAAAGGTTAGTAAAAAAAAATTAAAAGTCCATTGAGTTCATAAAAAAATAACACTGAAAAAGTATTTGATGGCTTAGGAAAAAACGTACGTATTAAAGGATTTTTAATAAAAGTAAATTCAGAAGTTCGAGGGACAAATAAAAAATAAAATAAATTGTGAGTTTTATTAACCAAATAAAACTTCAAAACCCAGTTACTTATAATTTTATTTGCCAATAATTTACATTTTATATTCGAATTTCATTAAGTGGAGAATTCAAGAGGTCGTCTTGTTTTTTTCGTACCCAACTTTATGCAACAATGTCCATCACCTTAAATTTTGCAATTTTTATGTGCTTTCCCTGCAAATATGTAAATCAATCACCTCAAATAAATGAAGACGCAGAAATAAATTAACATTGATTTGCCTAGGGTCAAGTCCTCGGGATATGTACAGGAGCGGGAGTATGTTTGTTAACTGTTAACAGAAAAATAAGTTATTTCAAAATGCTGAAATCGCGTTTATTGAAAATGGAAAATTAGGAGAATACCATGACTCCATGAGGTTCTTAAGAAATACTGCTCATATTAAGTAAATTAGGGTATGTTTTTCGGGTTTATAATGGACGTGAGAAATTCAAATTTTGAAGTTTTAAGATTTTAAAATCTTGATGAATAGTTAAAATTTATGTTTGTTATGAAATTTTATAGGATAGGATGGTGAAAAGATGATTGATGTGATATTATTATATTATTTTGAGTGTATTTGGAGAATAAAAAAATAGATGATTTGAGTGTATTGAGAGAATAAAAGGTAGGGTAGTAATAGGTTATGAGGTAGAATAGAATTAATAGGATTTCAAAATCCTTACTTTAAATCTCAAAATAAATTGGGGTTTTAGAATGTAAAGTTTAAAGTTCGCCGAGACAGTCGTGAAACAAACATACCCTTACGCTTTTGTTATTTGGCCAAATTCACCCAAAATACTTATATTTGTTTTCCCAAAAAAAAAAGGAGTAGTAGTGTTTGAGTAGTACTTATATTTATTTTCGAAAAAGAGAGATTACACGTTTATTTAGTAAATTAGAAAATTAGGAGTATTTATACTCCAGTAAAAGAAAAAAAAAAGTTAGCATATTATTGAATTAAAAGCACGACCTACTCAAAATACTGAAATCCAAGTATTAGAGCATCTCCAACAATCCTCCTAAATGGAGGATCCTCTTGAATTTGAAGTATTTTACCACTTCAACAATACTCCAAAAATGATTTGGAGGATGGAGGATTGCCAAGAATCCTTCAAATTTGGAGTACTTCATCCTCATTTAGAGGATAATTTTAATTACAACATTGTCATTTTCTTTTTCTTTCTTCTTTTCTTTTTACTTCTACTGTTTGATCATTTTTTATTTAATGATATACTACACCATGAAGTTTTAATTACAAATTAAACTAATTATTTTTAACATTAAGAACTAAAATATTTTTATTAGTTTTAATAATAATAATTTTTCTGAAACAAGAACTAAAATATAAAATTACGAAATAATGACTCATACAAAATAAATATTACACATTTTTAACGAAAATTACATCAATTATCTATAACGCATATTAAAACATACAACACACTTGTATTAGATAATACATTGCATTAATCATTAATTATTTAAATGTATTAATTTAATTGAAAGAAAAAAAAAAATAGAAAATATAATAACATAGAGTATTATTGTTGGATGAGATTTTTGACATAGAGTACTCCATACTCCAAATTGGAGGATAGAGTACTCCAAAATGAAGTATGTTGTTGGAGATGCCCTTATGTAAATTATTTTTACTGTGTGGTTGAGAGCATTTTATACGTGTATAATTCGAGGGCAACCCTTGCACAGGAGGAGATCTTCCATTTGAGATTTTATGACACTTCTAGTCTATTATACAGTACCCCGTCCCAAATCAATTTTCATAATTGATTTTTATATGCGTTTTTAAGAGCAAGTTTTGTATTGGTAATTGAAATGATAAAGTGACTTTTAAGGAGACGTATGATATATGTCTTCTCCTTAAAAGTCACTTTATAATTTCAATTATTAACACAAATATCGCTCGAAAAAACGCGTATAAAAATCACTAAATACTAAATAATCTCAAAACAAACAAACTACTCCCTCCGTCTCAAAGAAACGTGCACGTTTACTGTTTTCACGTGTTTTTGCGAACAAGTTTTATATTAGTATTTGAAATGATAAAATAATTTTTAAAGATACATCCAATAGATAAGAGGTTGATCTATAATACCCCTCTTTAAAAATCGGGGTAGTTACTCTTAGGTACCATTTTTTAGGTGGTCTTACTCTAAGGTGCTACACATTTTTAGACTTACTCTAAGGTACCAAATTTGGACAAAAAAGTCTTAAATGCCCTTATATATATATTAATGTGTTATATTGGTTATTATGTGCAATTTTTCAAATTTGACACTTTTCTGCACCCCACATTTTTACTAATTTTGTCCAAAATAAAAAATTTAAAGTTGTTGATTTTAAATTTTAATTGTATTTCATTTTATCTAATTGATTTTTTAGCTCATTTTTTTTAATTATCTGTCATTTTATATAATTAATTATTTTTTTCAATAACAAAAACTCAGCCCCAAAAAAATTACATATTCAAAACTATTCTGTACATTCGTAAAAAAATCTCCACACCCGTAAAAAAATTCTTTTATTTAATTAATTTTTATAATTATGTCCACGCATAAAAAAATTTTTGCACACCCAATAAAAAATCAGCACAACCCAAAATTTCCTTTAATCATCTATCTTTTTATTTAATTAATTCTTTTCAGTAATAAAATATAAACCCAAAAAAATTCTGCACACCCCAATTTCTTTTTAATCATTTGTCATTTATATTAAAAAAATTTGCACACCATAAAATTTTCTTTAATCATCTATATTTTTATTTAATTAATTATTTTCAATAATAAAATGTTTACTCAAAATGTTCTTTATATTTAAAAATTCTGTACACCAGTAAAAAATTTTGCACACCTAATAAAAAATCTGCACACCCCAAAATTATCTTCAATAATCTGTCATTTTATTTAATTAATTCTTTTCAATAATAAAATATTAATCCAAAAAAGTTTCTTCACATCTAAAAAAAATTATGTACACCCCTAATTGCTTTTTAATCATTTATTCTTTATATTTAAAAATTATGCACACTCTAAAATTCTGCTCACCCACAAATAAAAAAAAAAAATTCTCCTCACCAATAAATTGGAAGACGATTGGAAAATCAGAGAAGGAGGAATAGCAAGATTGGTAAACAAAAAAACCCAAATCAAATGTCACTGCAAAAGAAAGGGAAATGATCGTGATAATACCAGATAAACATTGTCAAGGAAAAATAGATATCCAAGATGATGAACCTAAAAAAATACAGCATTTCTAACAATACTACTCGTCCTTGTCGCGCAGTATTTAGAGGCAAGACTTCAATCTTCCCAAGTGGCAAAATACGAGGAATTACGTCACCTGCAGCCATTGAAAATAATTGGCGTGAGCCCAAAAGCAAAGAAACCCAAAGCCCACTCTATTTGAGGCACAAAACCAGGGTCCTTACCGTCGGCGTCGATTTTATGCAATCGGCGGCGGATATGTACAGATCTACCCAAATCCGCCGCAAAAAATCTGTTCAACCGCCAATAGATCCACCCTTCATCGTCGCCCATTTCCCCATCGACGAAAACAGAGGTGAAACTTTAGAACGCGACCATTCACCATTTCGTCTAGTATAAAAATTGAGAAAGGACGGTGGGTTTGGTGGAGGTGGGCTAGGCAGAGAGAATTTAGGTTTTTTTGGGAGGGAGAGGAGGGAGAGCGGCGGAAAAATTGAGAGAAGGAGATAGGTAGAGGTGTGTGTTGGGAAAAACGGGGTGCCCAGATCTATTCGAGGTGATTATTTAAATACATATTTAAATTAAAAAGTTAATTACTAACATGAATTAATTTTAAATCAATTCAACATAATAATAAACAACATGCGTACACATAATTCACGTAAATCCTAAACATGCGAAATTAATTCACGTAAATCCTAAACATGCAGAACTATGAGTTACGTAATTACTAACCTCTTGAAGAATCAAACGGATAAATCAACTCAAGAGCCTTCCCAAATATATCCCCAAAGTCCACGAGCGCTATACGGTGGGAAGATTTCAACGAACGATTTTAATGGGAGAGAAATTAAATATTTTGCTACCACCTTTGTGGATTTCTAATATTTCCAACACATGAAATTGCACTTGGGAATGAAGAGTTCATCCCCTATATATAGGGAGGAGGGGTTCGAAATTTTAGGTCAAGAAAATAAGGAAGAAAATCTTTTATTGATCTCCAAGAAATTTTGAATATATCTTCTATATTCTTTTCTCCTTAATTAAATTTTCCATAAAAATCTCTTCCCTTCTCCAACCTACAATTTTGAAAATTACAAGATATTAGGAGTCAAGATTTGACTTCTTGAATTTATGGGATAATTATGTATTCCTACAATAATTATCTCTTTCCATAAAATATCTACAAGAAAATCAAGACAATATTTTCTTCCTAATTATCTAAAAAATTTTGAAAATATTAACATGAAAATATAGCAAGAATATTTTCTTCTCTCTCTCATTAATTGGACTTTATTTTGGGCTATTTGGGGGACCTTTAGGAGAATTAAGATTGAACATCCAATGGACTATAAAGCTATAATATTTTGGGCCAAATATTATTCAAGTCTATTAATATTAATTTACTCCATTATAAAATTAATATTGAAGGCTCCCGGTCATTATTTTACGCGTTTAAGATTATCTTAGTCCATTAACTAATTAAGTCACTGAACAAGCTTTATATTAATTAATATCTTTGTCCTTGGAGTAAAGACAACTCAACATTATTATCCATGCCGGAAATAAATTTTCACTTTCAAGATTTGACATGACAAAGGATACGAGCCCACCAAGGGACAAATCAAGCAAGACGATTCAGACGCGATTCTCCGAAGTATTAAATGTCAAAGAATCGTCATGTAATTAATAATATTGTCCAAGATATAAGATATCGAATCACATTGACTCTCTTCCCATCATAAGTCAAAGCAATAGTTATTAATTTCACACGATCCTATTTAAGGGACGGAGATTAAGAAACAACGCACCACTAAGGTCTAATTCTTGTATATTCAAGATCAAGAATTTGTCCTCCCAGTGGGTCCTCATTCAACGCACCTAAATGCGCTTAGTGTGATCCCTTGGTCAAGACAAGTCAATCTGGGTCCCACACTTCAACCGTTCATGATGGTTCGTTCATTTCCATCCGGGGTTGTGAATTTGTACTTAATTACAAGGGTATTAATTTGATCTTCAAATGATCGGGTATCACCAAATTAACTACAACGTAATCGCATTGTCTTATCGAACGGGTTTGCAATAAACATATATAACATTCATTCATATTTAATGCAACAGTGATTAAATAATTTATTTCAGTAAATAAATAAGAAATTTCGGTTTGGTTATACAAAGTAAAAGCATACTTTTCAGTATAACCCCAACAATCTCCCACTTATATTCAAAGTCTGCTTTTAAGTATACTACAACATGTCTCGTGGTTCTATGTGACATCTAATGTCACCCTACACTAACCTAATTATATTTCTCCCACTTATACTCAAAGTAAACGGGCAACGCCCTTGACACTCATTCCTTCCACATGTCTCTCGAATGTACTCTGAGGCAGACCCTTTGTGAATGGATCTGCTAGGTTGTCTTCCGATGCAATCTTAGCCACCTCAATGTCTCCTCTCTTAACTATTTCTCGATGAGATGGTATTTTCTTTCAATGTGTTTGTCGGGCTTTGTGGGCTCTCGGCCCCTAGAATTTGCAATCGCTCGGCGTTATCATAGAGACCGTCATTTTATCGGGCAAATTCGGGACCACGCCCAAGTCCACCAGAAGTTCTTGAGCCAAACCGCTTCCTTCGCCGCTTTCACAAGCGGCCGACGTGATTCGCTTCCATGGTAGAATCATCGATGCATTTCGCTTTTACGCTTCTCCATGTCATGGCTCCTCCCCCATGCAAAAAACACACTACCCGAGGTAAACTTTCTGAGTCAATGTCCGATTGAAAAACCGAGAACCGTGTAACCGATGGGGATCGATCGTCTGGACTTGTAAACCAACATTCTGTCCCGTGTCCTTTTTAGGTACTTCAGAATGTTCTTTACTGCAGTCCAATGCTCTTTCCCAGGGTTACTTTGATATCTTGCCACCATGCCTACGACAAAACAAATATCCCGGTCTCTTACACAAAGATTGATACACGAGGCTTCCCAAACCAAGCATAAAGGGATGCTCTTCATGTCATCTATCTCTTTTCGTGTCTTGGGACACATCTCTTTAGATAGATGGATTCCGTGGTTCAGTAGGGCACAAAGCCTTTCTTAGAATCTCAAGATGTCAAGCTTCAAAATAGTATCTATATATGAGGCTTGCGAAAGCCCGATCATTCTTTTTCTCGCGATCTCGAAAGTGATCTTGATCCCTAGGATGTGACCGCTTCCCTAAGTCCTTCATATCGAATCTGTTTTTTGACAACCATGCCCTTACGTCGGATAACACCTTTACATCATTTTTCCGATGAGCGTAATGTCGTCACGATAGTACCAAAAATACCAATGCGCCCATTCCACGCTTTTTTATAAACACAACTTTCAAATTCATTTTGATCGAAACCGTAGGTTTTTATAACATGATCAAAACACTGATTCCAAGCGCGTGATGCTTGCTTCAAATTTTATAAATGGACTTCCTTAGCCTGCAAACCAGATGCTCTTGGCATTTTTCAATGAAGCCTTCGGGTTATTGCATATAGATTACTTCGTCAAGATTTCCATTAAGGAAAGCTGTCTTGACGTCCATTGCCAGATCTCGAAATCTAGATGCGCAGCAATCGACAAGAGAATGCGGATGGACTTGAGCATGTCTACGGGCAAAAAGGTTTACTCATAATCGATCCCTTCTTTCTAAGTGTACTCTTTCGCCTCTAGTCTTGCTTTGAAGGTTTCAACACTTCCATCCGGTCCCCTTTTTCTCTTGTATACCCACTTGCATCCGATGGGTTTTACCCCATCAAGTGGTTCTACTAGCTCCCACACCTTGTTGTGATCCATTGAACCCATCTCCCAAGATTGAGCATCTTTTTGTCTCGGACGCCTCGTTGTAGGACCATGGATCTGACTCTTCTGCGGAGATCAAGTCCGAAGACTCTCCGATCCCCAAGAATCTCTCGGGTTGTCTGATAACCCTCCCACTACGACGAGGTTACGGTTGTGTGGGCGTGACGTTTGGTATATCATTTTGTACAATTGGCAATGGAGTTGGCCCCCTAAGTTCTTCTAAGGTAATTTCACTTCTAGACTTTCGACTGTTCATATAGTCTTCTTCCAAAAATCTAAAGTGGGTACTGATCACCACCTTTTGATCTTCGGGACCATAGAACATGCATCCTTTAGTTCCTTCGGGGTACCTTATGAATATCCTTAATTTTAACGCATCCAATTTACATTGGCTTCCTTGTGTAAAGACGATATCGGACACCCCAGATCCCGATGTGTCCGAAACCCGGCTTTGCGCCATCCACAATTGTCTCGAGGTTTTAGGTACCGATTTGGATGGCACTAGGTTCAGAATATAAGTCGTTGTTTCTAGTGCGTAACCCCAGAACGATTTTGGTAAATTCACATAACTCATCATTGACCTTACCATTTCTAAAAGCGTTCTATTATTCTTCGCTCGCAACCCCATTTTGTTGAGGGGTAGGGTGTAATCAACGGGATGCAATCCCCACTTCCGATAGGTAGTTCGTAAATTCATCATTTGAGGTATTCGCCTCCACGATCAGATCGTAGAAACTTGATACTTTTTCTCTTATGATTCTCTACTTGAGCCTTAAATTCTTTGAATTTATCAAAAGTCTCAGATTTATGCTTCATTAGGAAAATGTATCCGTAGCGTGAGTAATCATCGATAAAAGTAACGAAATACTCGTAGCCACCTCTAGCTTTGATTTGCATTGGACCACACACATCGGTATGAACGATTTCTAACACTTCTTTAGCTCTAAGCCCCTTGGCTCCAAATGCCCTCTTGGTCATTTTACCTTCCAAGCACGATTCGCAAGTCGGAAATGGCTCAATTTTGGAGAGACCCCAAAGAACCATCTTTCAACAACCTTTGAATCATTTTTGGGTTAATATGACCTAATCTTAGGTGCCAAAGAAGTGTCTCGTTCACGCGTCACGCGCTTTTCGTTTACAAGAAATAGTAGATGTGTTATAGGATGCATTTTGTGAGTGATGTGCACTGTTAATAATATAGAGATTGTTCCTCAAAGTTGTTGGGTTATACTGAAAAGTATATTTTTACTTTGTATAACCAAACTGAAGTTTCTTATTTATTTACTGAAATAAATTATTTAAATCATTGTTGCATTAAATATGAATGAATGTTATATATGTTTATTGCAAACCCGTTCAATAAGATAAAGAGATTATTACGTTGTAGTTAATTTGGTGATACCCAATCACCGAAGATCAAAATTAATGACCCTCGTAATTAAGTACAAATTCACAACCCAGATGGAAATGAACGAACCATCATGAACGGTTGAAGTGTGAGACCCAGATTGGTCTGTCTTGATCAAGGGATCACACTAGCGCATTTAGGTGCGTTGAATGAGGACCTACAAGAGGTCAAATTTTTCGGTACTGAATATACAAGAATTAGACCTCAGTGGTGCGTTATTTCTTAATCTTCGTCCCTTAAATAGGATGGTGTTAAATTAATAACTATTGCTTTGATTTATGATGGGAAGAGAGTCAATGCGATTCGATACCTTATATCTTGGGCAATATTATTAATTACATGACGATTGCTGACATTTAATACGGAGAATCGCGTGCAAGTACGTCTTGCTTGATTTGTCCCCTTGGTGGGCTCAAAACCTTTATCATACCAAATCTTGCAAGTGAAAATTTATTTCCGGTATGGATAATAATGTTGAGTTGTCTTTACTCCAAGGACAAAGATGTTAATTAATATAAAGCTTGTTCAGTGGCTTAATTAATTAATAGACTAATATAATCTTAAACGCCGGAAATAATGACCGGGAGCCATGTTATATGTAAAATCGTAATATAGGTTAAGATGGATAGTTAAATATTAATTTTATAGTGGAGTAAATTAATATTAATGGACTTGAATAATATTTGGCCCAAAATATTATAGCTTCATAGTCCATTGGAGGTCCAATCTTAATTCTCCTAAAGGCCCCCCAAATAGCCCAAAATAAAGTCCAATTAATGAGAGAGAGAAGAAAATATTCTTGCTATATTTCCATGTTAATATTTTCGAAATTTTGTAGATAATTAGGAAGAAAAGATTGTCTTAATTTTCTTGTAGGTATTTTATGAAAAGAGATAATTATTGTAGGAATACATAATTATCTCCCAAATTCAAGAAGTCAAATCTTGACTCCTAATATCTTGTAATTTTCGAAAATTGTAGGTTGAAGAAGGGAAGAGATTTTTATGGAAAATTTAATTAAGGAGAAAAGAATATAGAAGATATATTCAAGATTTCTTGGAGATCAAGAAAATATTTTCTTCCTTATTTTCTTGACCTAAAATTTCGAACCCCTCCTCCATATATATAGGGGATGAGCTCTTCATTCCCAAGTGCAATTCCATGTGTTGGAAATATTAGAAATCCACAAAGGTGGTAGCAAAATATTTAATTTATCTCCCATTAAAATCGTTCGTTGAAATCTTCCCACCGGATAGCGTTCGTGGACTTTGGGGATATATTTGGGAAGGTTCTTGGGTTGATTCATCTGTTTGATTCTTCAAGAGGTTAGTAATCCCGTAACTTCTAGTTCCGCATGTTTAGGATTTACGCGAATTACGTGTACGCATGTTGTTTAATTATTATGTTGAATTGATTTAGAATTAATTCATGTTAGTAATTATTTGTTTGATTTAAATATGTATTTAAAAATTATCTCGAATAGATCCGGGCACCTTATTTTCCCAACAACTGGTATCAGAGCTCTGGTTTCGAGCTCTGATTTTTTAAATTGTTATTTAAATTGTTGGACATTAAATTGAAATGGATAGTAGAATTGCTAGATACATTTTTTGGTATCCAATTGTCATGGTATTTAATGTGTTTATTTTCATGAAAGTATGAATGAATGGTTTTTAATTCGACTCGTTCGGATTTGTTTTTCTCGTGAGAAAATCCACGAGTAGATTAGGCTATTTGATTTGTTCAATGTAATAGACTAGTTCAGATTAAAAGGTATTTATTTTTCGATAAATAAATCAGAACTCGGACGGAGACGTAAGACCGAGATTTTAATTAAAGACAGATCCGGAATCAGATGCTGGGCAACGTGGCGCTTGAACGCGTTAAGGATGAGCAAGCACAGACGCAGACGGACACATTGTTTGGATGGGCCTAGCACAGACGACGCCAGTTGATTGGCCCCCAAGACGCTGTAAGATCGCCACCGGAGGGCCTTGCCACAGCGCTAAAAGACGTGGAACGGGCAAAGGGTGGCCGAGGGGACGGCCAGATCGGGCGCCGCCAGCCGGTCCTTTCAGTAAATGACGGCCGCGCAGAAGCATGACGAATCTGGGCAGTATTCGCATTACGGCGGACGATGGCGAGTATCCCTGGCCAGAGTTTTTCAGCATTAAGCTTTTAAGATGGAGTTCTCTTCGAGACGAATGAGCGGGAGAAATTCAAGATGACGCTTTTCCAAAATCAAGCCAAAGAAAATCAAACCATGGCAATTTGGATAATTTGTGCCCAATGTGTTTATTTTATGCTTTTTTGATTTATTATTTGTTGTATTTTCTTGTATTTTATTTAATTTGTTTAAATGTGTTTGCATGAGAATTGCCCAAACGAAAAAATCTCAAATTCAAAAAAATTACTAAGTATGTTATAATAATTAATTTGTTTTGACACAAATTAATTTTGACCTCCATGATTTATTTATTTGTGAAATCTTTTGGAGAAATTCTCACGGACGGTCAAAAGATAGCTTTCACATGAATAAATTCCCAAAAGGATGATTGTGAATTATTATTAGTGGCGGATTTATGACCCTCCCACGAGGCTCGATCAAAGCAAGTAATAATTCTCAGATTTAATCATGGTTATTACTTAGGTATAAAATTGATATTTATATACTTCAAGTCCCCGTCAATTTTATATCGTCGTGGGAGTTTAATTATTAATTTTTTTTTAATTAAAGGTTTGTAAATCGTTTTTGTTTGTAACTGCTTGAATGTGATTTAAATGATGACCTTCCCACGAGGCTCATTTAAATCTGTTTTGAGATGTTGGGTGACGATGTTTATATTTTTTTGAGATTTTAATATGAATCATGTGATCGAATTATGTGATTTAATTTTGTGTTGATCCGGACATGGACACAAGATGTATGTTTATTTCGAGCCAAAGATGTCGTAACCTTTTAATCCTTTGTTCAATATAATCGAAAAGAAAACCAACTCATCGGAGAAAACGTTATTGATTGGAAATGAAAAATTATAATCATTCTAATCGCACAAGAGCACAAGTGGATTCTTGACATACCAAAAATTCGGGATGAGCCAACCGACGAGTCAAAAGTGCGGGGCTCATTAGATCACCATGCGAGAGATGTTGTCGTTGAAAATGGTGGAGGACAACCCCGTAAGGGATTACGCCCTCAAAATTAATGGCCCATCTCGAACAAACTTGAGGATCCGGGTGCAGATTATGATTCAGGACCCGGATCAATTTGTTACTCCACTCTCTCGCCCAAAAGTTTTTTGAGCACTTTGGCTTTGTTAGATGATTTGTTGAAAGCTTTGGTCATGGCGTAGACGTTGACGGGGCACAAAAACTCAAGCCTTGACGACAAGTGGTCCATCTTCATCTTCTAGGTTAAGGGAAGGCAAGAAGAAGAAGAAGAAGAGGACCAAAAATCATAAGCAATCAAACTCAACTGTTGCCAAGGACAATGGTAAGATGAGGGATGCTGGTAGTGTCAGTGAAATCTAGAGGGCAAGTGCTTCAACTGCGGTAAAGGACAATGGAGGTTGACCTGTTCCAATCCCAAAAGGAATGGAGAGAAAGGTAATTCTCACACACTAGTTGTTGAAACCTGTTTGGCATCGTACACTTCTCATTCGTGGGTAGTTGATACGGAATCCACTGATCATGTTTGCTTCACGACAACTAAGTGGGAGTGAAATCCTCTTCAATCTAGGCGATGCTACGAGAGTGGCAACTGAAGCAGTGGGAGACGTGCACCTGTCTTTTGGAGACAAGAAGTTAACTTTAAGAGATGTTCTTTATGTTCCTGTTTTTCGGAAAAACCTTATTTCTATTTCTAAGTTATTTAACGATGGATATTCTGTTCTTTTTAATAAAGATATTACTATTTTTCGTAACGATGTGATTATCTGTCGTGGAACTTAAGGAACAATCTCTATATTATTAACTGTGCACATCACTCACAAAATGCATCCTATAACACATCTACTATTTCTTGTAAACGAAAGCGCTCGGCTAATGTGAACGAGACACTTCTTTAGCACCTAAGATTAGATCATATTAACCCGAAAAGTATTCAAAGGTTGGTGAAAGATGGTTCTTTGGGGTCTCTCCAAATTAAGCCATTTCTAACTTGCGAATCGTGCTTGGAAGGTAAAATGACCAATAGGGCATTTGGAGCCAAGGGGCTTAGAGCTAAAGAAGTGTTAGAAATCGTTCACACCGATGTGTGTGGTCCAATGCAAATCAAATCTAGAGGTGGCTACGAGTATTTCGTTACTTTTATCGATGATTACTCACGCTACGGATACATTTTCCTAATGAAGCATAAATCTGAGACCTTTGATAAATTCAAAGAATTTAAGGCTCAGCCAGAGAATCATAAGGGAAAAAAGTATCAAGTTTCTACGATCCGATCGTGGAGTTTTAATACCTCGTTGATGAATTTCTGAACTACCTATTAGAAGTGGGAATTGCATCCCAGTTGACTGCACCCGGTACCCCTCAACAAAACGGGGTTGCAGAACGAAGGAATAAAACGCTTTTAGAAATGGTAAGGTCAATGATGAGTTATGCGGGTTTACCAAAATCGTTCTGGGGTTACGCATTAGAAACAACTTATATATTTCAACCTAGTGCCATCCAAATCGGTACCTAAAACCCCAGAGAGAATTGTGGACGCAAAGAAGCCCGTTTTGTCACACAGATGGGGGGTGTCCGTGTTGGGATTATACTGGAAAGTATGCTTTTACTTTGTATAATCAAACTGAATTTCGGTCTTATTACTGAAATAAATTGTTTATCACTGATGCTTTAAATATCATCGAATGTTATATATATTTACTGCATAATTGTTCAATAAATAGTACGTGTTACATTGTAGTTAATTTAGTGATACCGGATCACGTAAGATTAAATTAACAATCCTTTGAAACCAAAAAGTACACCATTCACGACCTAGATGGAAATGAACAATCCATCGTGAAAGGTTGAAGTGTAAGGCTCGGGATTGGCTTGTCTTGACCAAGAGATTACACTAGTGCATGTTTAGTGCATCAAGAGGATTCCAGGAGGACAAATTCTTGAATCGAACTACGGAAGAATTAGACCTCGATTGGTTCGTTATTTCTTAATCTTCATCCCTTAAATAGGATCGTGTGTGGTTAGTAATTATTGCTTTAACTTATTACGGGTAGAGAATCAACGAGATTCAATACTTTATATCTTAAGCAATATTATTGGTCACACGCGATTGCTAAGATTTAATACGGAGAATCGGTGCAAGTACGCTTTGTTCGACGCCCCTCGGGAGGTTCATAAGTTTTATCATACCAAATCATGCAAGTGGAATTAGTTTCCCAGATGGATAATAATGTTGAACTAGTTCTTTACCAAGGATAAAATATATTAATTAATGGAAAGCTATTTCAAATGGCTTGAATTAATTAATGGGCTAGATAATCTTAAACACGAAAGAAATAATAACCGGAGCCATATTGACCGTAATATGAAAGTTAAGATGGATAGGCAATATTAATTATGTAATGAGATTAATTAATATTTATGGGCTTGAATAAATTGTGGCTCAATATTGATAATTCAAGATCCATTGGAAGGTCCAATCTTAATTCTCATAAAGGCCCCTCAAGAAAGCCCAACATAAAGTCCAATAATAAAAAAAAGGTGTTTAAAAATAAAATAAATTTTGTTGCTATTTTTCCTCATTAATTTAGAAAAAATATAAATAAAAGGGAGAAAGATTTTTTTGAATTTTGTTATGGAATGAAGATATGTATTCTTGGAATACAAGATTATCTCATTAAATTCAAGAAATCTCCCACTTGGTTATTTATATGTTATTTTTGAAAATTTTTTTGAAATAAGGAAAGAAAGATTTTCTTGATTTTCTTGAAAAGATATTATGGAAGATATGTATTCTTGCAATACAGGTATATCTCATAAATTCAAGAAGATCCAAATCTTGAAATCTTTATCCTTATTTTTTCGAAAATAACCATAACAAGAGAAGGTGAAATTTTATGGAATATTTTAATTATGGAGAAAAGAATATAGGAGATATATTCAAGATTTCTTGGAGATCAAGAAAAGATTTTTTCCTCCCCATTCCATGACAAAAATCGGCCACCACCTATCTATAAATAGGGGATGATTTCTTCATCCCCAAGTACAATTCCATGTGCTGAAAAAATTAGTAAATCCACAAAGGTGGTGCAATAAATTTTTATTTCCCCTTTTGTGAGGTCCCGAAAAACCCGATTTAAAACTCGTAAAATTTCAATGGGAGGTGACTTAATTTTTTTTTTCTTTTCGAATGTGATATGCAGATTTGTTAAAGTATGTATGACAGTTAATATGAAAGCAAATAAGAACACAAAGCAGTAAAGAACACACGATTTTATAATGGTTCGGAATCCAACTCCTACACCCACTCTTCCCTATCATCAGGGGCACCTACTTAACCAACTGGACTTAGTTTAACGTGTTAGTCCAACACCCAACAAATGTTTACCGAGTTCACACTCAAACGGGACTTATCACCCTCACGGGATTGCCTACCCTCCCTTTCGGGATTGCTAGATGTTTACCGAGTTCACACTCACCTACAAACTTAACCGACTGATTTGGGTAAGGTTTGTTTGGTTTCCAACTATGGTGAGATTTTCCCTTACATTTGTTTAGCCTCAATGCTAAGTTTGGGAAAATCTCTCTAAGCTTAGGATACATCGTGAGTTGCTTAGATTGAGTTCTAGAACACTCTTGAATATATGCGTGTATATCTACAGACTTGTGTTCTAGGGTGGGAATGCTAGATGATTTGGCTTGATGGATGTTTCACGCATTTTTCCACACTTGATAATGAAGGAAGATCTTGTATTTATAGTGTGGATTTGAATGTTACCGTTGGATTGAGTCACATTCAAATCCATACTATTCTGTAGCTTCTTGCAGTTTTTCCAGGCTGGTTGTCTTCCTCTCATTGGTCCATGTCACCGAATTTGAATGCATATATTCTATAATCTTGATTCTTCCGAAGTCTCGGGATCTTCGATTCTGTCGAGCCTTAGTCTATCTGAGCCTTCAGTCTGTCGAGCCTTTCAGTTCTCTCGAGCCTCAAATTATCGGTGACATAATCGAGTATCGTTTTTGATTCAGCAGACTTCTCTTCAACGGACCTTATGCGTCGGGCATCTTCGACACTCGGTTAAACCTTCGACTTTCAATCCGTTTGATCTTGATCATCGGCCAGCGATTCATCTTCTATACGCATGACTTCTCTTCTTCTTTTACGATCTATGATTTACGGTTTTATGTTCATCTTACTTTGAAATCGATCAGCTCACAGTCGAATCGATTAACTATCAGTCGTATGTCAGTTTATGCGTGGGATTAATCGTCGATTTAAAGGTTGCATTCGGTTTTACAGTCTCATCGTTTGATCTTGAGTCATGCGCTCATCTTCATATACGGTCTTCGATCTTGTTCATCACATACGCTCTTACGATCACGGATCTTTCTTCTCTTACGATTTTGTCTCGATCTTGATCCGGTTAACTTTTTCTTCTCTTGATTTGCTTTCGGCTCATCGATTAACTCCGAACTCATCTTATCATTTGATCTCGATCGCCTCGCTCAGAACTCGCAACCTCGTCGATCTCGATCATCTACATCCGATTTTTTTGAGTTCCCCTCAATTTGTTCTCTCGTTCCCCTCAACTTGTTATCCGTAAAATAGCTTAAATAACACAAGTTGATAATGTTTTGGCATAATTCATCAAAACTAAAATATCCCAACACCTTTTGTTAATTGTTCGCGAGCTTCCTTCCACCGGATTGATGAGCAAGGACTAGGGAATACTTGGAAAGCTTTTTTGGTGTGTTTTTATCGACGAGACCATTCGCTAATTAAGAGGTTAGTTCACGAAAACCAGAGTAATTCGCATGCCGTAGGATTTATGTGAACCGCTTATATGCATGATTTGTTGTTGAATTATTATTTGAATTAATATAGGATTAATTCATGCTAGTAATAATTGTTAGAATTAAATTTGTATTTAAATATTCATCCCGAATAGATCCCAGGGCAATTAATTCCCCAACGGATCCGCATACGATTTGAACACACAAGCCGGTAAGAATGGATGACGTTCGAATTAAGGATGTTCATAGGGTACCCCGAAGGAACTAAAGGATGCATGTTCTATGGTCCCGAAGATCAAAAGGTGGTGATCAGTACCCACTTTAGATTTTTGGAAGAAGACTATATGAACAGTCGAAAGCCTAGAAGTGAAATTACCTTTGAAGAACTTAGGGTGCCAACTCCATTGCCAATTGTACAAAATGATATACCAAATGTCACGCCCACACAACCGGAACCTCGTCGTAGTGGGAGGGTTATCAGACAACCCGAGAGATTCTTGGGGATCGAAGAGTCTTCGGACTTGATCTCCACAGAAGAGTCAGATCCATGGTCCTACAACGAGGCGATCCGAGACAAAGATGCTCAATCCTGGCAAACAACAATGGAAGCCGAGATGGGTTCAATGGATCACAACAAGGTGTGGGAACTAGTCGAACCACTTGATGGGGTAAAACCCATCAGACGCAAGTGGGTATACAAGAGAAAAAGGGGACCGGACGGAAGGGTTGAAACCTTCAAAGCAAGACTAGTGGTGAAAGGGTACACTTTCGAAAGAAGGGATTGATTATGAGGAAACCCTTTTCGCTCGTAGTCATGCTCAAGTCCATCCAAGATTCTCTTGTCGATTGTCACAAGATCTAGATTTTGAGATCTGGCAAATGGACGTCAAGAGAGCTTTCCTTAATGGAAATCTTGACTAAGTAATCTATATGCAACAACCCGAAGGCTTCATTGAAAAAGGCCAAGAGCATCTGGTTTGAAGGCTAAGGAAGTCCATTTATGGGCTGAAGCAAGCATCCCGCGCTTGGAATCAGTGTTTTGATCAAGTTATAAAAACCTAAGGTTTCTATCAAAACGAATTTGAAAGTTGTGTTTATAAAAAGCGTGACGGAACTACATTGGTATTTTTGGTACTATACGTGGACGACATTATGCTCATCGAAAAACGATGTAAAGGTGTTATCCGACGTAAGGGCATGGCTGTCAAAACAGTTCGATATGAAGGACTTAGGGGAAGCCGGTCACATCCTAGTGATCAAGATCACTCGAGATCGCAGGAAAAGAATGATCGGGCTTTCGCAAGCCTCATATATAGATATTATTTTGAAGCGCTTCAGCATGCAGGATTCTAAGAAAGGTTTTGTGCCCTACAGACACAGAATCCATCTATACAAAGAGATGTGTCCCAAGACACAAAAAGAGATAGATGACATGAAGAACATCCCTTATGCTTCGGCTGTGCGAAGCCTCATGTATGCAATGCTGTGTACGAGACCGGATATCTACTACTTGTCGTAGGCATGGTGGCAAGATATCAAAGTAACCCTGGTAAAGAGCATTGGACTACAGTAAAGAATATTCTGAAGTACCTGAAAAGGACACGAGACATAATGTTTATTTACAAGTCAGACAGTTTAATCCCCATCGGTTACATGGACTCGGATTTTCAATCAGATGTTGACTCCAGAAAGTCTACCTCGGGTATTGTATTTTGCATGGGGGGAGGAGCCATGACATGGAGAAGCATAAAACAGAAATGCCTCGCCGATTCTACCATGGAAGTCGAATACGTTGCTGCTTGTGAAGCAGCGAAGGAAGCGGTTTGGCTCAAGAACTTTCTAGTGGACTTGGACGTCGTCCCGGATTTGCCCAGCACGATCACGGTTTACTGTGATAACGCAGGAGCAGTTCCAAATTCGAAGGAGCCGAGAGCCCACAAGGCCAGCAAACACATTGAAAGAAAATACCATCTCATACGAGAAATCGTTAAGAGAGGAGACATTGAGGTGGCTAAGATCAGACGGAAGACAACCTAAGATCTATTCACAAAGGGTGGTCCGAGTACATTACATTCGGAGACATGTGGAAGGAATGAGTGTCAAAGACGTTGCTAATTTGCTTTGGAGTATAAGTGGGAGAAATATTATTAGGTTCGTAGGGGTGACATTAGATGTCACATAGAACACGAGACATCTTAGAAAGTATACTTAAAAGCAGACTTTGAGTATAAGTGGGAGATTGTTGGGGATATCTTTGAAAAGTATGCTTTTACTTTGTATAACCAAATCTGAAGTTTCTTATTTATTCTTGAAATAAATTATTTAATCATCATTGCATTAATTATGAATGAATGTTATATATGTTTATTGCAAACCCGTTCAATACGACGAAGACGATTACGTTGTAGTTAATTTGGTGATATCCGATCATCAAGATCAAATTAACAACCTCGTAATTAAGTACAAATTCACAACCCATATGGAAATGAACTAACCATCATGAACGGTTGAAGTGTGAGACCCAGGTTTGACCTGTCTTGACCAAGGATCACACTAAGCGAAGATTTAGGTGCTACTGAATGAGGACCCACAGGAGGACAAATTCTTGATAGATCGAATATACAAGAATTAGACCTCAGTGGTGCGTTATTTCTTAATCTCCGTCCCTTAAATAAGATTGTGTGAAATTAATAACTATTTGTTTGATTTATGATGGGAAGAGAGTCAATGCGATTCGATACTTTATATCGTGGGCAATATTATTAATTACATGACGATTGCTGACATTTAATACGGAGAATCGCATGCAAGTACGTCTTGCTTGATTTGTCCCCTTGGTGGGCTCAGAACCTTTATCATACCAAATCTTGCAAGTGGAAATTTATTTCCGGTATGGATAATAATGTTGAGTTGTCTTTACTCCAAGGACAAAGATGTTAATTAATATAAAGCTTGTTCAGTGGCTTAATTAATTAATATACTAATATAATCTTAAACGCCGGAAATAATGATCGGGAGCCATGTTATATGTGAAATCGTAATATGGGTTAAGATGGATAGTTCAATATTAATTTTATAATGGAGTAAATTAATATTAATGGACTTGAATAATATTTGGCCCAAAATATTATAGCTTCATAGTCCATTGGAGGTCCAATCTTAATTCTCCTAAAGGCCCCCCAAATAGACCAAAATAAAGTCCAATTAATGAGAGAGAGAAGAAAATATTCTTGCTATATTTCCATGTTAATATTTTCGAAATTTTGCAGATAATTAGGAAGAAAAGATTGTTTTGATTTTCTTGTAGATATTTTATGAAAAGAGATAATTATTGTAGGAATACATAATTATCTCATAAATTCAAGAAGTCAAATCTTGACTCCTAATATCTTGTAATTTTCGAAAATTGTACGTTGAAGAAGGGAAGATATTTTTATGGAAAATTTAATTAAGGAGAAAAGAATATAGAAGATATATTCAAGATTTCTTGGAGATCAAGAAAAGATTTTCTTCCTTATTTTCTTGACCTAAAATTTTGAACCCCCCTCCTCCCTATATATAAGGGATGAACTCTTCATTCCCAAGTGCAATTCCATGTGTTGGAAATATTATAAATCCACAAAGGTGGTAGCAAAATATTTAATTTCTCTCCCATTAAAATCGTTCGTTGAAATCTTCCCACCGGATAGCGTTTGTGGACTTTGGGGATATATTTGGGAAGGCTCTTGGGTTGATTCATCCGTTTGATTCTTCAAGAGGTTAGTAATCCCGTAACTCCTAGTTCCGCATGTTTAGGATTTACGTGAATTACGTGTACGCATGTTGTTTAATTATTATGTTGAATTGATTTAGGATTAATTCATGTTAGTATTATTTGTTTGATTTAAATATGTATTTAAAAATCATCTCGAATAGATCCGGGCACCCTATTTTCCCAACAAAAATTCCACGATAAATAATCACATCGTTACAAAAAATAGTAACATCTTTATTAAAACGAACAGAATATCCATCGATAAACAGTTTAGAAATAGAAATAAGGTTTTTTTCGAAAAACAGGAACATAAAGAACATTTCTTAAAATTAACGTCTTGTCGCCAAAGGACGTATGCACTTCTCCCACAGCTTCAGCTGCCACTCTCGTAGCATCGCCTAGCGTGATGAGGATCTCACTCTCACTTAGTTGGGATTATCTTTGGAAAAACCCTTTCTTTCCATCAATTTTGGGTTTTTGAAATAAATTGTTTATCGACCTCTTTAAATGTCTCTTTTTACATATATTTTTTGAAACTATTCAATAAATAGTACGCGTGTTACATTGTAGTTAATTTTCGGATTTTGCTCCACCATCCCTCAAAACCTTTCCATTTGTCTTTCTAGCAAAATGAACAATCCATTGGCTTTTGCTTTGTAAGGCCTTTCTTGGTTTCCCTTTGCCTAGAGATTAAGAAGGGCGGCCCAACCGAATAGGACTCCTCTGGGAGGACAAATTCTTGACCGAACTCTCTCCTAAAATTCCGTTATGAGATTAAGCTTGCTCCCTTAAATAGGATCAAGCAAAGTGAACTTTTGATTATTCATTTGATAATTTAGAGATTGAATCGTTCAAATATCTTGGGCATGGAATGGAGTAATAAATCGATTTGGGTCTCGACGCTTGTTGTCATATTCATAAGTTTTATCAACCAACCTGGAACTAGTTTCCCGTATGGATAATAAGCCATCATCCAAAGATAAAACATGTTTAATGGAAAGCTATTTTTTGGGGGTGAATTAATTCCCTCCACCATTTAAACATAGAAATAATGTCCGGAGTGGTGATCTGCCGATATGGGTTAAGATGGATAGTCGATATGTTGAAACATGGGATTAATTAAGATTGACCATGATTTGTGGCTCAATATTGATAATTCAAGATCCTCAATCGCTTAATTTTGATGTTGGTGTTGCAACATAAACATCCGAAATGAAGTTTAAAAAGATGATAAATTCTTTTGCCATTTTCGTTAGAACGTCGAAAAATATGAATAAATTATCATAGATTTTTCTTTAATTTTGTTATGGAATGAAGGTTGACTCATCAAGATGATAAATTTTCTCCGGTTTGGGTGTATGGAAAGAAAATTTTGAAATATAAAGGAAAAGAAAGAGGACTTGAATAGAAAAGTTTTGGAAGGTATGATTACTTGGAATCAACAAAAGTTTTCAAGAAGACCCAAATCTTGGAGGAGGTGTTCTTTTATTTTCAAAATATTGAATAAAGGATTAAAAGATTTTTATGGAATATTTTGATGAAGAAAAAATAAACATATATTTTGTATCAATATCAAGATCAACACAAAATTAAACCACTATAAATCGATCACATGATTCATATTGAAACCTCTTTGGAAAAAAAAAATGAACATGGAACAACAAATTTTAACCTTTTTGTTAATTGTTGGGGGAATGAGTTGCACTAGGGAATCTATTCTTTTGGTGGTGAATATTTAAATACAAATTTAATTCATTAATTATTACTAGCATGAATTAATCCTATATTAATTCAAATAATAATTGCAACAACATATCATGCATATAAAAAGCCAGCAGAGGTTAGTTCACGTAAAACCTACGATGCGGAATCTATGGGTTTATATGAATTTTGTTGTTGAATTATTATTTGGATTAATATAGGATTAATTTTAGTCGGATTGGACTAATTTGTAAAAGGACTTCCCAAGTATTCCTTAAGCAACAGAGGTTAGTTCGACAATCCGTGGAAGGATTTTCGTGAACAATTAACAAAAGGAAAAAATAAATTTTGTTTGCACCACTTTCGATTGGATTTGCTAATATTTCCAAAGACATGGAATTGTACTTGGGAATAAACTAATCATCCCCTATTTATAAGAGGGAGGGTGGACGAAATTTCTTGTGATATTTCAATTTGGGAAAAGACTTTTTTTTGGTCACCAAGAAATCTTTGAATATATCTCATATATTCTTTTTCCTATAATTAAAATATTCCACAAAATTCCACCTCCTCTATAATATGGCGATTTTCAAAAAATTAAGTGTCACAAGAATCCAAGATTTGGATCTTCATTTGAATTTATGAGATATCCTTGTATTTCAAGAAATACATATCTTCCATAATATCTTTTCAAGAAAATCAAGAAAATGTTTTTTCTTTATTTTATATATTTTCAAAATTTCGAAATTTCACTATGTATAACCAAGTGGGAGATTTTGAATTTAATGAGATAATCTTGTATTCCAAGAATACATATCTTCATTCCATAACAAAATTCAAAGAAAATCTTTCTCCTTTTTATCCATAATTTTTCGAAAATTTAGAAGAAATATAAGCAACAATATTTATTTTATTTTAATCAAGTTTTTTTCGGTGAGGAGGTTTATTGGACTATATTTGGGATTAAAAAGGTTGCCTTTTTATGAAGAATTAAGATCGACCTTCTAATGGATCTTGAATATAATATTGAGCCATCAATATAATTAAAACCCATAAATATTAATTAATCCCACTACATAATTAATATTGGGAGGTTATCATTTATCCATCTTAACCCATACAAACCTTTAATTAAAAAATTAATATGGCTCTCGGCCATTATTTCCGTGTTTAAGATTATCAATTTTAGCCCATTAATTAATTCAAGCCACCTCAAATAGCTTTCCGTTAATTAATATCATTTTTGTCCTTGGTCGAGGAACGGTTCAACATTATTATCCATAACAAACTAATTCCACTCAAAAAAGATTTGGTATGATAAAACTTATGAAATTTTCCCATTTGAGGGCAAAATAAAAAAGCACATTTAAACAAATTAAATTAAATCTTAGCAATCACATGTGACTAATAATATTGCCCAAGATAAAAAGTATTGAATCTCTCTTTGATTCGCTACCCATGATAAGTCAAAGCAATAGTTACCAATCCCACGTGATCCTATTTTCTTTGAAGGTTAAGAAACAATGAACAAACGAGGTCTAATTCTTCCTTGTTGGGCCTCAAGAATTTATCCTCCTGAAAGAGGGTCCTATTCAACAAGATCACCACATGCACTAGTGTAATCTCTTGGTCAAGACAAACCAACTGAGCCTTACACCTCAACCTTTCGCGATGGTTGTTCATTTCCATCTTGGTCGTGAATGGCGACTTTTAGTTAAATTTCCATAAAAATAATTTAATCTTTCGTGATCCGTATCACTAAATTAAGATATTAGGAGTCAAGTAACTTAATTGAATTTAATTATAGAACAATTATCTCTTTCCATAAAATATCTAAATATATGTAACATTCAATCATATAGCAAGAATATTTTCTTCTATATTTAATTAATCGACTTTATGATAAACAATTTATTTTGGGAAATTAAATAACCTCAAAATTATAATATTTTGGGCCGATTATACAAAGTAAAAGCATACTTTTAAAATTAATATAATCCCAACACCAATATTCAAAACAGATTTAAATGAGCCTCCGTGGGAGGGTTATCATTTAAATCACATTCAAGCAACAAGTTTTACAAACAAGATTTGTCCTTGGAGTTTATAAACCTTTAATTAAAAAATTAATAAAGATTTGACATGACCAATATAAAATCGACAGGAAGGGGGAGAAGTATATAAATATCAATTTTATACCTAAGTAATAACCATGATTAAATACATAATTATTACCAAGATATTGATCGAATCCTGACTATGGGAGGTCATCGTCCGCCAATAATAATAATTCACAATTATCCTATTTTGGGAATTTATTCATGTGAAAGTCTATTTTTTTGATATATCCTGAATGAGGGAATTTCTCCAAAAGATTTCACAAATAAATAAATCATGGAGGGTCAAAAATTAATTTGTGTCAAAATAAATTAATTATCATAACATACTTAGTAATTTTTGAATTTGAGATTTTCGATTGGTATCACCAAATTCTCATGCAAAACACATTTAAACAAATTAAATAAAAACAAAAAATATTTAATGCAATATTGATTAAATAAAAGCAAAAAAATAAAAAAGAAAACACATTGGGCACAAATTATCCAACTGTCATGGTTTGATTTTCTTTTGGCTTGATTTTGAAGAAAAAGGGTATAATTGAATTTCTCCCACTCGATACCAAAAAAATGACCCGTACGAACCTCAAGAGAAATCCGCCTTGAAATAAAACTTTTAAGTAATTTTCCATTAATAAGGATGCCCCGGCTTAAAAATCCAAACCGACCTCGATAATGTCGAGTATGATAGCAACAAATCAAAATAACACTCCAAAGATATAATTTATATGAGGGATACCCCAATTGACCCATGTCGAACTAGAGTTAGAAAGTATCCATGGATTGAATGGGTATAAAAAAAAGTAAATGTGAACCTATACCAAGTATGATAGATAATTTAAGACGTGTGATTAAGTCGCGTTTGAGACCACATTATCAATGCACATATACGAATTAAAGTCCAATCCAAGTATGATCCAACGAAAACTCCAAATATGATGAAACCACTGGCTAAATGATAATTAACAATATTCTTTTCTCCTTAATTAAATTTTCCATGAAACAAAAAATCTCTCTCTCCATTCTTCAACCTACAATTTTGAAAATTACAAGAGAAGCCAAGGAGTCAAGATTCGACTTCAACTATTTTGAATTTATGGGATAATTATGTATTCCTACAATAATTATCTCTTTCCATAAAATATCTAAAAATAAAAATCAAAAAAAATCTTTTTTTTCCTAATTATCTACAAAATTTTTAAAATATTAACATGGAAATATAGCAAGAATATTTTCTTCTCTCTCATTAATTGGACTTTATTTGGGAATTTATTTGGGGGCCAATTTGGAGAATTAAGATTGGACCTCCAATGGACTATAATTTTATAATATTTTGGGCCAAATATTATTCAAGTCCATTAATATTAATTTACTCCACTATAAAATTAATATTGAACTATTCATCTTAACCCATATTACGATTTCACATATAAATGGCTCTGGGTCATTTATAGCCCAAAAAATTAAAATTATTAGTCTATTAAATTAAGCCAATGAACAAGTTTTATATTAATTAATATCTTTGTCCTAAAGTAAAAAACAAAAAACATTATTATCCATGCCGGAAATAAATTTCCACTTGCAAGATTTGACATGACAAAGGATATGAGCCCATGAGAACATATTGGAAGAGAAAACAAATAAAGACGAAAAATAATTTCTTACACGGGGCGATTCTTAAGATTAAATGTCAAAGAATCGTCATGTAATTAATAATATTGCCCAAGATATAAGGTATCGAATTGCATTGATTTCTCTTCCCATCATAAGTCAAAACAATAGTTATTAATTTCACACGATCCCTATTTAGAGGGCTAAGATTAAGAAATAACGCACCACCGAGGTCTAATTCTTGTATATTCAAGATCGAAGAATTTGTCCTCATGTAGGTCCTCATTCAAACAAGGGAACTTAAATGCGCATCAAGTGTGATCCTTGGTCAAGAATGCAAACCGGGTCTCACACTTCAACCTTTCATGATGGTTCGTTCATTTTCATCCTGGTAAATGAATTTGTACTTAATTATTTTAGGGTCATTAATTTGATCTTCAAATTGATCGGGTATCACCAAATTAACTACAACGAATTGATCGCCTTATCGAACGGGTTTGCAATAAACATATATAACATTCATTCATATTTAATGCAACATTGATTAAATAATTTATTTCAGTAAATAAATAAGAAACTTAAGTTTGATTATACAAAGTAAAAGCATACTTTTCAGTATAACTCCAACAGTGTGGTGAGGTTTTACTTAGTTGGGTGGACCGAAAATAATGTGTAGAGAGTAAAAGGGTATAATTGTCTATTTTTGCACCTTAGAGTGTTATCAAAAAATGATAGCACCTAAGAGTAATGGTTGTTGGAAAATAACACTTTTAAGTAATTTTCCTTAATAATCACTTTATCATTTGAAATACTAATAAACAAAAAATTACAAAAAACTCGATAATAAAAAACAAAAGTCGCAACGCGTTTTTTTGGGATTTGTAGAGGTAGTAGACAAAGAACAAATCAAAATAACACTGTATAATTTATATGTTAGGATACCCCAATTGGCCCATGCGAACTAGAGTTAGAAAGTATCCATGGATTGAATGGGTATAATAGAAAAAAAGTAAATGTGAACCTATACCAAGTATGATAGATAATTTGCATAGTGTTAACCTCTTGAAAGATGTGATTAAGTCGCGTTTGAGACCACATTATCAATGCACATATACGAATTAAAGTCCAATCCAAGTATGATGAACCACAACGAAAACATCCAGTCCAATCCAAATATGATGAAACCACTGAGCTAAATGATAATCATAAATGATAGTCTAAAGCTCTGCACCTAAGTTTGAAGAAGTTTTCAAGGACATGTGAAAACAAAGTTGAAGACTCCCTACGAGATCACTCATAACTTCAACCTAGACCCATTAATGTGAAGCTTAATCCACGGAGCAGGTAGAAGAAGCCAACAAACTAGTACTTCTTCCGTCCGTTACCATTTTGCACATTTTTATTTTGGTCCGTCCCTAACAATTTTGCACACCCTTAAAATGAAAAAAAATCTCACAATCTCCATCTCACAATCTCCACTCTCCATCACCTTGGAAAAAATAACAAAATACAGAAAAATATTTTTTTTCTTATAATGTGCGCACAAGTGATGGTGCAAAATGGTAAGGGACGGAGGGAATATTGAATTAATAGGTATTGACTGTTGAGGCTCTAGCATGAGTCACATTAAGACTATATTTATCAGCAACCCCAATCCAATCCAACCTTCTAATATAATATTTATTTCTCTCTCATTCAAATATACAATTTACCATCCAACCCACTTTTAATATTTTTATACTTTATCAATGACACCAACCCAATCTAAAATATTTTCTTTTTATTTTTTAAATATGTATTATGTATAATCGATTTTTATTATATTTTAATGTGTAAAAAAATATATAAAAATTATTTATATTCTAAATTCGTAATTATAATAGAGAAAAAATTATCTCACACTTAAAATAAATTACAGATTCAATAACAAAATTAAAATTACAAGATTTGAAAATACGAAATTGAAAAGACATGAACAAGCTAGAAAGTGATACATGAAATACTAAATTAGAAATACAAAAAATGCAAATTACATATTTAATTCTAAGAGCCAATTTTTTATCATATATGCTCAATCAAGTCGTTCTTTAAGAAGCGATATGAAACCTTTCTCTAGATCTATCTCTTCCTAACCGAACTATATATCACGAGCATACAGATGGATAACATCCTCGAATACTTATTAGATACTATATATTTTGGACAATTAGGATGAGAACATATTGGAAGAGAAAAGAGATAAATTTAGTTTGTGTTTCAAAATATTTCGATATTGAGCTCTATTTGTAAAGGATTTTTTTTTACGAATTTTGATTTATATATATATATATATATATATTAATACACATTATATTTCATACCTACAAATTTAATTTATCCAAAAATATATTACAAGATCCAATAGAATTGTGACAAGTGGCAAATAAAGAGAGAAAGAATTTGGGTGACACTGGGGCGGTGGTGACACTATATAGAAAGTCACCGATAAATATAGTCTAAGGGCGTGTTTTGAAACACTTAAAACAACTTACAGAAACACTTATTTTCAAAATTCCTTCTCACAGCTTTTGAAAATAAATACTTCTGAAAGCTATTTTAAGTGTTTCAAAACACACCCTAAGAATTTCACGGGGCAGGCTGGGGGACCCATTCCCCCTCCATCCAACCAAACAAGGAAAATTTCTTCCACATTCTCATTCAGTCATTTGTTATATTTTTTTATTTTTTTTAATTTTCTTGTAGTATTTTTATTATATTTTATGAGAAACGTTTAAAAGATACTTATAATATAATATATGAAAATGTATATTTGTATAAAATCTATAATATGTAATATCGGGGTCTCCGCTAAGGCGATCCACTATATTTTTATCTCTTCTTATTTTGTGCATAAACTTTTTCTTCTTTGATCATGAGAGAGGTAAAACGTGGAGCATTGTATAGGGTAAAGGTTTGTAAATGAACATTTTCTGTCTCAAATCTTTTTTTCACTGATGATATTCTTATTTTTTAGAGAACTTGTAGTACTGAACTGAACCAAGTGAAGTAAATTTTGGAGATTTATGAAGGGGCATCGAACAAATCCATCAACCTGGATAAGTCCGATATTATATTTTTTGACCAAATTTTTTTGGATCAGTAAGTCTGATATTATATCAGTGCTGGGACTTTTGAGGAGAAGTTTGTTGGGGCCCATGACATGAGGGTGGTTTATCTGGGGATTCCTACCAAAATTGGGAGGTCGAGGGAGGTGGTTTAGCCCATTGTTATTTTTGTTGATGCCTATAATCCAATTAACTGATGTCACTGGTTTTTCTTTTTTATAAGAGCATCCACAACCACAATGGATGGATGAAAATTCATCCATTCATCAACCCTATCTTCTTCCCATCATCTCCATATTACTAATTTATAAGAATTCAATTTTTTAAACATACCCTCACAATGGTTAATCAATCATTCATCCATCTATACACCTTTTGTGGACCCACATTCACCCCATTTCTATCAACTTTTACAAAAAAAAAAAACATTTTATCTCTTCCTCCATTCAATTGGATGTATGACACTCTTTCACCAATCTAATGAACATCCATAATGATTTTAAACACCAACTTCTATCATTCAATGGTTAAACAATCATTGGATGAACCATTGTGGATGATCCAAGAAAAAACCATATATATTTGATTTTAAATCAGTTTTAAAAATAAAACCCCCCAAATGTAAAAATAGAAGAAATGGGATTGAGGTACATATGAGATAAACCCTAAATCAATGTGTTTCTCTTTTCCAATTGCTGAATGCACAATTCAACTTTCAATTCCAATAATTTACAAATATGGAAGTTTGCCGCGTTCCGAGGCAATTTCCGCTTATGAATCTCCCATACGACCGAAAATCAGCGTTTCGGCCGGGATCAGTGAGATGCAATCTCCACCCTGAAGAAGGAAAAAAATTGGCGGGGCTTTCGATTGGTGATCAGATGTTCGTTCTTGGAATGGGTTTCGTCGGACAGTTTTTCGCCGCCGATTTGAAATCCAGAGGATGGTAAATAGATATTCCTATTCGTTACCTTTCAATTTGTCTACTATTTCACAGCACACTGGAGTTTTCGTAATTTTTAGTTCGTTTAGTTTAGTTTTAAATATTCTTTTGAATGTTTATGGTGAAGGATGGTGAGAGGAAGCTGTAGGAGCGCCGGCAAGAAGGAAAATCTCGAAGAATTGGGATATGAAGCTTATGTCTTTGATGCGAATGACCCTCTGTATCTTCTTCTTCTTCTCTTTCTCTCTCTTCTCCTAATTAATTTGGGCTTTGATTTCTACTTCTCTCCTTGAGTGTTTATGGAATGTTAATGAATGCATTCAGTCTCTTATATTATTCACTTATATTTTAGCTTTTTAATTCCTGGTATGGAGTAGCTGCTAGCCTGCTACCACATTGTTCAGGAAATTTGGTTCTTTTTTGTGATGTTTGAGCTCTTATTTGTGATCAAGATCAAGTGCATTGTTTCAAGTTGATTACTCTGTTTCTTGTTGAGACATCCTTTCGTCACCTTTATTCCAAGAGTTTATCTTACTGAGTGAGAAATTTTATGTGCACTATGGATTTTTGCAGGCCTGAAATCCTACAGGTTGTGAAAAATCATACGCATCTCGTTATATCCATTCCCCCTCTTGAGGGTCTTGGGGATCCGGTACTTATAGTTCTTAGAAATGTCTTTTAGAATATTTGTATGGAGCAATGTATATTTATGTTGTTGTCCCTTTATCTTGCTTTGTTGCTACTTATTGGTACTGCAATCTGCAGATGTTTCGTCATAAGGGACTAGTCGAAAGTGTATTGAAGGATGGGAGACTTCGGTGGCTTGCCTACTTATCATCGACTAGTATGTTAATTCTTAAATGTTACTTAGCATATTGAGATGTAGCTATTACATTCATACAAGATTTATTTATACTTGATTCCTCTTTGTTTTATTGTTTTTCTGTTTCTCTTTTATGCTATGTTTGAAACTAGGACAATAGTGAAGAAGGTAACTGAAAACATTATGCTATTATTTATCTCAATTTTCTGATACTAGTTTGTAGAATTAAGTATAAATTGAATAAAAGATCATATTCATAAGCAACGGATATGTTTTATAATTGTATTTATATTTCATCATTGTTTTCTTTGAAACCAGACTAAAGGAATCATTTCCCTTCTTATCACCTTCATTGACGACCCACAACATCCTAATCTTATCACTTGTTTCTTGTCTTATAAATCAAATTCAACTTTGTGATTCCAATCGTCTTTCAACTGACGTCTAGGTGTATATGGAGATTGTGGTGGTGAATGGGTAGATGAAAAGTAAGCATTCATTTGAAAGTAAGCATTCATATGGAGACTATCCTAACAAGAAGCATGCATCATTCCATGGCAGTTACCCTGTGAATCCATTGAGTACACTTGGCAGATCAAGACTAGCTGCTGAGGAAGAATGGTTAGGTCTTGGCCACAATCTTGGTATTGCAGCACAGGTTTTTCGTCTCGGGGGTATATATGGTCCTGGTAGAAGGTTAGTATGACAAGATTGTGTACTAATGAGAATTTACAAGGTTCAAACTCGTCTCGAAATTGATTTTTTTTTTTTTTTAAATTCAAAGTGCTGTTGATACTATACTTAAGCTGAAGCGTCTCTCAAAGGGTCAGAGAACAAGATTATTAAAAATCTACACATCCCGCGTGCATGTTGCCGACATATGCCAATCACTCCATGCCAGTATTTTGAATCCATCTCCCGGGTAGGTTATTATTTGCTACAAAATTTTATCCAAGGCAAACTCTTCTACGCTGTGCAATTTTGACTCAAATTTTGACCAAACAGAAATATATAATGAGAAGCACTAGTTTGTATGAAGAAAAATACTAGTTAATAAAAAAGAAAATATTTGTTTGTAGGCTGAACAGTATTGGTACTTATTTTAGTATACTACTAATACTTGTTATCATATGAGCTGGTACTTTTCATTTAATGAACTAATACTTTTCGACTGTTTTTTTTTCTATGATTTGCGAAAAAATATAAAATAACAGCTTGGTTGAATTCTTTTAGTCAAAATTGGATCAAAACTGAACCGAAGTGTTATTCTTTATTGAATGGTCTCTTTTCTTTGTGATTCATCTTGAGTAGTTCCCTTCTCTGGTTATGGTTAAAATAATTAAATCTTGTTATATTAATTATTTACTGCAGGAAGATATTCAACATAGTGGACGACAATCCTGCCCCACGGGAGGAAGTATTTGAGTTTGCTGAAAAGTTGGTTGAGGATAAATTCCCAGGCCTCGGGAAACAGTATATCCCTCCCGAAAGAGCAGAATCACTTGTTATGGTGAAATCATCCAGGGGAGAAAAACGGGTCTCTAATGCTCGAATCAAGAAAGAACTAGGAGTTAAGTTACTTCATCCTACTTACAGATCTGGGTTACAAAGCATCATTGAGCATGTAGACAGTTCACTCTGGCCATCTTCACCAGGTTCATGATATCCATTTAAATGATGCATATGTTGAATTATATGTGATGTTTGTGACCATACTTACGAAGGATATTTTGCTTAACCTGAATATGGACTTTGTATTGTCTGTGTGCATATTTGTTATGGTTAAATTAATTAATTCTAGTTGGAAATCATTATGTGCTTTTGAGGAAAGAGTCTCCGGCGATCCCAAGAGAGATTATTAGGAATGAAAAAAAAAGCTGTCATACATGAGGCGGGATACAAACTAGCATAAGTCAACACCCACCCTTATCAAAGTACTAAAACGTCATGCCTAAATTTTATTCCGTCTCACCGTGAGACAGTCTCACGCAAGTGTGTCTCGTTAAGAATTTTGTTAATGGTAGGAAGATGAAATGGAAATTTGGACAGTGGTTTGGGTGGATAATGACTGCAAGAGACATGGGTGGTAGTATTCGTCAAATATGGTTGAATGCAATTATGTAAGTGCTAAACTGTTGGCTAAAGTTACGAGTATAAACCCCTCTAATTTAACATATTAAAAGCAAAACAGTCGAAATTCACAATGATCTCTCTAGATGACGTAATGAAGAAAAAATGTGCAATATAAAAAGGACTCTGAAAGACTCAAACCCACAGAATAACAAAGTTTGCAGATAGTAAGGTGATGTTTGTTTTGGATTTTTAAAATCATGATTTCGATTTTGAAATTCAAGATTAATTTTAGTTCAGGATTTTGAAAATGACAAAGTCTAGTATGAAAATTTTCATACATGAAAAAACTTTAATTTACAATCAAATTCTGTCATTGGTGAAGGTAATACAAAATTGAATGATTCATGGTTCATTCGGCCCAAGTGGTTTATGGTTCATCCGGCCCGAATATGTCACAATTTAGGGCTCATTATTTAGTATTTAGGGTGTAGATGGTTGATATAGGACAATTTTAT
This sequence comes from Stenogyne calaminthoides, assembly GCA_037126765.1. Lineage (NCBI taxonomy): Eukaryota > Viridiplantae > Streptophyta > Magnoliopsida > Lamiales > Lamiaceae > Stenogyne > Stenogyne calaminthoides. The sequence goes on along the minus strand of JBBCBC010000031.1, from coordinate 9,267,901 downwards.
AGATTTTCATACATGAAATTTTTTACACTAGACATACTCTTTGAAAATTGGCTTTCAAAAAACACCACTACCAGCCCTATTAATCTACCTGTTACACTACTCAAAATTTCAAAAAACAAATATCCATCTTACAATTTTTCAGGATTTCAAACTTTCTATATTTCAAAAAAATGATTTTAAAAAATACTTATCAAGGAACTTATATTAAAAAGATTCTCCTCATAATTCAGTAATAATATAATAAATTGGTCTCCCATGAACAAGTTTTATAATCCCTCCGTCCTGAATTCGATGTCACCTTTACTGTTTGCATGTATTTTTGTAAGCGAATTTTATATTATTAATTAAAATGACATACTTCCATCCCTACCAAAACTTAAATCCATTTTTGCTAAGGAATAGGCAATGAGTGGTTTTGACTAATAACCATAAATGACAAGAGACAATCTCGTTAATTTATTGATGCATGTTGGTTTTGTCTATACACATTTTCATTCACTATTCTTCTCACCTACACTCCATGAGCTACAAAATTAACTTAAATTACAATTAACATGTCCCATTACACAATAGCACTACAATACGTTTCACATAGCCATGACATCAAAGAGCACAAAAAGAAGAACAAAAACAAGAATCTTCATCATCGTCTTATCATTCCCATGCTCTTCTTCACCGATCGATCCATAAACAAACCTCGACGGCCCACCATAAACGTCGTAAAACCTCACGCTAAAAACCGGAGAAAACCGACCAAAAGTCCCTCCAGAATTGCTCAATTCTCGTCTCATTCTTGGCTCCACCACCACCGTCTCTGGTCTCTGCCCAACCGGTCGTCGTGGGATTTCGGGATTTTGAAAAGAAATGAATCTTGGATCAGTTGATGCATTCCCTCTACCATAGAGAGGAACCAACATTTCTTGTTGAATTAGGGTTCTACAAACAGGGCATTTATGGGAGTTTGAGTGAATATTAAGCCATTTGTAGATGCATGGCCAACAATGGAGATGCCCACATGGGGTGATCACCGGATCTTGAGCTAAATCAAAGCATATGTTGCATTCAAAAGCGGCGTTTTCGCCGCCTCCGGTGACTGCCGTCGCAGTCGACGTCTCCGTAGCCATCCTGTCAATTAAACGAAGGATGATGATAACATCTCAGGATTGCAACATACTAATATGTATAAAAATGTTATATAGACGAGTTACATTTGCACTTTCGCGTGCAATTTTGTCTGTATATGCAATCTCATATGTACCTTTATAGCTATTAGTAATTTTTCCTATGTTTATGCTTGTTTATGTTGTATAAGTGTGAATTGATTTCATGAATTGTTTTACTATTTATTTATTTTTCATTTACACTTATATAAAAAAGGTTGGGCTTTATTTTACGCATTCTAATTAAAACTTATATATGTATTTACTATGTTTTTATCAAGGATATTTTTGATAAAAAATGACTAAAAATAATACATAAGTTGCAAATCGATAAAAACATGATATATACGTTAAAAAAAATCCTCCGTTCCACTATATAAAATAGTGGGAATTGTATATATTTGATCAGCTTACAACATAACTATTATTTTGCGATCACCTTATAATTAATTTAATTGCTTTCTGTGGCCATTTGTATTCGAATTCGTGTCATGATGCATAATCTTTTGTTATCATATGTCATGTATAATATCTTGTGTTATCATATGTCATGTTATCATTTGTAAGAGGATTTTTAAGTAGCATCAATGTGACACAAACGAAGACAATCGGGATGAGCTTAAATTTAAGACTGAAAATTGAATAATAAATACTGAATACATATGCTTTCACATCATTTTCAACATTGGAAATTTAAAGTAAATATAGTCATTTTGTGTTATTTTTATGAGCAAATTTGATCAAATTGACTAAGTGGACGTGTATTAAGCATATTTTTGGGTTATTTCCACCTTAAAAATAACACAAACACTTTTACGTAGATTTGCACAAAAATTCATGCAAATGACTCATCAATCCAACTAAGTCCCTATTTTGAAACTTCAGTAAAAAATAGGAAGTGCTTATGTTTTTTGGAAAAGATGTATTGCCTCCGTCCCATTTCATTTTGCTTACTTTCCATTTCGATTTATCCCATTTCATTTCACAATCTCTACCCTACAATCTCCACCCTCAATTCCCGTTGAAAAGTCAACAAAACACACAAAAAATAATTTTTCTTAATATGTGCGCCGGTCAAAGTGTGCAACATCAAATGAGACAGAGGGAGTATCTAAAAACTTTAAAAATAAATGCTTAAAATACGCCCAAAGTCTATGATTTAGTATTAGAGTGGGAATACACGTGAATTTTAGTTTGCTCTAGAGCGATTACACAAAAGACTTTCTCTAAAAATAATAGTCTTTGTACAGATTTTGTCTACCAAGATTTACAAATTATAGTCTCTGAGTAATCAAATTCGAATGATATTGGATGACTTTTCAATATGGTTTCAATTAGATTATCAAACATGAAAAGTCCAATTAAAGAGGCACAGGTTCATCGTTTTCAAGTTCAAAGGACCCAAATTTCTTACAGATAGTTAACCAGTTCACAAAATATGGTAATTAAGCTCCATAAGACAATTATTCAAATTAATTAGTGTACATAAAATCATGACCTGAACCACATAAGTTACTGATTTTTAAAAAAACTAATAACATATAACACATGTGTAGGTACGAAAAAAAAGTATTTTTCAAGAACCCAAATGAAAAGCATTAATCCATCATCCCAGATATTCACAAACAACTTCCTTAAACCCATTTTCCTCAAATAGTCAAATCGAGCTAAAAACATAAACATGATTATATATTAATTGGTTATTTTAGAAAACTATTGTAATTGTAATTGATTTAATAAATTAATTAAAGAGAAAATTAAATGGAATAATAAAGAGAAAACTAACCGTGTGTTACAGATGGGATCTAGTGCCCAATTTATGTTTAATTTGGTGGAAGAAATTGCATCTAAAATGCTGGATTCCAATGGTTAAGAAAAGGTCACGTTGAGTTTATATAAGCCGTCGGATTTTGATTTTGATTTTGTGCATGCAAAAGTCAATTATATCAACCTTTAGTTTATACGCTAAACCACGCGTTTCAACCAACGTCTAATTTATTAATTAATATTGCAACCGTTCTAGATAGACTGCCATAATTAATGTTTGCAACATGTCTAAGCGGTTTTCCATCCAACCTACAATAGGTTAGACACACCCAAAAATGTTACTATTTCCCTCCTATTTTAAATTGTTAATTTATTGTTTGACTCATGTTTTAATGATCGATTATTTATATAAAATAATAAAATAATTTTTAAAGATGTGCATGATAAATTAGGGGCAAAACTATTATACACAACTTAAAAATTTATTTGTCATTTTAAATAATAATAAACAACTCGCTTATTAAAACACGAGCCAAATAGTGAATGAACAATTTAAAACGGGACGGATGGAAGTACTATTTTTAAAGGTATTAATTCCTTCCAAATAGGTGTAAATGGTTCGCAATGAATTAACCTTCTAGGATACAAAACCTATTTCTCGAAAATTCGATAGTCATACTCTGACGAATTTCAGAAACAGAATTGGGTATGTGTAAAACTCAAAACAAAAGACTCAAATTAATTTTCTGGTATAGGAAAACTCAATTTCCATATCTTGAGAAACTCCATTTCTCAATATTAATTTTCGGCATTAGAAACTCAATTTCTAATTCTTGAGAATCTCTAGTTCTCGTTACGGAAGGGTTGCACCAAAAAAGGTTGCTATTTCATCACGTTGACGGAAAGGTTGCAACTTCACCGAAATGTGTTTTTTCGTGAAGAGTTCTTTTGATTTATTATATTATTTAAATATATATTAAAAGAGATATTTTATCTAAAAATTTAAATTTATAAAGAAATGTGAACTAATTCATTTATATAATTCTCTAATACTCTTCCTTACTTATGGATCGATGGATTAACTCCATCATTGGGAGAAATGAAATGGTCTAATAAGTGTAAAATTTAATATGAATAAAATTGCTATTAATTAAAAAATATTTTCATCTTTTTTTTTTGAAAACAAATAATTTCATCTTATTTAATAGTTCAAACTTTATAAAAGTGTGAAATTAATTTATTTATATACTACTCCCTCCGTCCCCCTTAAAGAATTTCAGACACTTTTTTTTTTTTTTCGTCCCTTACCAACTCAGACGCTTTAAAAATGCAAAAAAGAATCTCACAATCTTCACCCTACAATCTCCATCCTCACAATCTCCACCCTTCATCCCCTTTGAAAAGTCAACAAAACACTAAAAAACTATTTTTTTTTTTAATTTGTGTGAAAAAACAAGTGTGCATGTTGGTGTGGGACGGAGGGAGTAATATATATGCATATACACTAATACACACACAACATGCTTCACTCAATGTGCGCGTATGCGTAGTTTATTATCGTCAGAAAAACAAATTACAAAGAAAATAAATTTTATATAATGCTTGAAGCGTGATTTTACTATCTAAATAATTTCCAACGGTCGGGATACAACAAGCACGTGTGTATAATCTAGTTGAAGTGTTATGCTATGTGTTGGAAGAAGAATTATATGTTGTAAATTATAAATAAATAAATTGATTTCACACCTCTCAAATTTGAATCAAATCTAAATGTGTGACTAATATTTGTCGCTACTCCCACTTTCGTCAATGTTAAAGAATAGGATAGCTTATCTTAAAATTGGATCTAGGTCAGATATTAATAGCATGGACTTATTTTGGAAGGCTAAATATTGTATGTATTCATGTACATCGTGTACTTATAATTCATTTTAAAACCCTACAACTTGTTATATTGAAAATTAAAATTTATTTATATTAAATCGTGCAATTATTAATATGAAAAAAAAATAGTTATACGATTCAGTGTAAACAAATCACATCTTGCAATATAACAAGTTGCACGATTATAAAATGCACTATAAGTACACGATACACCAAAATGTACACGAGTGCCACTCTTTTTGAAAGCCTCATATGAGGGAAGACTAAAGCCCCGTTTACTTTGTGAGAAACACTTGTTTGATGTAACCGCAGCCTAATAAAGCTTAATTAGTATCAGTGTTCATTGCTTTATTCTTTCTTACACATGATATAGGTTTTACGTAGAAAAGAGAGGTTGACAACGCGCAACTTGGTTTCATTAGGAAATCATAAAGTATTCATTTCATTTTATTTTCTATATGCATTAATTATGTACGAAATATTTTCTAAATCAAAATAAAATATCGTTCGTATAGGAAATGATAGAATTCAACTGCCTGTAAAAAAAATAAAATTGGATATATTGGGAAGTGTGGATAACTCAAATGGTTAGAGCTTTACTATCTGAGATTTGAGGTTTTGGTTTCGAGACGTGGAGAGAGGATATTTATTTCTTTTATTGTGGTCCCCCACTTGTAGAAAAGAAGATTATGATTCAAATGCGATTGTAATTTCAAATTCTGATTTTTGGTCTCTCTCGCATGCAGATTAAAATTTATTCAGAAGAGTCGGACCTGATATTTTAACTCAGGGGAGTTCAACTGATAGATAAAAAATTGCAACAATTTCGACACTTCAAGTAGAATGGAAATAAATTTAAAATACAATCAAACTTAATTCTACAACGAGATAAATGAAAAAAAAAAAAAAATGAAATAAACATAGCTAGGAAGAAACAACATAATGGTCCGTAAAGTGGGATGTGAATTGTAATTATGGTGAATATATTATATATAATTTTTTCTTTCTTTTTTATAAAAATTAAGGAGTTTTGTGTTGAGTTGAGTTGTTAAAACGTGTTAGCCCGTCGAGTTAAAACATCACAAAAGGGTGGTTGAATTAAGTATTTGAAAGTCTGTGAGTCGGGCTCAAATAGGCCAACTTGGTGGAGTGGGCCATCCACAATTATTTTTTTCATTTAAGGATAAAATTATCTTTAAATTATTATATTATACTTTTATTTTTATTACTCTCACCGTCTTAAATTAATTTACTCATTTTCATAAAAAGACAATAAAATAATTACATTATTTTTAATTATTCTCTTTCAACATTTTAAAATTACATGTCATTTCATTATTTTTTATTTATAAAATCACTTACTTTAATAATAAAATAGAAAGAATTACTCCCTCCGTCCAAAACTAAATAATAATTTAACTGTTCATAAGAATTTAGTGGAATCGTGATAAAGTGATGGGTAATTGAGGGTAGAAAGAGTTATTTATTAATATTTTATGTGATAAAATGATAAAGTAACTTTACCATTAAATTTAAGACAAAAATGATGGATACTTTACCATAAAATTCACTTTATCACTTTATATACTAATAAATAATTTACACATTAAAATTTATGTCAAAATCAAATGAATAAATAACTCACATTTTATTTTTTACTTACTTTTTGTGTTAACACATGCCTCACACGCCTATGACCAAATTATACTCCCTTCGTCCCAAACTCATTTGTATATTTACTGTGTGCTAGGGATTTAAGGTAGAGTTGTTTATTAATATTTAATGTGATAAATTGTTGAAGGTACTATTGAAAATTTAATTTTATTGAAGAATATAATAATATTTATTAAAATTGATAAAACGTTAAGGGTATGAGTGAGTGACATATTGTAAATAAATGGGTGTTTGAACGGTTTGAACTAAAATAAGTATTTTCATAAAAAATGTACAAATAAATTAGGGACTGATCGAAATGAAAATTTTAGAAATGAATTTGGAATGAGAGACTATTTATTTATCTGTTTGTCCCTGGCCCCTCAATATTTTGTCGTCCCTCTCTCTATATCTATAATTAGGCTTTTCTTTTTATTTGGGCCAAAAATTAAGCTTTTTATACTTGTCAAGTTCACAAATTCCTTTAAAGGAAAAGTAACCAATAAAAATGGATAAATATAACAACGTACATTTGTAAGTTGGAAAAAAATTATAATATAAATTAAGAATTAATATTTAATCTTTATATGTATATTTATGACATTTTTTATAACTCAAATCTGTCCCTCTAAATCTTGTTATTTTTCTAAATCAATGTATACTTATAACAAACTAGCAGACAATGTGTGCTACATGAGTCAAATAACGTATGCTATATTAGTCAAATAATATAAATATATCGTACAAGATCTATGGTATAGTTTAAACGTATATTTTAATATGCAATTTCTTCCGTTATAATACAATTATTAATATTAAAATATGTAATTTATTTTTACTGACAAAAAAATTCATATTTTAGTATAAAAATTTACATGTTTTTTAAAGGTAAAAAAAAACACTTGATTATAATAAAATTATTCAAATAAATTATAGTATATTTTTATAATACACTTAAATAAAATAAAATTACTCAAATAACACAGTACTACGCTTTAAAAATATCCCTCTCTTTAAAGAGTTGATATTTTTGTGCACTTAAATCTCAATTTCTTAAACTTAAATTTATTTTATCAACGACGTCAAAACTAGAAAGCCGACTTTTCTCGTTTAGATGAAATATAGAAGGAGATGGGTTATTTGACCAATTGCCAATTTATAAGCTTACAAAAAAAGAGCACATAAAATAGGGTAAAAAATTAAAATTACTTAAATTATGATAGCAACATAAAAGCATTAGTTGCACCGGCAAACCATTCACCCAATGAGAGCCCTCCACGTACCCCACCCCCATTCTTCACAGTCACAGGTTTTTCAAATTTCTAAAAAAAGCACATCCATCTCGTGTATTTCCTCCCTTTCAATTTATCCAGGGGTGAAAAAATTCCGGGGACCTCTGATTCTCTCACCGACGAGAATCCGGCGTATCGACGCCGCCGTAAACGATGGCGTCCTTCAACATCATCACGTATTACCTATCAGAGCACCCCACAATCCTCGGATTCCGGTGGAGCCACGCCGAATTGTGGGGCTCCACCTGGTGTTTCATCTTCACCTCAATCGCCGCATACATCGCCACCGCTGTGATTCTCCACAATTTCTCTCTCCTCGTTTTCCGCAACCGCCGCCTCGTCCCCCTCGGGCCGCTCCCCGCCGTCCACTCCCTCTCGATGGTGCTAATCTCCGCCACCATCTTCGTCGGGATCCTCCTCTCCACCGCCGCCGAGATCCGCGACTCGCGGTGGCTGTGGCGCCGATCCCGCACCACCGCGTTCCAGTGGTTCCTCTGTTTCCCCCTCGGCACGCGCCCCTCGGGGCGCGTCTTCTTCTGGTCGTACATCTATTACCTCTCGCGCTTCCTCCACGCGCTCCGCGCGTGGCTCACGATTCTCCGCCATCGGAAACTCTCCTTCTTCAAGCTTTTCAACCACTCGATTCTGATTTTCATGTCGTTTCTGTGGCTGGAATTCTCGCAGTCGTTTCAGGTGCTGGCGATTTTACGTCGACGCTGGTTTGTTCCGTGGTTTACGGTTACAGATTCTGGACCGCGATTGGATTACCAAGCGCGTGCTTCCCATTCGTGGTTAACTGTCAGATGGTTTTGCTGAGCTGTAATCTGGTGTGCCACATCGGCGTGCTCCTGCTCCATTATATTAAAGGCGGGTGCAATGGGATTGGGGCCTGGGTTTTCAATTCCGTTCTCAATGGAGCGATTCTGTTTCTATTCCTCAATTTCTACGTCAGAATGCATCTCCAAAAGAGGAAGGCTTCTCACGCCGCCGCGGCAGAATCCGCCGCCGACCACCAATTCGAGTCGGAAAACCCGGAGATGATTAAAGAGAAAGACGCTTGAGGTTTGTAAATTATACCTATTTTTTTTCCAGAGTATAATTACAATATACCCATGTATACATACACGTATATGTTTATATACATAGTATAATTTTTTTTTTAATGGGGACAAATAGAGGAATCCCCATTTTCCAGATTTGAGTATAGATAGATAGATGACTGTGAATATGAGATGTTTTCGTAAGAAGAAGATCTCGAGTTAGGTTAACGGCAATTGTTGAATTTTCAATTTAGAAAAGTTATTGTGGACTGAAAAATATAGATTTAGTTCGTAAATGAAAAATGAGTTAGATTATAATTTTGATTTCGTGTTGCAACTCACCAGATATTAAGGTATGATTTTGCAGAATATGAAAATCGATAATATTGTTTCTGAATTTTGTTACTCCGTATACATGGAATTTTTAATGTCATTTATAGTATTGGGAATTTTTAATGTCATTTAATATTGGCTGATTTTCAACAATCTTTTCAGTATAATTTTTCCTTAAATTAAAAAATACCTATTACAGTGTCAAATAATTCTAAAACACAATATATTGATGATCAACTACATTGGCAGAACTTGCTGGGTGGTGGGAAATGTGGTTATATAATTTATGTTATTTGTATATTAATTTATTCTAGTCGTTTAACGTATACTACATGTTATGTAATGGTTGAAATTGACATTATAATTACAAAGAAATTATCATTATAATTATGGCAGTGATATGAAAATGTACTAATAAAAAAAAAAGTCATGCACACTTTAAAAAAGAAAACGGAAAAAAGGAAATAACAGTGTCAATCAAGTCGGAACACCAGCATGAATAAAAATGTCAAACGAGTTTGGAAGATGGACTGAAAATAAAGCAGAAGAACAAGAAAAAACGTAAAGTGCATGCTTATGAGCCACAATATTTCTCGATTTTTGAATCCATGAGAACTCTACAAGCTCGAACGTAGCAGCCAACAACAGAATGTCTCAAATAACATTCCCAACATAACAGAGATCTGACCTCGAGGACAACAACTTGGAGATCACCAATTGAGCACCAGACTCGACCTCAATAATACGAATCCTGCGATCCCGAGCCAACTCCAACCCATGTCTAATGGCCACCGCCTCCACCATTTCCACCTCAATATACGGCTCCGTTCACCAAACCACCATAGCACCTGTCCTTGCTCATCCCGAACGATCCCTACCACCGAAGTACCCAACCCCAACTTAAGGGAAGGAAGCATCCATCACGTCTCGGCGCCACCCAAACCCCCTATCCGCCGAGAAGATGGTATTCAGTTAGCAGCCAAAAAATTCGTCCTATGAACCTCTACCCTCCCCACAACCTCCAACTCCACCATACCTTTGTCTTGGAACACCAATCAAAGTATCCACAAGGAAGTAGTAAAAGGACAAAAAATATCATTGTCTATCTCTATAAGTGTCTTTCCAATCCACTCCTACTATAAAGACGAATAGAACTAAAGTCGGATGGAGACCAGTCCCCATACCCTCCGAGCCCAACCACTATCTCTAAAAACACGCTCTGAAGTCTCACCATCTAACCCACAACTCTTGCACATGGGGTATACATCCACAAAACTACTAATGAAATTTATCTTAGTGGGACAATACTATGCAAAGTCTCCCACAAAAAGAACTTAATCTTTGGAATTACCCCGAGCCCCCAGATTTTATGTCAATGTATACCTGCCCTCTTTCCTGAAGTAGTGGGGGCCTCACGCTCAGATGCATTGAATTAGCCAGACTTAGTGGTATAGATCCCGTTCTTGGTGAATCTCCAGGAAAAGAAATCACTCTTATTCCTATAGAAAGGACCCAATGGAACAGTTCAAATCCTGTTCACATGCTCCCTATCAAACGTGATATCCAACATCCCAAGATTCCACCCCCCACGGTCCCGATCAATCAAATCAGACACCTTCACCCCAATAACCCATTCCTCATCGCCGTAGAGACCATCAGATTGTTACCATCAAACAACCATGACTCTTGCCACACATTAATCAACTCCCCATCTCCCACAACCCACACCAGCACCGTCCTCCCTTCCAATATGTTTTACCAAGTATAACTAGGCGAGTACCCCATCCCAATTGATCTATAATTTCCCTTAGGATAATATTGTGCCTTAAGAACACGGGCAAACAAAGAGTCGTCATTCTGAATCAGCCTAACATCCAAATCCCTTAGCCCCAGCCCCCCCTCCCCAGGCTTACACAACACCTCCCTGTTGGGGTTATACTGGAAAGTATGCTTTTACTTTGTATAACAAAACTGAATTTCTGTCTTATTTACTGAAATAAATTATTTATCACTAATGCTTTAAATATCATTGAATGTTACATATATTTACAGCATAACCGTTCAATAAATAGTAGGGGTTTAGAAGTCGGAAATCGCTAGTCGGGCGGATTATGGCCGCCTAGCGCCTAGACCGCCTAGGCGGTCCAACCTTTTTTTTTTAAATTACGAAAATTAACATAAATCTGTCTCAGCAGACGCCAGAACCGCCAGACTGCTTTTAAATCTGCCTGGGGCCGCCTAGATCTGCTTAGGTGCCGCTTAGCAAATGAGAATGATTTTTTTCACCGATTTTCACAAAATCGGGCGTAACGACAGTGCGCCTAGTGCTAGCGCCGCCAGGCGATTTTGCATGTTGGGGAATGAGTTGCACAGATCTATTCGGGGTGAATATTTAAATACAAATTTAATTCTTTAATTATTACTAGCATGAATTAATCTTATATTAATTCAAATAATAATTGCAACAACATATCATGCATATAAAAAACCACGTAAAACCTACGCATGCGGAATCTACGGGTTTACGTGAACGTACCTCTCGGGATGGCAAAGGACTTTGGCCGGACGGACTAACCAAAAGGACTTCCCAAGTATTCCCTTAGCCCTTGCTCAACTATCCGGTGGAAGGACAATTGTCGAACAATTAACAAAAGGAAAAAAATAAACTTTGTTGCACCACCTTTGTGGATTTGCTAATTTTTCCAGCACATGGAATTGTACTTGGGAATGAACCAATCATCCCCTATTTATAGGAGGGGAGTGGTAAAAAATTCTTGTAGAAAATCAATGTGGGAAAAGACTTTTCTTGGTCACCAAGAAATCTTGAATATATCTCCTATATTCTTTTTCCCATAATTAAAATATTCCACAAAAATCTCACCTCCTCAATTATAGATTATTTTCGAAAAAAATGATGCAAGAATCCAAGATTTGGATCTTCTTGAATTTATGAGATATTCTTGTATTTCAAGAAATACATATCTTCCATAATATCTTTTCAAGAAAATCAAGAAAATCTTTCTTGCCCATTATATTCAAAGTTTTCGAAAATTCTATTTAGATAACCAAGTGGGAGATTTCTTGAATTTAATGAGATAATCTTGTATTCCAAGAATACATATCTTCATTCCATAACAAAATTCAAAGAAAATCTTTCTCCCTACTATATCTATAATTTCGAAATTTACATGGGAAAAATAAGCAACAATATTTATTTTATTTTAATCACATTTTCAGGTTAATGGACTATATGTTTTGGGCTACTCGGGGGCACTTTAGGAGAATTAAGATTGGATTTTTCTAATGGACCTTGAATATCTAATATTGAGCACAATATAATTCAAGCCCATAAATATTAAATAATCATTACATAATTAATATTACTATCCATCTTAACGTATATTTCAATAATGGCTCCGGTCATTATTTCCGTGTTTAAGATTATCTAGCCCATTAATTAATAAATTATTTGAAATAGTTTTAGATTAATTAATATTAAGGAGCGGTTTATTATATCCATCAAAACTAATTCCCTTGCAAGATTTGATATGATAAAGCTTATGAACGAAACGTTAATCGAACAAAGCATACTTCTACGATTCTTATGATTAAATCTTAGCAATCACGTGACTAATAATATTGCCCAAACAATTGAATTATACCCATGATAAGTCAAAGAATAGTTACCAATCCGCGTGATCCTATTTCGAAGGTAAAAAACGAACACCGAGGTCTAATTATTCAAAGTTGAAAAAATTTATCCTCTTGTAGGTCTATAAATCCAAGTCATGCACTAGTGTAATCTCTTGGTCAAGACAAATCGTTAGAGCCCTTACACCTCAACCTTTCACGATGGGTTGTTCATTTCCATCTAGGTAAATGACGTACTGAAGATTAAATTAATTTAATCTTGTGAACGGTATCACTAAATTAATTACAATGTAACACGTCATTTAATTATTGAAGCAGTTATTACGGTAAATATATGTAACATTCAATCATATTTAAAGCATCATTGATAAACAAAGTGTAAATAAACCGAAAATTCGGGTTTGATTATACAAAGTAAAAGCATACCAAGTATAATCCCAACACTTTGCAACCATGATAAATAGTATGTGTTACATTTAGTTAATTTAGTGAGGATCACGGAAGATTAAATTAATAGTCCCTTTGTAACTAAAATTAGGATTGACCTAGATGGAAATGAACAATCCATAGTGAAAGGTTGAAGTATCAGGCTCATATTGCTTGTCTTGACCAAGAGATTCACTAGTGCATGGTAAAATGCCTTTGAATAGGACCTACGGGAGGATAAATTCTTGAAAGATTGAATTAGGAAGAATTAGACCTCGATTGGTTCGTTATTCTTAATCTTCGCCCCTTAAATAGGATCGTGTGTGGTTAGTAATTATTGCTTTGACTTATGACGGGTAGAGAATCAACGAGATTCAATACTTTATATCTTGGGCAATATTATTGGTCGCGTCGCTTAAGATTTAATGTAAGAATCGTGTTCAATTTCTGCTTTTGTTCGACGGTTCCCTTGGGAGGTTCATAAGATTTATCATACCAAATCTTGCAAGTGGAATTAATTTAGATGGATAATAATGTTGAACCATTCCTTGACCAAGGACAAAAGATATTAATTAATGGAAAGCTATTTCAGTGGCTTGAATTAATTAATGGGCTAGATAATCTTAAACACGAGAAATAATAACAGGGAGCCATATTAACAGTAATATGGGTTAAGATGGATAGTGCAATATTAATTATGTAGTTGGATTAATTAATATTTATGGGCTTGAATAATATTGTGGCTCAATATTAGATATTCAAAGTCCATTAGAATGTCCAATCTTAATTCTCTTAAAGGCCCCTCAAGTAGCCCAAGCATAATATTCAATAACTGAAAAAGGTGTTTAAAATAAAATAAATTATGGTTGCTTATTTTTTTCCAATTTTTCGAAAAATACAAATAAAAGAGGGAGAAAGATTTTCTTTGAATTTTGTTTTGGAATGAGGATAAGTATTCTTGGAATACAAGATTATCTCATTAAATTCAAGAAATCTCCCACTTGGCTATTTGTTGGGAAATTTTCGAAAATTATGAGAAATAAAGGGAAAGAAAGATTTTCTTGATTTTCTTGAAAAAATATTATGGAAGATATGTATTCTTGGAATACAAGTATATCTCATAAGTTCAAGAAGATCCAAATCTTGGAATCTTTATCCTAAAATTTCGAAAATACCATAACAATAAGAGAGTGAGATTTTTATGGAAAATTTTAATTAAGGAGAAAAGAGTATATGGGATATATATTCAAGATTTCTTGGAGATCAAGAAAGAGATTTTCTCTCCCTTTTTCCTAGCAAAAAATCGGCCACCACCCTCTTATAAATAGGGGATGATTTTTTCATCCCCAAGTGCAATTCCATGTGTTGGAAAAATTAGAAATCCACAAAAGTGGTGCAACATAATTTTATTTTTCCATTTGTTAAATTGTTCGCGAGTTCCTACCACCGGATTGTTGAACAAGGATAAGGGAATACTTGAGAAGGTTAGCAATTCCGCATGCGTATGATTTATGTGAACTGTTTATATGCATGATTTGTTGTTGAATTAGTATTTGAATTAATATAGGATTAATTTATGCTAGTAATAATTGTTATAATTAAATTTGTATTTAAATATTCATCCCGAATAGATCCGGACAATTAATTCCCCAACAACTGGTATCAGAGCCTCGGTTTCGGGCTCTGAGTTTTAAATTGTAATTTAATTCATTTTCATTAAATTTTGAAATTGGATAGTAGAATTGCTAGATCTTTTTTGCAGGTATCCAATTGTCATGGTATTTGATGAATGTTTATATTTATGCATGCATATAAATTGTGGTTTTAATTCAATTCGTTCGAATTCGTTTTACCTCGTGAGAAAATCCACGAGTAGATTAGGATTTGTTTGATTTGATTAATGTAATAGACTAGTCTAGATCTAGGTTTATTTATTTTTTGTAAATAAATTATAACCGGATCGAGAACGAAGACGAAGAATTAAAACCGGGCGACCAAGTGTTCCTGGACGTCACGTGGCCAAGGCACAAAAGTTGCTGCGTAGACGCTACGGGCAATTAAGGCCGCCGCACGCTGGCGCAAGCCTGCATATGGTCGAGCACCGGGCGATTGATGGCCGAGGCGCGGCAAGGCCGAGACGCGACGTGGCGCTGGAAATGGCTGCGCGGCCAAGACACGCGCAAGGCGCAGTCGCATGCCGAGCACCGCGACAGGTGGCACGGGCGGGCTAAGCTGCTGGCACCGCATGGCGGGCGCATACAGATAGCGGTCGCAGATCCATCTCGCTGAAAGGCCGCTGAAGCGACGAAGGGACGGCCGTTTGATGCTGTAGCTGGCAGGCGACCGGGCGCGCACACAGTATACGTGTTCCGGTCAGCAGCTACCCAACGCTTCTGACAGTCATTTCGATCTAGAATGAGTGACATTATAAAGAAAATGTTACGGACGAGTGGGAGCTTTTCGAGACGAACGATGAATGCTATGAAGACGATTTCTCAAGATCAAGACATGATAAAAATTAACCGTGACAATTGGATATATGTGCCCAATGTGTTTAATTTTTTGTTTTGATATTTTGCATTATTTTATGCTTATTTAAATTGTGTTTAAATATGCGATGCATGAGAAAATGTTTTGAAAAATCTCACCTTCGAAAATTACTAAGTATGTTTAAATAATTAATTGACAATTTTATTCCGGATAATAAAATTGAATTAATTTTGACCTCCATGATTTATTTATTTGTGGATTCTTTTGGAGAAATTCCCCCCACGGGACGGCCAAAAGATAGATTTCAACATGTCGCAACCTTTTAATCCACTGTTCAATATACTTAAAGACAATTTGTTTACTGGTGAAAATTATATCGATTGGATTTACAAACTAAAACTTGTCCTAGCCGCATCACCATCCAAATGGGTACTTGATACACTAAAACCCGAAAAACCAGCTAAGGATGTCGGAATATGGGACGAGATGCAATATGGTGAATGGGAGCTGGCAAATGAATTGATGAAGGATACAATTCTGGCACATCTGTCAGATTTGTTGAAACGCCTTCACCAAGGATATGAGTCAGCTGTAGACATCTTGCAGAATCTTGAAGCGATGTTTGCACATTAGGCCCGTATGGCAGTCCAAAGCGTGAAGCAAGAAATGGCTGAATTAAAAATGGAAATAGGAACGACTGCAAGGGAGCACGTTCTTAGGGTTATGGTGCTCTTTGAGGAGCTTGAGATCCTCGGCGAAAAATGTGATTTCAAGATTAAGATTGATTTCATTCTACAATCCTTACCAAAGAGCTATAATCATCACTATCTTGAGTATCTATTGGAAGATCTAGATTTTACAGTGGATGATCTTGTAAATACTCTCACTTTGGTTGAAAGGGAGATGGAGCGCGAAGAAAAGAACTTGGGAAAACATAAATCTTCTCTTCATTCTAGGTCAAATGGTGGTAAGAATGATGAAAAGAGAAGAAAGTTAAACCAAACAGACTCAACATCGAATAAGAGCATGGAATCAAGCATGGGGAGAGTTTTGGAGAGCTGCAGAGTAGGACATTTGGATCTGCTGTTGCTCCAATTCTTCTAAGAATGGAAAGGAAGGTAATTCTCGCGCACTAGTTGTTGAAACTTGTTTAGCGGCGTATGCCTCCCATTTATGGGTGGTGGATACGTGATCCACTGATCATGTTTGTTTCACTTTACAGGGGTTCAAACGGACCCGGCAACTTAGTGGGAGTGAGATCCTCATCACACTGGGCGATGCTAAGAGAGTGGCAGCTGGAGCAGTGGGAGAAGTGCACCTGTCTTTTGAAGACAGAGTTTTAATTTTAAGAGATGTTCTTTACTTTCCTAGTTTTAGAAAGAATTTAATTTCGGTTTCTAAACTTTACCTTGATGGATATTCGGCTACTTTTGACAAAGTTGTTACCATATCTCTTTATGATAAATTTATCTGTCATGGAACGTTGTCGAATAATCTCTATACAATTAATCAAGCAAGACACCACTCACTTAAATGCATCCTATAACACATCAATTGTTTCCGATAAAAGAAAACGTTCATCAGACGTGAACGAGACACTTCTATGGCATCTCAGATTGGGGCATATTAATCCAAAAAGGATTCAGAGGTTGGTAGAAGATGGTTCATTGGAGTCTCTCCGGGTTGAACCAATCCCAACTTGCGAATCGTGTTTGGAAGGTAAAATGACCAAGAGGGCATTCGGAGCCAAGGAGAATAGAGCCAAAGAAGTGTTAGAAATCGTTCACACAAACGTATGTGGTCCAATGTCAATCAAAGCAAGAGGAGGTTATGAGTATTTCGTCATCGTTATTGATGATTACTCAAGGTACGGCTATATTTTCCTTATGAAGCATAAATCTGAGACCTTTGACAAATTCAAAGAATTTAAGGCTCAAGCAGAGGATCATAGGGAAAAACGTATCAAGTCTCTACGATCTGATCGTGGAGGCGAGTACCTCAGCGATGAGTTTTTGAACTACTTGTCAGATGAAGGGATTGTATCCCAGCTAACTGCACCCGGAACCCCTCAACGAAACGGGGTTGCAGAGCGAAGAAACATAACTCTTTTAGAAATGGTTAGATCAATGATTAGTTATGCGGATCTACCCAAGTCGTTCTGGGGTCATGCCTTGGCAACAACGGCTTATATTCTGAACTTGGTGCCATCCAAATCGGTTCCCAAAACTCCCAAAGAATTGTGGACCGGGCGCAAGCCCAGTTTGAAACACATGAGAATTTGGGGGTGTCCGACCTACGTGTTGGACAAGGAAGTCGAAAAATTGGATCCTCGATCAGAATTAAGGTTATTTATAGGATACCCCGAGGGAACAAAAGGGTGTTTGTTCTATTGTCCCGAAGATTAAAGGTGGTAATAAACACTCACTTTAGACTTTTGGAAGAAGACTATGTGAACGAAAAAAAGCCCAGAAGTGAGATTACCTTAAATGAGCCAAGGGGGCTAACCTCAGTGCCAACTGTACAAGATAACATACCAAGCAACACACTTACACAACCGGAACCTCATCGTAGTGGGGGGGTTGTAAGACAGCCCGAGAGATTCATGGGGATAGGAGAGTCCTCGGACTTAGTCCCCTGTCAAGATGAATCAGACCCATGGACTTACGACGAGGCAATCCAAGACAAGGATGCGGTTTCTTGGCAAACAACAATAGAAGCCGAAATGGGTTCTATGGATTATAACAGAGTGTGGGAGCTAGCCGAACCACTTAATGGGGTCAAACCCATTGGCTGCAAGTGGGTATACAAGAGGAAAAGAGGACCGGACGGGAAGGTGGAAACCTTCAAGGCAAGGCTTGTGGCGAAAGGTTATACTCAGAAAGAAGGGATCGACTATGAGGAAACCTTTTCACCTGTAGCAATGCTCAAGTCCATCCGAATTCTCTTGTCGATTGCTGCACATCTCGACTTTGAAATCTAGCAAATGGATGTCAAGACGACTTTCCTTAACGGAAGTCTCCCCAAGGCTTCATTGAAAAAGGCCAATAACAACTAGTTTGCAAGCTCAAGAAGTCCATTTATGGACTCAAACAAGCATCCAGAGCTTGGAACCAATGATTTGATCAAGTAATAAAGTCTTATGGGTTTGATCAAAACGAGTACGAAAGTTGTGTGTACAAGAAGCGTGTCGGAACTGCATTGGTATTCTTAGTACTATACGTAGACGACATTGTGCTCATTGTAGACGATGTAAAGGTGTTGTCAGACATAAGGGCATGACTTTCAAAACAGTTTGATATGAAGGACTTAGGGGAAGCCGGGCACATCCTTGGGATCAAGATCACTCGAGATCGCAAGAAAAGAATGATAGACTTATCGCAAGCTTCATATATAGACACTGTCTTGAAGCGATTCAGCATGCAGGATTCCAAGAAAGGTTCCGTACCTTTCAGACATGGAATCCATCTATCCAAGGAAATGTGCCCTAAGACACAAAAGGAGATAGATGACATGAAAGGCATTCCTTATGCTTCAGCTGTCGGAAGCCTTATGTATGCAATGCTGTGCACGAGACCGGATATCTGCTTTGTCGTTGGCATGGTGACAAGATATCAAAGTAATCCGGAAAAGGAGCATTGGACGACAGTTAAGAACATTCTGAAGTATCTGAAAAGAACTCGGGATAGAATGTTGGTTCATCAGTCAGAATTTCTGTCTTATTTACTGAAATAAATTATTTATCACTAATGCTTTTAAATATCATTGAATGTTACATATATTTACTGCATAACTGTTCAATAAATAGTATGTGTTACATTGTAGTTAATTTAGTGATACCAGATCGCAGAAGATTAAATTAACAGTCCCTTGTAACTAAAAGTACGTTGTTCACGACCTAGATGGAAATGAACAATCAATCGTGAAAGGTTGAAGTATAAGGCTCAGATTGACTTGTCTTGACCAAGAGATTACACTAGTGCATGACTGATGCACTGAATAGGACCTACAGGAGGATAAATTCTTCAGCACTGAACTACGAAGAATTAGACCTCAGTGGTTCGTTATTTCTTAATCTTCGTCCCTTAAATAGAATCGTGTGTGGTTAGTAATTATTGCTTTTACTTATGACGGATTGAGAATCAATGAGATTCAATACTTTATATCTTGGGCAATATTATTGGTCACATGCAATTGCTAAGATTTAATACGAAGAATTGTGTGCAACTACGCTTGTTCGATTTGCCCCCTTGGGAGGTTCAAAAGATTTATCATATCAAATCTTGCAACTGGAACTAGTTTCCGGTATGGATAATAATGTTGAACCGTTCCTTGACCAAGGACAAAAATATATTAATTAATGGAAAACTATTTCAGTGGCTTGAATTAATTAATGGGCTAGATAATCTTAAACACGGAAAATAATAATCGGGAGCCATATTAACAGTAATATGAGTTAAGATGGATAGTGCAATATTAATTATGTAGTGGGATTAATTAATATTTATGGGCTTGAATAATATTGTAGCTCAATATTAGATATTCAAAGTCCATTAGAAGGTCAAATCTTAATTTTCATAAAGGCCCCTCAAGTAGCCCAAGCATAATGTCCAATAACTGAAAAAGGTGTTTAAAATAAAATAAATTATGGTTGCTTATTTTTTTCCAATTTTTTGAAAAATTCAAATAAAAGAGGGAGAAAGATTTTCTTTGAATTTTGTTTTGGAATGAGGATAAGTATTCTTGGAATACAAGATTATCTCATTTAATTCAAGAAATCTCCCACTTGGCTATTTGTTGGGAAATTTTCGAAAATTATGATAAATAAAGGGAAATAAAGATTTTCTTGATTTTCTTGAAAAGATATTATGGAAGATATGTATTCTTGGAATACAAGTATATCTCATAAATTCAAGAAGATCCAAATCTTGGAATCTTTATCCTAAAATTTCGAAAATACCATAACAATAAGAGAGTGGGACTTTTATGGAAAATTTTAATTAAGGAGAAAATAGTATATGTGATATATATTCAAGATTTCTTGAAGATCAAGAAAGATATTTTATCTCCCTTTTTCCTAGCAAAAAATCGGTCACCACCCTCTTATAAATAGGGGATGATTTTTTCATCCCCAAGTGCAATTCCATGTGTTGTAAAAATTAGAAATCCACAAAGGTGGTGCAACATAATTTTATTTTTCCTTTTGTTAAATTGTTCGCGAGTTCCTACCACCGGATTGTTGAACAAGGATAAGAGAATACTTGAGAAGGTCTTTTGGTGTGTTCGTGTGAACGGGATCCATCTTCTCAACGGTTGTCACTCCGAAAGGTTAGTTCACGTAAACCCGTAACAATTCCGTATGCGTAGGATTTATGTGAACTGTTTATATGCATGATTTGTTGTTGAATTATTATATGAATTAATATAGGATTAATTCATGATAGTAATAATTGTTAGAATTAAATTTGTATTTAAATATTCATCCCGAATAGATCCGGGCAATTAATTCCTCAACACTCCCATCTCAATAAGTGAAAACTCTTCTCATCATATTTATGTCCCCAAATTAATCGAGTAATAACCGACTCAATCTTCTGAACAATCTCAATCGGGATCTTAAAACAGGTCATCGGGTAAGTCGGGATTGCTTGTGCAACCAACTTCACTAATATGAGCTTCCCAACCTGAGATAATATTATACTATTTCAATCTTTCAACTTCTTCGTCACCCGATTCAGCAAGCTAGCATCTGAATACATCACACTTCGAACACCCTACGGGTGTAATTTTAACTCAGTTAAATATTAGCAGGCTAAATATTTATATTTCTTTTTTTTCGAAACAAAAAAATTATTTTTCTAAACATTATGTAGTTATAATAATTGCGGGTGTAATTTAACTCAATTTAATACATGTCGCGGGTGATATGAGCAGGCTAAATATTTCTTTTTCTTGTATGAGATAGTGTAATATTAGAAAATTGAAATATATTAATTAATTTATTAAATCGATTTAATTTTTAAACTATAATCATGTCATCCGAGATGTCTGTTAAATTATTAGCCTTCAATATAAATAAATTTATGATTCATGATTCCAAAATCATTACGTAAAATATCAAATTCCTTATTATATTCGCAAGTCTGTTTCAAATAATTACAATATTCTTGTTTTTTAGTGTAGTTTTTTTCCTTTCACTAGAGTAAAAGTCAGCAGTTGAAAACTTCTTTTACAGTATTTAATCCTTTATCTCACTAAACATCAAATGTGATGTAAATAAAGTATTATTTGTGATATATAGAAGAATTAGAATTATGTAGCAATCATTCATGTCTTCATCTTAATTTCTATTGGTGCCCACATATTCTACACATTTTTAACACTTTATCAGTTTGAGGAATGGTATAAATGATTGTATGGATCGATCCATGAGGACAAAATACATGACAATTAGCACGAGAAAAGGATGTTAATGGTTATCATACATGCATGAACAAAATTTCTTTTAAAAAAAAGAAAAAAAAAAGAAGAAAAAAATCACTAAGATCAATTTCCTTATTTCCTTATCATCCTTTTGTGGTGAAGATTGGCAAGTCATCTCAAACATGGCGAGATCGAATGTGCTAGAAAATATAAGGGTTAGTTTAGTATGACTCGAGAATGGTAATAGTAATCAGTGGCGGATCTAGAATTATAAATTTAGAGATACATTTAAGTATAATTTAAAATTTGGAGGTACATTTAAATATTTTTTTCCTCATTATACATAATAAAATACATTTTTTTCCTAATTATACAAGGGGTACGTACATTTCATTTATGGGGTTTAATTACCCATGATAATGAATATCATTGAGGGGTCAATCGTTATGGAGTTATTGATTGTATTGTTATTGGTTGATTAGAAAATTAACAACGAATATCATCTGAGGAGAGTGTAATTAAATAATGAAAATAGGGTAAATAATTATTTATTTTTACTTCCACTACGGGAGTATCAAAATTGTCAAGTAGTATTAATAGGAATAATTTTCATTACCCCTTTTTGTTATCCCAAACTAAACGAGTCTTAAATTTGTATAAAACTTATATATAACAATTTGTTATTATGTATGCTTAGATTTTTATCTAATAATAAATTTAATTAACAAAAAAATTAGGTACCCAAAGCCATAACACACGAACATTAAATGTAAAAAAAATCTACTGTTAAACTTGTTAATAATATGAAATTAATATCATTATATTTATAATTGATATTATTATTTTTATAAATTAATATCAATAATATTTAAAATTATAATATTAATTTATAAATATAATGATATCAATTGATAAATGTAGAGGTATTAATTTATAAATGTAATGGTATAAGTGTAGCGGTATTAATTTATAAGTGTAAGCCGGCGTAAATATCTAACTTGGATCATTTTTTTCATAACGATATTACTTCAACACACAGTATTATCAATCAATAATTCTTTCAAATAGACAATAGGCATGTGTAAAAACTTAAAAGTAAAACAAAGATCGTGCTGATTTCATGATGATTTGTGCATATCAGCGTAACAGATCCAATATACCTACTATAAATTATACTCTTAGTTAATTATACCCTCTCTGCTTCTCAAACCCTATGAAATTCACGATGAAGGTTCATATGAAAAAATAGAAAAACTTAGGATTTACGGTTTTTTGGTATGAATTATAAGGAAGATGGAGATAGCGTGTTTTTTTTCTTTTCCGTGTTAGATTTTTAACGTGGATGTGTTAAGAAAAGTGGGTGGGCTTGGTAAAATTAATATTTTTATTTTTATTACGAAGGAAGGGTATAGTAGTATTTTCTATTAAGGTTATTTTTGTAAAAAAGAAAAGGTGAGTGTACTTAGTAATTTTGTGGGTGTGGGTAGCTGAGCCCAAATTTTTTTTATAAAATTCTTTAAATAAATTGAGGTAACAACCCTTTTATTTTTTTGACAAAAAATCAGTATAGGCTGGGTTATAATCTTAACCTAGGTTATTTAAGATCATTTATTACATACAAAAACTCTCACTGTTTTGTATAAAAACTATCACTGTTATAAACAAAAACAATCATTATTTAGAAAATATTTTATATTTTTAAACAGTGAAAGTTTTTACACATAACAAATGATAGATAAATAATATAAACCTGCTCACACGAAATTCATTTTTGTTTTTTTAGAAGAATGAGATATATTTATTTTAGAAATAGAACTAGATATATCAAGGGATCATGGAAGTATATAGAATAAGATAAAACATTATATACATCATTTTTATCGTACATTTCTAATACTATTATTTTTAAGAATCAATACTTTATTTGTATAATACTTTCTCGAGGACAAAGGGGAGGAATTAAAAAAAAAATCTTATTTCTATTCTATTTCGATTATAAGTAGTAAAAAAAAAACCATAATGTTTTAACTTTTTAAAAGGAAACATCTGGAAGAGTAGTGATTCGTTTCATGTAGCCCAGCCCAAACTTGAAAATATCAATTAAACAAAGGCTCAGGTTATTCGCACCGCCAACATTAGTAAATAAACCACTCGGATCAGAAGACCTCCAACAAGATTAATACACCACCTGTTAATTCCAAAATACCCTTCTTCTCTGTCTAGCCTAATTTCTCATTATTGCACCCCCTTTCACTACTCCACCACGTGCAACAAACTCCAGTAACAAATATCCCTTGCCCAACCATTAAACCTCCTCTTTTCAGTGAAACCAACGTTCCACATCTTTGTTGCAGCACCGGCTGCCGAAGCGCCGCACCCCCAATCAACCGCTGCAACAGCTCACCCCCAAATAAAGGTATTTTTATGTCTAATTTTTCCCCTTGTTCTCTTTCTTTCCCTTTCTTCTCAGATCTGGTTTTTAAAAAGAGTTGTATGATTTTCGGAAAAAAATGCCGATTTTTTTTCTATTTTCAAATATTTTTTCCGAAATCTAGTTATCTTTTCCGAAATTTTGTTATCTTTTCGAACATGATTGTCGAAATCCATAATTTTTCTCGAACTTTTTTTCGAAAAATCCTTTATAACAAAATCTTGAACTTTCTTCCATTTCTTACTGAAACTTTTGCTTAATTTTAAACTTTTTTCCAAAATAATTGTATATTTTGATCGATTGAAGCTTGAGTTTCATAGTTTGGTGGTAACAGTTGCCGCAACGGTGGATTCAATGAGATGTGTGAATTATTGAAAAAAAACTAAAATTTTAAATTTAAAGGTTAATACAGTCTTTTTGTGTGTAATATTTTTTAAAAAAAATTTGATGGGGGTGTATTTACTAATGTTGGCGGTGCAAATAACCTGGGCCTTAAACAAACAAGAAAGAAGGCCCAACATATAAATGATTAATGGGCCACTTGGCCGGTTCAGTAATGCTGCTGGCCGGTTCAATACTCTTTCTGTAGTGAGCCTGGGGATAATAGGATAATATACCGTGTCATATCGAAAATATTGACACAAATCATACCCCGTATTAAAAGTTTCAGTATTTAAAAATTTATATGGATTCCAATTTTGGGCATGCCGAAGTGTGGCATCTCGAAAATTTCGATAAATAAAAAATATTTAATGTTAAATTTTTAATAGTGCATTTTAGAAATACTATTTTTACCATAAATTTATAATACATTTTAAAAATATGCAACTTGTTATATTAAAAGATACAACTTGTTTAGACTGAATTTTGCAACTATTTTTTCATATTAATAGTAGCACGGTTCACTATAAACAAGTTGCATTTTTCAGTACAACAAGTTGTATGTTTTTAAAATGATTATAATTGCACGATGCACCTGGATGAATACAATATTTAATCATTCAATTAAGAATAGATTTCATGTGCATTGTGCAATTTAATTATATTTATAAAATATATAATTTATTATACTGAAATATTCAACTTATTTATATCAAAACATACAATTTATTTTAATGAAAACATATAGCATGTACCTTATGGTATAAATCCACGAGTTTCCCCAAATATTTTATCTAAAAAGATCAAATATATAGAAGTATTTGATATTATGCGGTGTTCAAGATAATTATTTTGCAATCTTCCTAGAAATTATGAAGATACATTAACTATCATAATCAAGAATCTCGAAAATAGGGTGTGTTTTTAAAAATTTATAAATGATTATAATCCCCAAAAATTATGTGCAAAAATAATTTAGAGTGTTTTATTTCTCTTTTAGTAACTTAAATAAGCTCTCATAATTTATAAGTTATAAGCTTCAAAAATGATGTTTTTAGTAGTTTATTAGTTTTTTTTTAAAACTTTTAATTTTTTTTGTAAACACTATCAACATTTTTTAAATTTTCTTACAAACACGATCAACTTCTACTAGTAATCACTTTTCTCATTATTACTAATTTTAATCACTTCTTTAAAATCATAAGTTTTTGCAAACACCCCATAGTCAGATCTCGAAAATAACTAGAATTATAAAAAAAAAAAAAAAGGTTAAATGTTGTATGCATTAAGTGAATCGTGTATCTTGTACTTTATATTTATAATTATATAATTTATTGATTATTTTAATATAATAAATTTTATAATTTTAAAACACAATATAATTAAAGTACACTATGGATCTAATGTACATGAGTCCAAGCCACTGAAAAAAATCCATTAATCGGTAGTCTTCATTATTCATATCTATTTTTTTTTAAAGACAATCAATTATAATGATTTTCAAACATAATCAATTACAATAATTCTTTCTATCATCAGGCACATGGCAGCATCATTACATCTCAATAATTTCTTCTACCATCGAGCACATGGCAGCATAATTTCATCTCGCTATAAATCGGAACCGCAATCACCATAAGAGGAAGACCACCCAAAATCGCAACCGCACCACAACCGGAACCGCAACCGCAACCCAACAACAGGGGGATCATCACCCCACAAGAGGGAATAATATTTACTCTCCGTGTCTTGAACCCGGGATCTCGAGATCTCAGATGGTAGAGCTTTAACCACTTGAGCTATCCACACTTGACTTAATTATTCCTATCTAGTATGAGTATATATACTCAAAAAAATTATAGCTATAAATTAATTTTTCAAGTCAAATAAACAGGGTGTCGGTGTTTCATAAAATGTACACCAATATATTCAAATGATTCATGCTAGGATCATTGTGGCTCTCAACCGGTGACTTTTATATTATAAAATATAAATTACAGGGTCGGCGATACAATTATTTTTAAAATAAGTTAAGATAAAGAAAATGCCATTTTTTTTTCTTGAATGGGTTTCATGTGCATTCGGGTGCACCGTGCACTCATAATGTATTTTAGAAGTGTGTAACTATACAAATCAGAAACGTGCAAGTATTTTAAACAGAAGCATGCAATTATGTTTGCATATTAACAGTTGCACTTTTCTATGTAAATAAATTGCATTTTTTAACAAGTTACACGTTTTTAAAATATACTATGAGTGCACGGTGCACTCAGGTGCATACAATATCTAGGCATTTTTCTTATGTTAAACTATTTTGATAATGATATGCCATTACATGATACATATTAGAACAATTTCGTTGGTGATTTTAAAAATTATACAATCTCTTAAAATTGTGTGTAAGAAATAATTTTGAGGGCTTTCAAATTTAATGATTTTATTTAAATTAATCATATATAATTTATAATTTAAAGAGAAAAAATTGCAAATAGTATCATAATTTTGTCCGTATCCTTGAATAGTCCTATAAAATTTTAAATTATCAATTTTGATTACTCGTGTGTCAATTTTAATTATTTTCGTAGTAAAATTTTGAATTTTGGCCGAAAATATGTTATAACATAAAAAATGACACGAAAAATATATCAAATGACTGATTCAGTGACGGGAAGAAAATAATATAGGTCTCAACCCTCACGTCAACGTACATCTTTCGTGATTGTTCACTGGAATAAAATTCGTGATTTTAAAGTCGCGGTTTCACATGAAAGGTGTAATTAAAATATGAAATTGATTGAGTTTTTTGTATTTTTGATGATCAAATGAGAGTGGTGGTGACCATTGACGTGATTAGAATAAAAGGCTATGTCAATTTTCCGATCAAATCTTTTATTTCCGATTAAAAAAATTAAAATTGACACTAAAATGATCAAAATTGATAAAGTAATATTTTACATGCCGATTATTTGTTGGCGCGAACAAAATTATAGGATCATTTGTGATTTTTTTCTCATAATTTATAAGTTAGAGAAGATTGTTCTTCTTATAATTGATTATAGCTTTTTATAAATAATTTATTCTATTCATATTTTTCTACGGAATACTTAGTATCTACATTATAGAGTAAAAAGTTTACAAATCTCATTACTTTAATTATTAAGAATTTTTTTTCTCATAATTATTAAATTAAATTACTTCTTTGTAACATAATTTTTGCAGACACCCTTCCGTCACTTGATTCATTCTCTGACAAGTGTCTCAACTCTTATTTCTTTTTTTAGTTGGACCCGACTCAATGTACGCAATTTAAAAGGAAATTGCAAATAAATTTAAAACCTTCTATTTGCTTATAATTTAATTATGAATTTTTTATACTTGCAACATCATTTACTACTTTATACATCATAAGTTTGATACGACTAATTATTTTCCAGCAATTTGACGAAAAATTCTGAGTGTTACACCAGAAAAAATAACCTTATATCAATTTGCAAAATCTAAAAAAGAAAAATTGATGTATGCCATCACTAAATTTTTAAAAAAATATATAAAAATATATTTATAATTTTCATAAGAAATGTATCTAACCGTTCAATTTATCAGTTCCACTTTTCGTATTCTATTAATATTTCATTCTACTGAATTTTTAAAAGCATGAACTCTGTAAATAATAATTCTAATTTGCTTGAGTATTTTTTATTATTTTATACATCATTAATTCATATTATAAAATACAAAGTGAAACACAAGTTACGAAACGGGTAATCCCATGCCTGCGTCCAACCTTTTAGTTAAGGAAAGTTTAATGCATTATAGACAAAAGGAGCGACCATGGATCATGCGTGTTAGTTAACTCACGCATAAAGGGGAAAAAACAGAAAAAAAAAAAGATGAAACGAACACGCATATATAATAAGGTGTGGTTAACAACAAAAAATAAAAATAAAAAGTTGTGGTCCAAATCCAAAAGGGTAGGAAAATATCACTTTGAAATCACAGCATTAGAAGCGTGTGAAAAATGAAAAGTACGATAAAACAAAAAAAATTATATGGAATTTTAGTTTAATTAGAAATTTTAGTTTAGTATATTTTAAATTATTTATTTATCTTTGATATTAATTTATTTTAATTAATTAATGAGTATGAATTATCTCACAAGAGAACATCACACTGAAAAACGACGGGAAGGACACTTTAGTATGGGTGTTTGCTTTTTTTTTTTTTTTTTGAATGAAAAGTTTATTGAATGAAAATTAGTTGTTAAAGACAAGAAACTCAAACACTCCACAAATTAACCAAACCACCTTTTATAACTTTCATATATCAATTTGTTCAAAGGAATTTAATCTGAGGTCTCCCACTTAATTGAGGTTTCTATTGGTGGTGTCTTCGTCCCACCTGGTTAGTATGGGTGTTTGCTTATTTATTACTCCCACTCAGTTATTTTCACCTGTTTTTAGATAAAAGAATAATTTTTTGGCCACTCAGTTATTTTCACCTGCTTTTAGTTAAAATCAATTTTCCTCGTAAAAATCATCTACTTTTAATTAGAAATAATCAAACACCCCACATAGCACCTTCCCTAGTCTGAATTTTTTTCAAGTCCAAAATGCTGGCCAACGATCTTTTTCAAAGTGATATGAATTAATTATAATATATTTTTTTCTGAGTTCAGGAAAAGAGTTGCATTATTTCGTGATTTGGTGGTTGGTTCACTGCGATCTTCATATAGTAATATTATAATCTTTGATTATATTTTTCTTTTTCTTTTTTATCAGGATTATATTTTTCTTAAAAAGACATAAACTAGTCACTGGCCCGCAATAAATATAATGAATATGTTAAACCTAGCTCATTTATCTAGACCAACATCATATTTTTAGCGTCAAGCCATGGTGTACGGAACTTAAATATATGCACTTGACACGTTTCATTTAAAATTATTATCACATTTCAATCATAGTTAATGTCACGTTTCATTTTACACATTTTAATTACATTAGCCTTCACATTTTAGGTAAACAAGTTTGATATAATTAAAATATCCGCAAAATAAAAATCAACCCATATAATTGAGGGTAGGGAGCATAACTCTCGTAGTTTATATGGATGACATTTATGATTAAAGATAATTACTCGTCCGACGGTTAAAACTCATTAAGTGATCTCAAGGAAGAATATGTAGAATTAATAGGTAAATATATATGATGATTAAATGAAAGTAATATTTTATTTATTGGTTTAAAAAAAATTGTTAAATAAATAATTTTTTAACTAATAAATATGAATGATATCGAAAATTTTTGTTTCAATCGAATTTTATTGCTACCATTTCATAATTTCATGATTGATTTTTTATACAAAACTTTATAAATTTTACAATTATTTTTCATTTGACACTATGTTTAGAATAGTATTGGAATTATTAAAAAAAAGAATAACAAGAATTTATTAAAATACGTTTGTCTTAATTAAAAAAATAAATTATTAAAAAACATAGAACCCAAAAAATAAAGAGGAAAAAAGCGAAAGTTAAAATTAAAAAAAAAAAAAAAAGTGGCGGCGGGGCCGCTGGGGACTGGGCAGTCCCCACGTAGAAGAAATATGTGAGAGTGTGTTTAGTTAAGTATTTAAAAATAAATGATGTGTTTGAGAATTTTTATCCATGGATGAATGAAAATATATTCATTCATTGCGGAATCTGTTAGATCATCTTTATCGATTGAGAAATTAGACCGGGCGTGGGTTGAAGACAAAAAAGAAAATTTGAAAGGAAAGAGAAAGCCCAGGTGGTTCAGCGCCAATGTGTCGTGCACTGTTTTCAAAGTCTACTTGTTATCCTTTTGCCACTTGTCACCATATTATCGGTCATTTATTTTTATGGAATAATTTTAAATTTTCTTTTTCAAGATATTTATAAAAAAAAAAATTATATCAAAATTTGTAATTTTATTTTTTTTTTAAATAGATATCAATATTGATATATTTTGAATCACAATCGCATTTTTTTATCATTATTAGTAATTTTCGCGTGCGATGCATATATTAATTTTTAAACTTGAGATTGCATGAGACGAATTAAAATTAAATTTATTTTGTTCACCTTAATGTATACTAGTTTCTTCTACTACTACTTTTAATTAATATATAAAAATTATATGTATAAATATGGGTGTAGTGTAATTTTTTAATTAACGACTTTTAGTTATGTGCTAAGTACAACACAAATACTAAAATGTATAAAAAAATAATAAAAAAAAAAAAAAAAACTTATATAATTTAAAATAAAATTTCAAATATTTTTTTCAAATGATTTAATGTGATTATTATAGATAATATGTAACTATTAAATAAAAATAAATAAAACTATTTTAGGTTGATAAAGTGTGAAAAAATGAGATTGAGTTGAATTGTTAATTGTGCATATGAAAAAGAGAGAAATATAATTTAGAGGTAGAATCCAAAGGTGTCGTTCATAAATATAATTTAGAGTCATTCATTTCAAAAAATGGGTAAAGAACTTTTTTCTTTCAAAGGTTGGGTGGATAACTTTTTCTACTTAAAGAAATGGGTAATCTTCTTTATCTCCCTTCTATAGAAGTGTTTTTCCTAATACAAATGGTGCTCAATATGTAGTAGTATTACTTTATTCTGTAATAGTGTATAAGACGATGTCACTTGATAAATGTAAAATGAAACTAGTGCAAAGAAAACCGATTTTTGCATCACAAACAAAGCATAGCACGAGTGTTTAGAACTGAGAACTTGATTTCCATTGTTCTAAAATCCTCAAGAAATTATGGATACATGAAAGTACATGCTTTAACAATTCCTTCACTAATACCTATAAACAAAGAAAAGAATGTTTCTATTTCCTTACCAAATACATGTGACTGAATTCATTTCATTCAATCTCAATTTCTGTAAATTAATCAATATGAACTCGAGAAAGAAACAACAGCTCTTTCTTGAGGACGACGATGAGCTTTCACGAGCTCATTATACCTCTCAACATCAAAATTCCGAGCCTTCATTAAACGCTTCTGTTTAGCGCTAAACCGGCTCTGGAAAAACCCTTCAAACGACGGCTCCTTCGCCGTCCTCAAGAAGAAGCCATAGCCTCCCATGAAATACAATGATGTAACATAGAAGCAGATAGGTTCCATCACATCCCATGATAGTTCCCAGAATGTTAGCCTCATGAAGGCTGCTGTTTGGATAACAAGATAGCCTAATCCGAACCAGAGTTCGCGATACACATATGATTCGGCTATCTTGTCAATACCCGCCTTCTGTTTCTCCAATTCTTGGAGCTCCATGGATCCTGGATCGTTTGGGTCGAGGGACACGGGCAGTAATCCCTGGATTGCTTTCACCACCTATGTCAAAACAAAATTGTACACAACATCTTGGTAAACATGGCTCCATTTCACCTCTTTCTGTTTGTTAGTATGTATGATTATTTTGACTCTAATTAGTTGGTTAGATTTGTATTTTTAAGAAATATATGTAAAAGATTTAACATAAACTCAGACTCTGTTTTCTCCTAATTCTGCCTAAATATATCTCCCTTTCTCCCTAAAGTGAACCTGACCATATTAATGGCCTTTCTACCATTAATCAGATCAGGAAAATAAAAATAACCAACATCACATCAATGGTAGATGGGATATTCTTGCTTCGATTTTGAAAACGATAGCCAACACAACTATATACATACAGCTGGCTAAAATCACTTGCAAGAATCAAAAGATGGGGTTGCTTAAATAAGTGGGACTCCCCAACTACTGTATATGAGTATATCCTTAATTCACTATCATGTTTCAGTCTCGTGATTCATCTAATCATTTTGCTACTATATGAAATACGAGATTGAGACATGATAAGAAAGAAAAGAAAGAATCCTAACTCCATAAAATTTGGAAGTCCCTTTCCATTCAATGTTTTTTCCTCCACTTCCCAGAAACTAAAACTAAAATCAAGATTTTTCCCTCAATCAAAAAGCCAGCCCCTCAGTCATTCATTTCAAACAAAATCCATGTTAGAGTTGGATATTTTGTTGTTTTTAATTTACTTTTATATTTTGGGGCAAAAGCCAAAGGTTTTCAGGAGGGGTAGTGCGCTTTCGTTTTTGTTTTTTCATCAATGAAACAAATCAAAGATGAAAAAAGATCTTCGTTGATCAGAGATCCACTCTCTATAAAAGCACCATCTTGTTTTTAGATCTGAGTGCGAAACATTTGTTTCGATTGCCTGTGGAAGAAGACATGGAAAAACCAACACATGAAAAGCTAATCAGTTCTCGGTAGTCTCCAGATCAAAATTCAAAATTAAGAGAGAGATTGATCTATTCACCCATATTCGAGTTTTGATCTTATCTTATTACTCTATTCTATACCAATCTAACCAGATTTGTCTTCTCAATGATCTGAAATTATGAATTGAAAATTATAGATCGAATCAATTAGGGCAGAAAAGGAAAGAAGTAAATTAACCAACCTGTTCAGGCCTGAGGAACACCATGTTTCCGAGAACAATCACACTACCAGATTCATCCAGAATTTTAGCGAATTCCACTCCTAGTTCCTTACTCGCGCACTCTCTACCGCAAATCTCCAAAAACTCCGGATACGAAACGAAATCCTTCTCGATCTGCCTCAGACTCGATTTCACCGTCTCAAGCTGCGACAATCTCAGAATCTTCTTCGCATCCGCCACCGTCAGCTTCTTCTCCTGCGACGCCTCCTCCTCCGACGCCGCCGGCGGCCTCAGCGCATCAAGCCTGATCCTATCCCTAGCAATGTCCATTTCCCGGAGTTTCTCCAACAGCTTCTCCCCGGTGGGAAGGAACCGCTGCGCCGACGGAGTCGCCGCCGCCGCCGATTGACGGTGGAGATACCGCCGGAATATGCCGTCGTCTCCGGGATCGCGGGACTGTTTATTCGGCATGGCGCGGGGATTAAAAG
The DNA here is from genome assembly GCA_037126765.1 of Stenogyne calaminthoides. Taxonomy (NCBI): domain Eukaryota; kingdom Viridiplantae; phylum Streptophyta; class Magnoliopsida; order Lamiales; family Lamiaceae; genus Stenogyne; species Stenogyne calaminthoides. The sequence continues at coordinate 9,234,007 of JBBCBC010000031.1, read as the reverse complement.
AGGCGGATCTGACGGCCGTCCGTGGTAGCGAAGTGCGGCAGTTTGTTAGAGCTGGATTTGTCATTCTCGACAAGGCTAAAAGGCGTTGAGGTATTACTTTTCTGAACGCCATTGATGATTTTCTGTTATAGAGAGAGAAAGAAAAAGGATGATATGAAGGAGAATTGGTTTCGATTTAGGGTGGGCTTTATTGGTTCGCCTTTGAATAGGTTGAACAATGAAGCTGGTCTTACGTGAAACCTCACCCTATTTATAGCCCCACCCACGCGCAGCTAGAGACCAAAATACAATATTTTCTACGGAAAATATTATTAATTGTTTGTTTGAATAATATTGCAGCTACAACATCAAATTACCATATGCTCCTCAGCTTTTCGAAATATTATTGGAATTTTATAAGTATAGATTTTTGAAATTTTATTAAAAGTAGGGGTGAGTCTCATGTGCATTTTAGAAGAGTGAAATTATATAAAATAGAAACGTTCAACTATTTCAAACATAAAGACGTCTGTTATGTTCTATATTAAGATTCAGACTTTTCTCAGTATAAATAAGTCATACTTTTCAAAGATAACAAGTTTCATGACACTTCTAAAAATGTATTTATGAACGCACGATATGCATAAGGTGCATATAAGACCTAGCCTAAAAGTAGGTCTGCAATGAGATTTATTCATAATATAAAATTTTTTTTTTATATTTATATATTAATATTATACTTAAAATTTATCAGTCGTTACTTTATATATTGATATTACAGCATTCAATGTTGCATATATTAATTTATATAATACTAATAATATTAATTTATAAATAAAATTATATAAATGTCATAATATTAATAAGTTTCTCAAAGGAGTTCGTGTTTTTATAAAATTTACATAGAAAATGTTTGGCAAGCGTTTTCAAAAGAAGAAATTATGGAAAACACAGACCTTATGTTAAAACACGATACACGTTCTTTACATTTTGTAGTAAGAGGCGTCAAGTTACTTCTAGAAAAGATCATTTTAAATTTGATCATATTAATTGTTATTTCTTTTTAAAAAATTGCAATTAATTATACTTTATGCAAAAAAATGATTAGATAAAATTAATATCCACGTCATTACCACATCACCGACACCTCAAAAGGTTTTTTTTTAAGACTTCTATCTAAATATATTACTTCTTTTGAGGATCAAAACCATCAAAACAACTTTTCTACATTTTTTATTTTTTTTATAATTATGATTACATATACAATAATATTAAAATATATATCGTACTTCTTCCATCTTAATTTAGATTGGTCATATTTTTTAAATGGACACCCTAATTTAGATTGAACATTTTCTTATTAAGAAATAAAGCAACATTCTTTACAAAACAATACCCCTTACAAACAATATTTATTTACACCACATGTCATTATATTATACACACATTAAATTCACTTTACACAATTTAATACTCCTTCCATTTTTATTTAGATGTCGTTTTAGCATTTTGAAATATTAGTATAATAAATGTTGTTCTGATATTTTCTTCCCCTTTATCTCATATTTATCCTTAACATGATAATTTCAAATTCCCTATAATTGTGTTGTGTGTATAATTTTTCAGTCAATCGTAATTATTGTTAAGAATATTTAAATAATATTAACTAAGGTTAATTTTGTTATAAAAATATATCTTTATTTTGTCTTAAAAAACCCAGAATGACATCTATTAAAAAATGGAGAAAGTGCTAATAAATAACACTTTTCTTAAATTTGAATTGACATTCATATCTTTCAATCAAACCCACTTTACGTCATTTAATACTAATAAATAATATTTTTCTTAAAACACGTGTCTACAGTAAATGACAAAACAAAATCAGGACGGAGGAAGTAATATAATATTTATTTAATTTATTAATATTATATTTATTAAAATGTAATTTGTAAAAAAATTACAACGAAAAACTCGTATAACTTTTTATTTGTCACTACGTTCATTTTTGTCTGATTAGCATTTTTATTTATATTAGGTTTCAACTAATGCAATAATGCTCGCAAATGTATATCTTAATATATATAACACTAATATATTTCTTAATTGGTGCTTATATAAAACTAGTGTAGAACTCATGTATTATATGAGATTTTAAACAAATTAAATATATTATAATATTTTATTTTACTATGAATTTAATTAGTAAATTTTAACATTTATCATATAAATTATAATATTATATTTTAACAAATTATTATAACAATATTGTGGCTTATCAACTTTATTTGTAGATTAGATAATTATGAAATATGTGAATGCATAATATTTTTTACAAAATATTTACCTCTGAGGATAACATCTTCTTGTCTAGACTGCTTTTGTATTTGATCAAAAGAAGTGAAATCATATTTAGACTTTTGAATCATGAATCCCGAGCATCTTTGCATGTTGGTATGGTTATGGAATAACAATTTATATGGATGTTTTGGGTTATATTTTGAGCTACATTAACATTGAAAATTGTAGACACACTTCCCGTGGATTGTTGCTCCAATCTTGATTTCCTATAAATATATATAAATTGATATTCCATAAAATTAGAGATGATTGATAAATAATAATAACGAATAAATCAACATCAATAATTGTTTAAATAAATGATAAAATACTTGTTCATCCATTAAGATGAGTTCCAAATAATTTTATTGATTCAATTTTAATTTCATGAACAATCCAAGAAAATAACTTTCACCATTAGTTATAAACTGCAGAGTAGTTATACAACATGATCTATAAAAATGATAAAATGTAATTAAAATACTCAAAACATTTATGATAAAGAATCTGAATATAAATGACAAACCAATCATATTTATTTATATATATATAATAATTAAAAATCATATAATGCACCTGATTATATGAATGCAATCTATATATTCGTTCTTAAGTATGCAAGGGTAGAAGTTCCTTAAAGTCCTAATAATGAATTTAATGATTTCATGATCTCTTCTTATTAAAATAGAGTGATTGGATCTCATATTTAAAAAAAAAATTGAATGTATGGTCTACAGAGTTATTTTGTCACTATTTTTTGTCTGATTACTCGCATTTTTATTTGTAAATAAATTCAACTAATGCAATATATCCCATAAAAATCGCTGATCAATCTTTAATTGCTGATTTCAGTTTTTTTTTTTTTTAGTACAAAAATAGAACTACACATATGATTTATTTTTAATGACATGTATGATTTTTATTTTTAATGACATGTACACCGAATTTTTCATAGAATGACACATGGGTTATATTGTTGAGGTGTTGACACATCATCTAAAAATAACTCCCTATTAGCATATAGTGAGATGTACACCAAACTTCTCATAGAATAACACATAGTTTAAATTGTTGTCAAAATAACTCTCTATTAGTATATAAGAGAATTGTTTAGGATTTACTAAAAATAGAATTACACATTTTTTTTAATAACATGTACACCAAACTTCTCATAGAATGACATATGAGTTAAATTATTGTGGTTTTGACACATCATCCAAAAACGCTCCCTAGTAGTATATAGGGGGATTAATATATATATATATATACACTCACATTTATGGGGCATGCGCCTGCACCAAACCTTTTTTTTTTCTGATATTTGAGATTCAAAGTCCGTCCTTGTTTTGGTGAATTCATCTCTCTCCAGGGCCGATTATAAAGGTGTTCACTGAGCTCACCCGTACTGGGCTTCACTTTTTTCAAGGCCCCCAGACCCAAATTTTCGAGGCCTATTATTAGATTTAAAAAAAATTAAAATTATAAATCTGATGCTAAGAATATACAATAACCGACAAAAAATCTTCAATTCTTCTTATCATCCTTAATTTTCTCAACCTCCATTAATCTTCCATCAATTTCTCTATTTTCCAATAAAATTCATCCTTAATTTTCTCAACCTCTATTAATTTTCCATCAATTTCTCTATTTTCCAATAAAATTACCGTTGATCTTCTGTCAGTCAGTTTGTGTATATAAATATGTATTCCAAATTAGAAAATAACTTCAATACCATGTTTATGGTGTTTTTTTTAATATTACTATATTGCTTCTATAAAAACTAAATTGTTTCATATTCATTTACTTGGGCCTCACTTAAGGCCTCATTTGAGAGTTCGCACCAGGCCACCAAATTCTCTCAAACGGCCCTGTCTCTCTCTCACAAGTTTACCAAATACCATGTAATAATTTATCTCCTCAAATCTCTTTTATTTTATTTTTTCCCTATTATCCCCCGTATCACCTTAGTCCGATTTAGAGTGTGTTCGTAAATAATAGTGTTTATTTTAAAGTGATTAAAATTAATTTATTAGTAAAATTGAAATTGGGTAGTTTTTTAAATCAATATTTTTTTTAAAAAAATTGAAGTGTCTACAGAACATATCACCTTTTAATAACTTTATAAATGTACTCTTATTAAAAGTTGGGATAATCAAGGTAAAGTTACAATATGGTTTAAATTATGAGAACAAAATAGTATAATATTTATTATAATAATGGGAATCAGGTTTAAAATAATAGAAATCGATGGAGAAGTGCTTCAATTTTTTATTTTTGCTTTTACGTGAACTTGAAAACACTCCAAAAGCTATTATAAATCTAAAAATAAATTATTTTAAACTACTACTGCAAAAGCTCACTTGCCTCGATGGTGTCCACTCGTATAAGAGTAGAACGCCTAAATCTGGTATGCATAAGATGAGATGTGCACGCTATAATGCATTTTAGAACTATAAAATTTGTTGCACTAAAAATATATAATTTATTTACATTTAATTATATAATTATTAATATAAAAAACAAATTATTAAATTTAATATAAATAAATTGTATATTTTATTATAATAAAATAACAGAGTGCACTTGGTGGACATGATGTCGGTCGAGTAAAACACAATATCATACATTCCATAATTTTTTTTTACAAAATATGAAAGACCTAGTGTAGCACCTAGCATTTGCCAAAAAAAAAAAACATTCAACGAATTGGACCGTGCACGTGTCATATTACAATTACAATTATTGACCAAGAATATTCTATTATTCTTCTCCAAAATTAAGGTGTAAAATGTGAATTGACATTAAAATAATTGAGATGGTTCCTAGCAGGTAGGGCTGGGGCAGGGTGGAATCGACGAACGAGTCTTGGCGTATTAAGGACTTAAGGGATTGCTATATTTGACGCTAACGTGTCGCCACATAATGTGGGGCCTACACAAATTACAACACATTCACAATTATTTTTGGGCTCAGTCTCAAACTTAATCACTACTTTCATCAATTTTTTTTTTTTTTTCAATCTGATACCCGACTTGTATTTTCAGCACAATTTTTTTGATACATGAGGAACTTTGATCCACATAGGAGGGACAAATGAGGTGTTCGGGGCGTGAATAGAAAAATCAAGTCACAATTTTAAAGCGTGCATTAAATTTAACTGACTAAATATGTGATGAATTTATACAAAAATATTAAAGGTCATAATTAAATTTATATTGAGACTAAAGTCTAAAATTATATATTAATTCACGACTTTTAGTATAGTTTTTTCACTATTCTTGTTGAAGATTAAGTTGAGAAGCATCCTTGATTCCTCGTTGTCTAGTAATTTTAATCGATTTTGACATAATTGCGAATAATATTAACATTATTTTAATCGATTTAATAAGTAGTTAATCTATCTATCCCAAAGCAAACACATGATGTCCACGGGATTATTCTTATCAATTTTTCTCTCCAATTATTTTTATAGGGCGAGTAATATATGTGCAATGCATTTCATAATATATTTTAAAATTATTCAATTTATTGAATTAAAATATATTATTTATTAAATTGAATCGTACAATTATTAATATGAAAAATAAATTACACAGTTCAATATAAATAAATTGTATATTTCAATACAATAAATTATATAATTTTAAAATATATTATAAAATACAGCGTACATCTAATGCATACAGGACTCAGCGCTTTACATATTCAAAAGCAAACTCATAATGTTCATTGAATTATTCTGATCTATTTTTTACTCCAATTGCTTCAACTCTATATATTCCAAGCAAAACATATAATATTACTCTGATTTATCTTTTTCCCCAATCAACTTTTATCGATTCAAGCACACCCAAACCTACATGGAAAGAAATTATATGGCATCTCTCTAAGTTATCAGAATTTTACCCAACAAATGGGAGAGGATCCATTTCCCTTCACATTGGTCACAGTACTCCATAAAAAAATAGCATCCCTTATACACGTTTAATGTATCTCTTTGTTACTCTTAAAATAAAATTTTATCTATTTGTTAGTATATTCTTACAAGTTCACATTTTTCCTTAAAATACCATTTACCTTTTCTTGAAAAATGGAGCCCAATTTTTAGATAAATGTGAAATTAAGTAATTAACCTCTCAAATATTGTAACCAAGACATGAGAAAGTGGGAAGGGGAAAAAGCAAAGAGAATTTGTCTCCCATAGAAAAAGTTAAAATGAGAAAGTGAGTATATAAGAAGGAATCTATTTAAAACTTATAAATTATTATGAGATTATGCTCCTCTACTTTCTACGCGTGCGTGCATGGGTTGTAAATCTCGACCGAATTTAACCTTCGAATCCCGAATTTTTGTGCGAGTGCGACCTACATACACGAATTTGACCTTTAAATTCCGAACTTGGTGGTGGACTGCCAAACTAACTTTTGCTCCGATTTTATGCACATTCTATTTACAATTTCCTATCAAAACCTGAATAACATTTTGTGCACGTTTAAGGTTTTGACGCATTCCCAGTAAAACTTGAATAAAGTTCAGGTGGTTACAAAATATTTGGAAGTTTAAAAACCTGAAATCATGGTTGTTCGATTTTGATCTCAGACATTAGCGGGTCTTATGACCAGACTCCAACATGTCCCCTTTTTTAGTGCTATACCTCAGGTGCTATTCGAAGGAACACTTCAACTTACACGTTTGGAGAGACACATATACTTTTTCAACAGCTGCTAATATTTTTATGTTTCCTTTTGTTCATACTTTTGTTCATAATTCGATGATAATATCAAACAAATTTCTCATATCGATTTAAGCAAAATATAGTGTTAATATTGTTGCTTTAAATTGTTGTATCTTAACAAACAAGTTTCTTATTATTCACTGAGCATCGAGAGTGAAAGACTTATTTTATTTTAAAAAAATTGTATCCAACATGAGCCTCAAATTTTTTTTTTTAGTCATTTTCAGTGGACATTCCCCCAATTTCAGTCTGTGGCTGCATATTAGATGATTTAGTCATGTTACGTCTTGTAGAAGATAACCTACTCCACAAAGTTTGGACTTTAAATTTGGAAACATGCATCTGAATTGCATATTCCAACTTTTTCGTACTACAGACAATTTTTATATATTTCGAACTTGAATTTATATAGGTAACTTGTAAAACATTCTTAAGTAATACGTTACGTGACTCGAAGAGTGCCAAATTAGGGTCCAATCTTTAATCTTTAATAAATAACTAGTAATTAAACTCGTGAGATGTAAGACTGTAGTTGAACAATTGTTTTAATAGTGAGCAATATGATTTCTAAAAAAATATTTAAAAATAACGTTTTAGCTAATTCATATTTAATACATAAATTTAAATTAAATTAATTCGTTAAATATTAAAAATCTCGAAACACGCCGTAATGTAAGTGGAAAGCAGATAATAACTATGAGTTTATGTAAAAGATGTAGGGTTAAAATAATCTAAATTAAATATATTCTGAAAGATTCTTTTTATATCACAATCTTTATTCTTTTTATACTACAATCTTTGTAAATCTCTTTGTTGGCAGGAAGTATCCAGTTAAATAATTTCAACAATGTGTTTAGTATCTAATAATATAAGCTAAATTAAAAATAATAGTATATTTTAGATAATATGGATAATAAATTTTAAACAGTACTTATCATACAAATTCTTAATTTTATAGGATGCTACTTTAAGTTTACTTCGACACTCAACATATTTGGTGCAATTCTAAATTAATTAATAGCATAAGAAAGAAAAATAAAGATTTGATAAAATATTCGTAACATTATCATAGGAAAATTCCAAAAAAAAAAAAAGTTCATAACAAAAGAAAATATAAGACATAAATTAATATTGAACTATTTTTTCTCAATCTTGATTTTGGCCATCATTTTCTTATTTGGATTTGAACTTATCATATTATTACCAGATAGTTTTCTTTTAGAATTTTCTTCATTTGTTATATTAATGAGGTCGAGATCTGGATTTTCTGTTTGAATCTTTAATAAATAATACATATTTACATAATTTATAAATATTCAATTCCCCAAAATTTATTTTCGTTACAAATGGATTAGAAAAACAAGTTTCAAGTACTTACAAAGCATCATTGTTCAAATTCAATCTCCTGGATTTCCATGTGCAAATTAATCCTATTAATGAAAGCACCTTATAGTTATGGGTTATAATATCGTATTTTGAAAGATAAAAATTTGTGTGAATTCAATTTCACTGAATGCTAATTTTTTAATGTTCCTATTATATAAAAAAAATATTGCATAAAAATTATTTCTATTTGAAAAAGTAAAATATTTTTAAAAGATTATAATTTTTATGCATAACCGTGATAATAATTGTACATATTCGTGGTAAAATTCATATATAGATCTGATTCACAAAAATATTATTCTATGTTGAAATGATATAACAAAATCTTCCTAATATTTTTATTAAAAACTATAAGATGTTTTATTGCAGGATCATCTCATACTCTATCTTGAAATGATATAATAAAATCTTCTGAATTTTTTAATTAAAAACTATAAGACGGTTTATTGCATGATCATCTTATGTGAGATGATAAATGATCAAAACCACTTCCTTAAAAATTGTAAATTAAAAAATAAAAATTTGTTTTGTTTTGTTAAATATATAGTTAAGTTTAGAGTTTTATTTCATAAAGAGCTGTTCATTTAAACGATTTTAAAAAAGAAAACCTTACCAATATTATAAAAAGCTGATAAGCTCAACCTAGCCCTACAAATAATGAAAATAACGTAATTTATTTTACCTACAAATAAATTGAAATGTCATAAATTGTAACTCTAGCTACTGCTCCGTCAATGGGCCTGAGTCTGTTGGGCATCAGATAATTGTTGGGCTTTATGGGCCACGGCCCCAAATTCAATTTAGGCCTTTCTTTATTTTGAGAACGGAAATACCCCACAAATAATTAGCCCAAATGGGACTAAAAACTTTATTCGACTACACTTTGAATTTGAAATTGAAATTTAAATCATCTTTGCCACTTGCTAGTCTAACGTGTAACCTAAATTTACAAGGCTAAAAGCTGAACTAGTTACATTATTCCATATATTTTTAAGGAGGACCTATGATTCCATATATTGAATTTGGGTTTATACTAAGATTAATAAAACTCATTCTTACTACTTAGTTGCTACTTTACAATACGTGGTTTTTTTTTTTTTAAAACATTTTTACACTTAAAAAATAAAAATTAAATGAGTAGATAGGTTATGGTGAAACTTGTTCATAATATGAAATTCATCACGCTTATAAATTAATACAATAACACTTATCAGCTGATATAATAAAAATTCTCTATAGAAATACTATATATAAGAGTAAACTCTCTAAAGTAATAAAATATCACGGTCCCAACTCGGGACCAATTATATTTAAAAATAAACTCCACATTGAAATAAGACATATTTTTTTCCGATCCCGTCTTAAAGATTTATGCCTCCATATAAGAATAAATTACATTATATATAAAAATTTATATATCATTACAAATAAGATGGTCTAAAATATTTACCTAAGGTTAATTATGACACATCTCAATTTCAGTGATTTGAGTCCGTTTATCAACTTTGAGTGTCATTTGCTTGAAATAAAAAAAAGTGTAATAATTTTATGAAAAATATACATGTATTGGACAAACATTTATATACATGTTAACAATAACTATTGTTTAATTCCTAGATACATGCATATTAGTTGATACATGCATTTTATTACTTTGAAAGTGTGTGTATTCATTTTAGTCAAATTCATATTAATTAGATATATGAATTTGTTAATAAATTTATGTATGTAGTATAGTATGTATTATATTGAATGTATTATTATTTTTCAAAAAAAAAAATTTTTTTAATGTAAACTCTATTTAATAATAATCTTCCTATAGTAATATTTTCCCCTGGTCCCGACAATATGATTGTATGAAGTTTTTACTATACTATTACACTTGTAAATTAAGATCATAACATTACATGTTATAGGTATTAATTTACAAGAGTAGTAATATCAAAAAAAAATTATCAGGAAAGGTAATAATTTTATTAAATATAAGGGGTAAATTGTGTGAAACCCCCCTGTGGTTTAAAAAATCGGTGTCAAACCCCATATGGTTTGAAAATTGCGTGAAACTCCCTCATGGTTTTAAAAATGTGGTGTGAAACCCCCAATTTTGTTGGGATGATGGAGAATGTTCTACACTCGCCCTTCATGAGAATTTTGGTGTGTTTTCTTCTTTTTTTTTATTTAAAAATGAAAAAATTACCATCAATTAATTATATTAAGTGGGGTTTGGCTCCAAGTCTTTATATTTTTGTAATTTTAAAATTTTTATATAGTTATTTAATTATTATCTATAAAATATTGTAAGTGACGAGATGAATTTTTTTATTCCTCTCTGTATCTAATTATTATTAATATATCATTAAGTATATAATTTATATATTAATAATGAAGTTAAAAATATTAAGAATTAAAATTACATTGAAATAAAAATATTAAGTAAAAAAAATAGGGTTTTTGTGAAGTTGATTTTTGTCTCAATGTGTTAGTCCTAAATGATAAAAATATTTGATTGCAATGAAAGTAAAATTTTGCTTCGATTTCATTTGCACATGAAATTTTTTTTTTAATGAACAGATTATTAATATATAAAGTATATACTTAATGATATATTAATAATAATTAGATAAAGAAAGGAATAAAAAAATTCACCTCGTCACTTTACAATATTTTATAGATAATAATTTAATAACTATATAAAAATTTTAAATTATAAAAATATAATTTAATGGAGGGTAATTTTTTCATTTTTAAATAAAAAAGATGAAAAAAATACACCAAAATTCTCATGAAGGGCGAGTATAGTACACTCTCCATCATCCCAATAAAAATGAGGGTTTCAAACCACATTTTTAAAACCACGAGGGGGTTTCAAGCAATTTTCAAACCACATGGTGGTTTGGCATCGATTTTTCAAACCACATGGGGTTTACACAATTTACCCTAAATATAAGTCCCTGGAGAAAAAACAGTGCTCAAGGAAACATCACTGCTGTACAAAAAGAATTAGAAAAATTAATACTGGACATAGGATTACAGAGCCACTTTTCGAAGCATGAATTATCTGGAAAGAGGTTTTTTTTGTTGAGAGTTAACTCCAAGTTCTTCCTTTTAGTTCTTTGATGATTTTTTATGTGATGAACTCCACGCCTTCAAATATCAATTTATTTCTTGCCTTCCAAATCAATCAAATCATACATTTTCAAATACACGCTGCAATTTTAGAACATTTTTTACCTTGGAAAAGACCGCAATGTATGAGGAAGTGATGTTTATAAATGTAATCATATTAATTTAATACTATGAATAAGTTTCACAGGAGAGTCTGTACGTGTTATATAATTTTTTTTAATCAGACATATTATACGGATAAGAACTTGAACCCAAACTCTTTCTGAATAAAGAAGATTATCATCACACCCATGTATTAATTCTAACTTAATGCCCTTTAAACAGAAGATTAAAAATAATCACTAGTACTAGTAAAGAAGAAAAACAAATAATCAATTATATAACTTGACTGTGAACTAATAGACAAGAAAATCAAAAGTTTTGATTCTCAGACACACCAAAATCCGAAAAAGATACTAATCAAGCTTCATCCATTCATTGAATTGTGAATTTCGGAGTTGTCAGTAATCAAAATCTTTCGACCAAATCAAAAGAATAATGCATCACCTAATAATCTTTTAATTCATTCTTAATCAATCTATTTATCTGCAATTAAAAATAGTGACTCATGTTGGAAAGAAAGATCCAGGTAGTTGCTGGATGCAAAATGGACCGGGTCGATGTCCCTCACGAGGTTGTCACGTGATAACATGTCCTCCACTCACTCTACAACTTTGTCTTAATTTATTTATTTTAATTTCGTATTTATTTCATTATTATATAGTTTTGGTGCATAAACACTGGTATAGTTTGCATGCGTTTAACTGAGAACCATATGTTACAAGTCAAAATTAAAATATTATAATGGAGTATTGAATTTTGAATTTTGTAATTCAAAATTTAGGGGTTAATAATGTTGCACTAAATCTAAGTGGCTAGCAATGGAGCAATATTAAGAAAAAAAACATATTGAGAAAGTGCCCCTAAATGGGAAACATGTTTTAGTAAACAAATCAACTCTGGTTGGAATTAAAGGAATCAACTACAGTATATATTGTGATTGTATTCAGCAGAATCTTTAATATAAAATTACCAATTCTTGTGTTTGATGGATTTAAGAGTTCATTAATATATTCTCATCCCCTTACCTATTTATCCACTAACTTTTTATTTTGATTTATTAATGAAAATGATATCACTGGAGGCCTGGAGGGTGTCTTATGTTTTATTATATTTTACATTTTACATTTTATCTTTTACTCATGCAGTCAAGATCACTCAATTACAACATGTCATTTAGAAGTAAGTTTAAATTTTATTATTTGATTGGATTGTAGAATTGCTAGCTTTAGAATTTGTACATTCATTCATACAGTTCATTATTGATAATAATAAATTATAAATGTTGAGAGAAATTAGTTAAACAAATTAATTTTGCACCTCTTTACAAATTTGAACTTTTAAATTAGATCATATTCTTTCACGATATCAGTGCCTCTTGATTCATTCCAGATCATGGGTTTGATTCTCGTAAAAAACACTTCATCCATTTAAAATTGTTCATCCTGAACTTTTAGATGAGACATAATTCTTTTAATAAACTTATTAATTTTTTAGATGTAGATCACATTTACTAAATGATAGCATTTACAAACACGTATGGGCCGGGTATTAAAAAAAGAAAAAAACATTTATTTTTACGGCAAAAAAAAACTAAAAAAACATTGAAATAGAATGAAATTACATGAGTTTTTGAGTAGAGGAGTCCAATTGGTTTACGACTGTGCATTAATGCATACAGATATCCAGTGCATATATGCCAGTGTGCAGTATTGTTTGACTGATTTCACCTTCACAAATTTGCACCAACACTTGACATATATATTATTCTATTATATGATTTCACATTTGAAAGTGAAATTGAATTTGTTTGCTTATTCAATAGGTCATAAGTTTGAGAACCGTTTCAGGAAATGTAAGTTCTAAAGAAAATCTCTACTAAACAATTTATCAAACAAAATTACGCCCAAACATCTCAAAGAGTTGAAAATCATACTAAAATCATATCGCATTAGATTATAATTAAAAGAAAACGTTTTAAATGTTCTATCAAAAAGACAAAAAATGTCTAAAATGACTCACTCTAGCTCCCCACATTTTCCTTCTTTCTTTCGTCATTTCTTTTGGAGATCTAATCACTCGAGAGGTGCTGTAACCCCTTAGCCGAAAATTCAAAAATCAAACAAAAAAATGTCCTAATTTTTAATTCTGGTCATGTCAATATTCGTCACCTCTCTCATTTAAATTGTCTATCATCCTCATACAGGAAGCAAAACCATTAATCTATTTCATATTTTAATTATACCTTCTCACGTGAATCACGACTTCAAAATAGCAAATTTCATTCGTTCACATGATCAATTTTTGAGTGATTTACGGTGGGGCCGGCAGTGGGTCGAGATCTATATATATATATATATATATATATATATATATATTCTCTTCCTCTTGTTGAGCCTATCATTTTAATACATTTTTATGACATTTTTTTATGCCAATTGCCACAACAAATTTCCCTCATTTTTGGTAACTTTTTCCGATTAAAAATTCATATTTATTTTACGGGAAATGACTAAAATTTGAAAAATATGGGGACCAAAAAATATTAAACAAAAACTTGGATGATAATTTATATAGGACCATTTATAATTTTATCTCTATTTTAGCTTCCAATTTTTTTTTTCTAGCTATGATTTATTCATACTATACATGAGTAATATTTAAAAAATGATGAACTATAAAAAAGAGTGACGTTATTACAATGGGCTCAGGAGTCAAATGTGAAGTGAGGATGCATCATGCATGCATTCATTTTATTCGAACCACTTTTTATTCAATACTAATATAATAAAATTATTCATTACACATCTATTGATTTTTCATTTAAAATACCCGAGCATGAACCCTCCACATTATTATCCATCCATAAATTCTTGCTACCATTTTCCTGGAATCATTGAAAAATCTTGACCTTATAAACATTATAATAACACATCAATAATAAAATAGAAAAAGATAAGGAGCTCAAATTTTGTTGGATACACGTAATCTTTTAGTCCATTGGGACCGACCACTTCAATCTTGGGAGTTGATGCCTAATTTAAATATATTGCTGTAAAATGATGACGTGGCATGCACGAACTGCAAGTGCTTTTGTCCACTATAAGAACCCCTTTTGCCCCCTCATTCATTCATTCATCAAAATTCATTCTCACTCAGATTAATTTCATCACAGCCAAACAGGCCCTTATGAAAATGGATCATTTGCAATCAAGAGAAGCTTCAAACAAAAGAATTTCGAGCAGGAAATTGGGAAGATTTCTTAAAGAGCAAAGAGGAAGACTCTACATTGTGAGAAGATGTGTGGTCATGCTTCTATGTTGGCATGATTGAAATACGAAATACTAGATATATACGGTCTAGTATTTCATATTTCAAGTGTTCTGCAAAATTCTATAAAACATGACTTACGGAATTAATTTTGTTTTTTAGAAGTTGCGAGATGCAACTTTGAAAAAAAAATGATTCTGAAAATTGTTTGTAGTGATTGAAAACAGGCCCTTCGGTGGTTTCATTAAGAATACTACGTGGGTGAAATGATATCATTGTAAATTAATTGAGGATGTTCGGAAGATGGAGCACGGTCCGTTTGGAATGGAGTAATTTCCGACCGATTTTTCATGGTTCTATTTTTGAGTTTCCGATTGTAAATACAGGATAGAGGTTTTACCTTTTTCTGATTTATATTAGTTCATTAATTAAGTTAGCTAGGTATTTGGTATTGTAGAATTTTTAATTTGTGAAAGAGTTTTATGGAGTTACTTTACATATGGCCTTCTTTTTTTTTTCTGCATATTATTATGTTTTTCCATATAATGATGGTATATGAGAATTCTGTTATGATTTATCGAAGACAACATTGAAAGAGCTATCAATTTCAATTAGTGAGATTTGTTCTTCCATCTATTATTAATTTAAACTACATATGTAACTTCGTATATATAAGAATTGTCTTTTACATATATCTGTTAGATTTTTTCTTAGTTCTTTAGTTTTTTTTTTAAAAAAACAGATTTATCAAGTAATTTGTCCTAACCAATGCATCGTACAATGTAAGTTCAAATTTAAACGAGATAGTATTTATTAAACAAAAAAGTAACATTTGATCAATATTTATTATTTTTCACTAAATAATATATATATATATATATATATTTTGAATAGCCTTGATTGTGCACTAGTTGAAAAGTACAACTGATGCCCACAAATATTACTCTATATACATAATATTTACTCCCTCAATTTTATAATAAGCGTTTAACTTTTTTAGTGAAGTTAAAAAGAGTATGAATTGATAATTTTTTTCTTAATAGGTGCCCTTATAAGTAAATTATAAATTAAGAGTATTTTTAAAAGTTAAAACAAGGGTAAAATTGGGAGAAATAATGCAAAAAGGCTAAAATGGCATTTAAAACGAAAAAGAAAAAGCTGAAAAATCACTTATTACAAAACGAAGTAAGATTTTATTTATAATGTTCTATAATAAAATAGATTTTCGGTTAAACTTGTTTATAATATGAAATTTATATCACTATATTTACAAACTGATACTACTATACTTATCAACTGATATTATTACATTTATAAATTGAGATCATAGTATTAAATGTTACAGATATTAATTTATAAGAATAGTGATATCATTTTATAAGTGTAATGGTACGAGTTTTATGCTAAAAACAAGTTTGATATAAGAGTTTGTGTCTATAGTATGTTACACACTATAGGTGAAATAAGTGTTTTTTTTTTTTTTTAAATGTGATAGAGTAAGACTAGGTTTTATAAGGTTATATAGACACGTCTTAATTAATATGTCCCCTGATATGTACCACACCTAAGTCGACTAGTCCATTTCATATTATCATAATCCTGAAAAACCGAATCAATATGTTTGTGCACATCAACAATCGAATCCACTAAAATCAAACAATTTAATCTCGATTCACCTCACTACATATTACTAGCGAATAAATATGTGCACATGAACATAGGAAAAATATCATTTTAAAATTTTGTAATTTCGAACAATTCTATTTTAATTTTTTAATTTTTTTTGTTATATGACAGCCCACTTGTGTAGATTGCTGAAAAATAAAAAAATCTCAATTTTAAAGTATCACATTAGCTGCACATACTTAATCCGCAAGATTTTAAAATTTCCAAACAAAATAAAGATTAAAATTGACATATTCAGGAAAAAAAATGAATTAGATAAGAAGTTACAAGATTAAAAAAGAAATTTAAAGTTAGAGGACTAAAAAATGATATTTTATAATAAACAATACTTGATAACTAGCCTTAATAAATTCTGATCAATCTCATACAAATATATATATAGTTAAAATAAAATCTCAGTCTCTAGTTGAGACTTGAAACTTGAAAGTGTAGATAATTAAGGGCATTGTTGTTCTACAATATTGTATTGACTGGTGCAGTAATGGGAGTTACTTTTTCTCAAAAGTGAGTTCAAAAATATATGTCATTGCATGTGAGTTTGTTCCCCAATCTAATGTCCTTACTTATTGTGTCAATTTTGTCTTTCTTTAATTTTTGGTCCTATATTCTTCTTCCTTATTTTTTCTCTGAAAAATACACTCTTCTTTCTTCGTCATTCCCGTCCATATTTCATAAGCTATTCAATTTTCGTAATTATGAATATTTTTGGTGAATTTTGACTTAATTTTTAATTAAAATTTGATTTATTCACAAAATAAATTGAAATGTATAATGAAAAATATTAATTTATATGAAGAAAAACATCAATTCATGATAAAAACTTGTTTGAGACGGTTTCATACATAAAATGCATCATGTTTACTTATATTATGGGACACTTAAGTGTATGGGCTCCAATCCAACTATGTTTTTTTTAAAAATATGTTGCAAATGCTCAGGTGTAGCCCTTGCACATTTATAAAATCATCTCACATAAAAATATCTTACTTAATTCATATGAAAATATATATTAATTTGTGTACGAAATAATATTAGTACTTTTTCGATATATACATGTAATATCTTCATCTTGAGTTGATTTATATTTTGACTGTTTTTTCTATAATTCTTGTAAAGATATATAAAATAATCATTTCTAAAATTTATTTAGTAAAAATTACACTACTTGCG
Source organism: Stenogyne calaminthoides (assembly GCA_037126765.1). Lineage (NCBI taxonomy): Eukaryota > Viridiplantae > Streptophyta > Magnoliopsida > Lamiales > Lamiaceae > Stenogyne > Stenogyne calaminthoides. The sequence continues at coordinate 9,216,219 of JBBCBC010000031.1, read as the reverse complement.
CAAAAATGTTAGTACTTTATTTTTATTTTTTGTTTCTCACTTTTCCATTTATTGTTTTCATCGAGAGAGATGGGCCCTGGTGGAATGAGCCAATGAATTGGTAGTGGGCCCATGTCAGCAAGCAGCCGTGGGCTAATATTTTGGGTAAAAGATTTAGGCCCACGAAGTGACTGATCTATCTGTGGGCCTACTAAATGCCATAAATGACAACATGAACCAGTAACTTCAGAGTTACTGTGATAATTTTTTTAATCGAGTTACTGCAATAATTAAAACTCAAATATTTTTATAATAAAATAATTGATTATAATTGTCCGTTTCTGATTGAACTTTTCTCGTATGTAAGGTATATAAACATTATTCTACATGGAGCATAATTTAGGATTTGATATCTCTGCCTCTGTGTTTGGTGTTATTGTCAAAAAGTAGAAAGGGTTTTCTTGCAATAAAAAATCGATTATTTATGCGATAAAAGCAGTATGTATAGTTGGTGTATTTTTTTTCATATTAAAAAGGGTATAAATCATTTTTTTAAATTATTAGAATGGGTATGCTTGTCCTTTACTACTATTTAGAGAAAAGAATTACTCCATGTGAATCAAATTAAGTGATGTTTTAAAATTTGTTGATGAAATTGAAAAGGAGCAAAATGACAGCTATTTTGATAATGTAAAAATTAAAACAAGAAAATTACTTATTTTGAATTGGAAATGATAAATTCTTACAAAATTATGCTAGTTCCAATATATCAATTTACCAACAAATTAGGAGAAAAAAAATGTATGCATCAAATGTGTAGATTTTAGTAAAAAGACATGATTTTTATTTTAGGAGATCTAAAGTACTTTCAGGAGATCTAGGGTCAATCTTTGAATAAAGTGTTAATTATCTCGTAGGTTTTTTTGGCTCTATCACCATTCTTTTTCTTTTTTCTCCACGGCTGATAAAAAATTAGGGCAATCAGAATGTTAATTAGGATATTTAGTACAATTATTATATAATATATTTATAATTTTAATTGAATTTAGAAGTATTTTATATAAAATAAAATGTTAATAGGAATATATATTTAAATTTACAATTTATCTTTTTAATTTTTGAAATAAAAAGGATATTTTTGACATTTTATAAATATTAATTTAAGTTATTAGTATGGCGAAGCAGTGCGATTGCAGTATGCACACTGCAAACGCACTAGTGCAAAGTGCAATCATTTAAAATTAATATTATACATTGGATCAACAATCCAACGGTATCAAAGGATTGTCTATCGTCAGGAAGGACGAAATTGTTCCTGACCATAAAAGATCCCCTAATTTAGACAGAAAATAGTTTTTAAAAGTTTATTTAGTAAAAGGAAAATGGATATTAATGTGATGGAAGTAAAAGTTGAAAGGAAAAAGGATAGAATCCCATGTGGTGGGCCACAGAATAAGGTGTGAATTGGGAGTTTGGATCACACGTTAAGTACACGTGGTCAAAGAAGGGTTGTTTGGTCAATTAGCATCTTTACTGCACCCACGTTTTGCTCCGATATTTTGACTCTGTTTCTCACTTTAAAGTTTGATAGCATTTCTCAAAGGCCTAAAAAAACATAAATTAAAATTTAACCCATTCCATGTTATGGTATTTTGAAATTTGAACTTCGTCTTCTAATAATTCATTTATACAAATTTTCACTATTTCTTGCCATCCACATTTATATTTAATTTGATAAAAAAACATTATATCACGAATATCATTCTATGAGACGAAGCCCTAATTATTTAACATTTGACCCATTTAAATTAAATATGAGAATAGTAATTTAATCCTCATTTTGTAGAATATCCATATCTTTTCATATAGTCATTCGCTAAACCATTTTTCCACCCCGTCCAACCATTCACCCCTATGGCCCCATGCGTCTTACTTTAGGTTCTCATTTATAAATGGCTCGATCGACATCCAATTTATTTTTCTTTTTTCTATTGAAAGTCTAATTTTATTCTATTTTATCTCAAATCAAAGATTCAATTTTTTTTTCGCTCTTTTTAATAGAGTCATGAATTTTAATTTATCTTTAAGCGAGACGAACTTTAAAAAGAATTTATCTTATAAGATACAAATATTTAAAAAGAATAATAAGATCAAATAAAGTCTTTTATTTGATTTTCTGTAACCTGTATTAGTTGTAACAAGAAAATGTATTAGTTGTACTGAGATACAGTATCAGTTGCTGAAGGAAATAGTCACAAACAGGTTTATATTAGTTTAAGTCAGACAATACTTCTTTGACTGATTACAATTAAGTTAGTTATCAACCGTTAGTCTTTTCATCTCTTTAAATTAGAACTTCTTCACTTTGTAACTTTACTTTTCAATCGATAGAGAAAATCCAGTTTACAGTTTTCATCATGAATTCTCATGGAATTATCATGGTATCAGTTTACGAATCATCTCTGGATCGGTGATGCTAGGTTTATTTCTCGTTTTCCACTGCGTTCATCTCGCTTAAATTTTTGTTGTGATATTCAATCGATTTTGTTGTAAATCGATTTGAGTTGTTTTCTTTGTTTTCGATTGTGAATCAATCGATTGGTTTTTGGGTTGTGCTTGTTCGTCGATTGAAATAGTGTTTTCATCGAGTTCTTTGCCCTAATTTTGTGATTTCAGTCTGTTTTGCCCTAATTTTGAAGGAATGGCAACCGTTACTGATCCTTCCTCGTTGAATCCGTCTCTCAATCCGTATTCGCCTTTGACATTGCATCCGCAGGATAATTGTGTTGTGTCTATTGTTCTTGAGCCACTCAATGGCTCTAATTTTGTTTCCTGGAGTCACTCTATTAAGAGGGCTCTGAGCGTAAAGAACAAGATCCCACTCGTGGATGGTTCTTTGGTCCCTCCGTCACCTAACGGAGATGGTGCAATTCATAGAGCGTGGGTTCGCGCAAATGACTTAGTCCTTAATTGGATACTCAACTCCATCAGTCCGGATATCAAGCGGACCTTGTAGTTCTTCATATCTGCACGCGAAGCGTGGGATGAACTACACGCACGGTACGCCAAGTCTGACGGTACGCGTGTATACTTCTTGGAAAAATCTTTAGCTTCTATCTCGAAAGGTTTCAGTTCTTTAGTAGTTTACTACAATCAGTTTAAAAGTCTTTGGGATGAATATGTGAGTTTTAGGCCGATTTTGAAATGCACATATTGTGCTTCATGTTCTCGTAACCTTCCTCAGATAGTTGCTCAAACTCAAGAAAGGGATGTTGTTATGAAATTCATGATTGGCTTAGATGAGTCCTATGCAACCATTAGAAGTCAAATTCTATTGCAGTCTCATTTGCCTTCACTAGCTAAGATCTATTCCTTACTGTTGCAAGAGGAGAGTCAAAGAATTTTGAGTCATCCTGTGTCAGTTCAACCTGAATTTATTGCTATGATGGCTAGACAGGGTGTAAATAATTTTAAAGATAGCAAGAGGCCTCTTAAGTGTTCCCACTTTGATCTTCCCGAGCATTCTGTAGGCAGATGTTACCAAATTATAGGTTTTCCATCAGGATGGAAAGGTAATAAGGAGCATGGAGTTGATACTTCTGCTCACAACACTATGGTTGATTGTGGTAATCTTGAAGTTACTGACAAAGATGAAGCTGTAGCTACCAATCCACTCTTCAACCAAGAGCTTTTTGAGCAGTTCTTGACATTTTCTAAGATGCAGAAGGTCTCAGATTCACATTCTGTGGCAGAAGCCTTTGTACAACCTGCACATTCTGTGGCAGGTGCTTTTGTTCCACCTGAAAAAGTTCGAAAGACAGTGGAACCTTACATTCCTGAGATTTTTGAATCAATATCGCTAGTGTGTTCGGTGTCTTTGGTGCTCTTGTCCGGCCAAGATGAGTCGTATATCACATTATTCTTGTAATGTCAACACTATATGAATCTGAAGTAAACCGATCATATGTGTTGTAATCTGTCTCTATTTACTAGTACCCCTGCTCCATCTAATATAAAGACAAATTTGCTCAATAATCATCTTGTTGTGGCCACTTTTATTGGAAATATAAGAGTTAATGAGCACATATCTTTGTACAATGTCTTATATGTGCCTTATTTCTCCTTCAATTTATTGTCTATATCTCACTTGACAAGATATTCAAATGTGAGTGTTGTTTTTGGTGCTTCTCATTGTGCTTTACAGGAAAACTACACCAAGAGGGTGATTGGTTTTGCTGAGTTAAGGGGAGGTCTTTTTCTGATGAACTCTGGAAGATATGCTTACAATGTAAGGGTTAGTGATTCTGATGTTAGTTTTGAAACATGACATGCTAGACTATGCCACATTTCTGCTAAGAATCTAGGCTTTCTGAAGAATATTGTTGTAAAGCATCAAGATATGAATAAGATCTGTGGAATTTGTCCAAAGGCTAAACAGAAAAGGCTTTCTTTTCCTCTTAATACTTTTGTTAGTTCTTCTGTTTTTGAATTAATCCACTGTAATATTTGGGGTCCCTTTTCCATTGAATCTTATAATGGTTACAAGTACTTTTTGACAATAGTTGATGATTTCTCAAGGTGTACTTGGATATATTTGCTTAAACACAAGATGTTTGAATATCCATTGAAAATTTTTACAATATGGTTTTGACTCAGTTTTCAACAAAGATAAGGTGTTTGAGGAGTGATAATGGAACTGAGTTTATTTTATCAGATTTTTATCACAAATATGGGATAATTCATCAGACTTCTTATGTGGAGACTCAACAACAAAATGTTATAGTTGAAAGGAAACATCAACATTTATTACAAGTGGCTAGGGCATTGCTTTTTCAATCTTCCATGCCTTTGAAATTCTGGACACCATCTTCTGTGTTGAATAACATGACACTTTTTCAAAGACTTTATAATAAGGAACCTGATTGTTCTCATTTAAGAGTTTTTGGATTTTTATGTTTTGCTAGCACTATTACTTCTCATAGACATAAATTTGAGCCTAGAGCAATCAAGTGTGTCTTGGTCGGTTATAAATTATTTGATCTGGACAACAAAAGGTTTTTTGTTTCAAGAGATGACAGATTTCATGAATCAGTTTTTCCTTTTTCAAAAGATAACAATACTAATTTTAATGTTATTAACAAGCTTTTCCATGCTGATCATATTTCTTATCACTATCCAAAGTATTCTGAGGAAGTGTCCATTGACATTGATCAAGCAAATCACAGTAATATTCATATTAGTTATACAGACTCTGATGACATGATTCATCAAGAGCTTCAGGATGAGTTAACTGAGTTGATTGCAGAACCATCTCAGATTGATCAAATTTCTTCAGGTACTTCTGATCCCACACTTGATATATCTGAAGTAACTGATTGTTGGGGAATTATTTGCACGGATCTATTCGGGATGAATATTTAAATACAAATTTAATTCTAACAATTATTACTAGCATGAATTAATCCTATATTAATTTAAATAATAATTCAACAACAAATCATGCATATAAACAGTTCACATAAATCCTACGCATGCGGAATTGCTACGGATTTACGTGAACTAACCTCTTGGAGTGGCAATGGTCTAGTTGATAAGAACACACCAAAAATCATTCCCAAGTATTCCCTAGTCCTTGCTCGTCAATCCGGTGGAAGGTGTTGGGATTATACTGGAAAGTATGCTTTTTACTTTGTATAATCAAAACTGAATTTTGGACTTATTTACTTAAATAAATTGTTTATCATTGATGCTTTAAATATCATTGAATGTTACATAATGTGTTACATTGTTACATTAATTTTAGTGATACGGATCACGGAAGATTAAATTATTGATCCTTTGTAACTAAAAGTACACCATTCACGACCTAGATGGAAATGAACAATCCATCATGAAAGGTTGAAGTGTAAGACTCAATTGACTTGTCTTGACCAAAGATTACACTAGTGCATGGTGATGACCGAATAGGACCTCTGAGAAGGACAAATTCTTGATAACCGAACAAGGAAGAATTAGATTAAAAATTGGTTCGTTATTTCTTAATCTTCGTTCCTTAAATAGGATAACATGTGATTGGTAATTATTGCTTTGACTTATCATGGGTAAGAATCAATTGAGATTCAATACTTTTTATCTTGGACAATATTATTGGTCAAAATGTGATTGCTAAGATTTATCTACGGAGAATATTTGTGCACGCTTTGTTCGACGATTTTCTTGGGAGGTTCATAAGATTTATCATACCAAATCTTGCAAGAGGAATTAGTTTCCGGTATGGATAATAATGTTGAACCGATTTCCTTGACCAAGGACAAAAGATATTAATTAACGGAAAACTATTTGATGGCTTGAATTAATTAATGGGCTAGAATAATCTTAAACACGAGAAATAATAACCAAGGAGCCATATTGGCGTAATATGGGTTAAGATGGATAGTCTGATATTAATTATGTAGTGGGATTAATTAATATTTATGGGCTTGAATAATATTATGGCTCAATATTGATAATTCAAGATCCATTGGAAGGTTCAATCTTAATTCTCCTAAAAGGCTCCAGTGAGTAGCCCAACATATAGTCCAATAACTTGAAAAAAGGTGTTTAAAATAAAATAAATATTGTTGCTTATTTTTCCTCATTATTTTCAAAATTTATGGATAAAATGGGAGAAATATTTTCTTTGAATTTTGTTATGGAATGAAGATATGTATTCTTGGAATACAAGATTATCTCATTAAATTCAAGAAATCTCCCCACTTGGTTATTCATGAAGATAATTTTGAAAATTTTTGAAATATAAGGGCAAAAAAAGATTTTCTTGATTTTCTTGAAAAGATATTATGGAATATATGTATTTCTTGAAATACCAAGAATATCTCATAAATTTAAAAAGATCCAAATCTTGGAATCTTGCCTATTATTTTGAAAATATCCCATAACAAAAAGTAGGTGGGATTTTGTGGAATATTATAATTATGGGAAAAAGAATATAGGAGATATATTCAAGATTTCTTGGAGATCAAGAAAAGATTTTCCCACATTATTTTCTACCCAAAATTTTGACCACCTATGCTCTATAAATAGGGGATGACTCTTTCATTCCCAATTACAATTTCATGTCTTTGGAAAAATTAGTAAATCCATAAAGGTGGTGCAACATAATTTATTTTCCTTTTGTTAATTATTCACAAGTGTCCTACCACCGGATAGTGAACAAGGATTAAGGGAATACTTGGGAAGTTTTTTTGGTTAGTCTAATCGGCCCAAACCATTGTCGGTCCCAAGAAATGCGTTACGTAAACTCGTAAATTCGCGTATCGTAAATTTCGTGAATTAATTATATGCATGATTTGTTGTTGGATTAATATTTGAATTAATATAGGATTAATTCATGCTAGTAATAATTATAAGAATTAAATTTGTATTTAAATATTCATTAGAATAGATAGATGCAACTTATTCCCCAATGAATGAAACTCATGAACAATTAACAAAAGGGAAAAAATTTTTTATTGCACCACCTTTGTGGATTTACTAATTTTTCCAAAGACATGGAAATTGTCTTGGGAATGAAACACTCATCCCCTATTTATAGAGGTGTTGGTTAAGATTTTAGTGATAAAATAATAGGGAAAATTTTTTCTCGATCTTCAAAAAAATCTTGAATATTTCTCATATATTCTTTTCTCCATAATTAAAATATTCACAAAAATAAACTCTCCTTGTTATGGAATTTTTCAAAAAAAATAAGGATCAAGATTCATCTAGATTTGGATGTTCTTTATTTATGTAATTTAATCTTGTGATTTATCACTAAATTAACTACAATGTAACACATAATATTTATTGAAAGAAAATCAAGAAATATATTAAATTTCTTGATATTTAAAATTTAAAAAATTTATTTAAATAACCAAGTGGGAATTTCTTATTTTAATTTTGATTATAACAAAAGTAAAATCATACTTTCCACTATAATTCAACAATCTCCCCTTTTATTTATGATCAAAGTATGAAAAAAAGTATACAACATCATTGTCTCAAAGTAAACTTTTTTTTTTACTTTACGTGACATCTAATGTCACCCTTATCTAACCTAATAATGTCTTCCCACTTATACTTAAAAGCAGATCAAAATATTGTATTACTAACGGTCTTTCGTGACACCCATTCCTTCCACATGTCTCAGAATGTATTCTCGAGTGGGGCAAACCCTTTGTGAATGGATTTGCTAGGTTGTCTTGTGACGCGATCTTTGCCAATTCTATATCTCATCTCTTAACGATTTCTCGGTATAAGATGGTATTTCCTTTCAATGTGTTTCTTGGGTCTTGTGGGCTCTTGGTTCTCTTGAATTTGCAATGATTCTCAATGTATTGTCACACTAAACAATGATTGTCTTTGGGCAAATTGAACTACATCCAAGTCCTTTAGGAAGTTCTTGAGCCAAACAATGATTTTCTTTCGATGCCTCGCAGTTAACCTACATATTTGGCCTTCCATGGTAGAATCATTGATGCATTTACGCTTAACACTTCTCCATGTCATGGCTCCTTCCCCATGCAAAACACACTAGGAGGTAGATTTTTCGAATCTAAGTCCGATTGGAAATCCGAGTCCGTGTGGCCGATGGGGATTAGATTATCTCGATCGATAAACCAACATTCTATCTCGAAGTTCTTTTCAGATACTTGAAGAATGTTTTTTAATCGCCAAATCAATGTTCTTTTCCCACAAGTTACTTTGATATCTTGCCACCATTCCAACGACAAAGCAGATATCTCGGTCTACAAAGCACAACATTGCATACATAATCTCTCCAACAACCGAAGCGTAAAAAATGTCTTTCGTCATCTATCTCTTTTTTGTCTTAGGAAAATTTCCTTGGATAGATGGATTCCATGTCCGAAAAGGTACGGGCCTTTCTTGGAATATCATCGTCGTTTCAAGACAATGTCTATGTATGAAGCTTTGCGATAAACTATCATCCTTTTCTTGCGATCTCGAGTGATCTTGATCCCAAGGATGTGCCCAATTTCCCTAAGTCCTTCATATCAAATTGTTTTGAAAAGCCATGCCCTTACGCCCGATAACACCTTTACATCGTTCCCGGCGAGCGGATTGTTGTCTCACGTAAAGTACTAAGAATACCAATGCGATTCCGACACGCTTTTTGTACACACAACTTTCGAACTCGTTTGATCAAACCCATAAGACTTTATAACATGATCAAAACATTGGTTCCAAACTCTGGATGCTTGTTTGAGTCCGTAAATGGACTTCTTGAGCTTACAAACTAGGTGTTCTTGGCCTTTTTCAATGAAGCCTCGGGCCTTGCATATATTTTTTCATATAGATTTCTTCAGGAAAGATCTGACATCCATTTGCGTTAAGGAAAAGTCGAGATCTTGACATCCATTCGGATGGATGGAGATCCGATCTTTAAAAAAGTTTCATCATACGATCCTCCTTCTTTCGAAGTATAACCTTTAAGCCTTGCCTTGCCTTGAAGGTTTCCACCTTCCCGTCCGGTCCTCTTTTCTCTTGTATACCCACTTGCAACCAATGAGTTTGACCCCATTAAGTGGTTCGACTAGCTCCCCTACTCTGTTATGATCCATAGAACCCATTTCGGCTTTTCATTGTTGTTTTTGCAAGAAATCCTTATCTTGGATTGCCTCGTCATATGTCCATGGGTCTCGATTGCTTGTTTTGTCCGGGAATCAAGTCCGAGGACTCTCCTATCCCCATGAATTTATCGGGTTGTCTCACAACCCTCCCACTACGACGAGGTTCCTTGGGTTGTGAAAGTTTGTCGTTTGGTATGTCATCTTATCACGATTGGCAATGAGGTTAGCTCCCCTTAGCTCATTTAAGGTAATCTCACTGGGTCTTCTTTTGTTCATATAGTCTTCTTCCAAAAATCTAAAGTGGGTGCTTATTACCACCTTTTGATCTTCTGGGACCATAGAACATACAACCTTTTGTTCCCTCGGGGTATTCTACAAACAACCTTAATTCGATAGAGGATCAAATTTTTTCTATGGCTTCCTTGTCCAACACGTGGGCGGACACCCCAAATTTTATGTGTCTCAAAGCGGAGCAAGGCCGGGTCCACAATTCTTTGGGAGTTTTGGGAACCGATTTGGATGGCACCAAGTTCAGAATATAAGCGTTGATTTCAAGGCATGACCAAGGCGACTTGGGAAGATCGATAACTCATCATAGATCTAACCATTTCCAAAAGAGTTATGTTTTTCGCTCTGCAACCCCGTTTTTGTTTAGGGGGGGTGCGATTAGGTGGGGATATAATCACTTCATCGACAAGTAGTTCAAAAACTCATCGAGGTACTCACCTCCACGATTGGATCGTAGAGACTTGATCGTTTTTCCTATGATTCTCTGCTTGAGCCTTAAATTCTTTGAATTTGTCAAAGGTCTCAAATTTATGCTTTATAAGGAAAATATAGTCGTACCTTGAGTAGTCATCAATAAAAGTGACGAAATACTCACAACCTCCTCTTGCTTTGGTTGACATTGGACCCACATCGTCTGTGTGAGCGATTTCTAACACTTCTTTGGCTCTATTCCCTTGGCTCCGAATGCCCTCTTGGTCATTTTACCCCTCCAAACATGATTCAAGGTTGGAATTGGTTCAACTTGGAGAGACTCGGTGAAACATCTTCTACCAACCTTTGGATCCTCTTTTGATTAATATGTCCCAATCTTAGATGCCATGGAAGTGTTTAGTTCGCGTCGATGAAGCGTTTTTTTTTTATCGAAAATAATTGATGTGTTATAGGATGCATTTTCGTGAGTGGTGTACTGATTAATTGTATAGAGATTGTCTATCAATGTCCCATAACATATACACTCATCATTTCAAGAAATGATGTCATTCTTATTAAAAAAAACTAAGTATCCATTCGCAAATTTAGAAACCGAAAGTGAATTCTTTTCAAAAGCGGGAAACATAAAACGTCTCTTAAAATTAAAACTCTATTTTAAAAAAGGCAGGTGCTTCTCCCATTGATTAAATTTGCCACTCTCGTAGCATCGCCCTAGTGTGATGAGGATCTCACTCCCACTAAGTTCTTAGGGTCGCTTTTGAACCCGTAAAACAAACATGATCGATGGATCCCGTATCAACTACTTACGAATGAAGTATCGCGCTAAACAAGTTTCAACAACTAGTGTGTGAGAATTACCTTCCTTTCCGCCCTTTTGGGGTTGGAACATGCAAACCTCCATTGTCCTTACCGTTGTTGAAGCACTTCCTCTTTGGATTTTCCTTGACACCACAAGCATTCCTCATCTTACCATTGCCCTTGGCAACAATTGAGTTTTATTGCTTATGGCTTTTGGTTCTCTTCTTCTTCTTGCCATCCCTTGGCACAGAAAATGAAGATGGACCACTTAATAAATCAAAAGCTTGAGTTTGGTGCCCCATCAACATCTCTGCCGAGACAAAGCTTGCAACAAATCGGCTAAGCGAGGCCAAAATGCTCAAAAACTTTTGGGCGAGAGTGAAGTACCAAATTCATCCGAGTCTCAGATTATAATCTGCGCTTTCGGAACCTCAAGTTTGTTGAGATGGGCCATCAATTTTGAGGACATAATCCCTACGAGTTTGCCCTCCACCATTTTCAACGGCGTCATCTCTAAGGTGATCGACGAGTCCAAAGCATTTTGATTCGTCGGTTGGCTCATCGATTTTGGTGTGTCAAGAATCCACTTGTGCTTTTTGTGCGATTAGGACAATTATAATTTTTCGTTTCCAATCAATATAGTTTCATACTTATTCTATTGACTTTAAGTATAATAGTAGTGGATTAAAAAGGTTACGACATCTTTGAATGAAATAAATAATAATATGCATAAGCACAAATATATCACAAGGTTTGATCACGTGTTTCATATTAAAATCTCAAAAAAAATATGAACATCATCGACCAACATCTCAAAACAGTTTAAATAATAAGCCACGTGGGGTGGGTCATTATTTAAACACATTCAACGAGTTATAAACAAGAACATTTATAAACCTTTAATAACTAGATTAATAGTTGGCTCCCACTTGACCAATATAAAATTGACAGGGACTTCGGGAAAGTATATGCATATCAATTTTATACCTAAATAATAACCATGATTAAATCTGTAATTATTATTTAAGCTTTGAGCGAGCCTCGTGGGGAGGATCATAAATCCCCACTAGTAATAATCCATTTGGAATTTATTCATGTGAAAGTTATCTTTTGACCGTCCGTGGGGTGAATTTCTCCAAAAGAATTCACAAATAAATAAATCATGGAGGTCAAAATTAATTCAATTTTATTATCCGGAATAAAATTATCAATTAATTGTTTAAGCATACTTAGTAATTTTTGAAAGTGAGATTTTTCAAAAATATTTTTCTCATGCATCATAAATTTAAACACAATTAAATAAGCATAAAATAATGCATAAACATCAAAACAAAAAATAAACATATTGGGCACATTTATCAATTGTCATGGTTAATTTTTATCATCTTGATCTTGAAATCGTCTTTATAGCCATTAGATTCGTCAGCTCCCTTGACGTCTTAAAAAATGCTGTATCGAAGCCATGTCATCGGCATTTCGCGGGTTGGAGTGCCCTTTGCTTACTCCTCCGGCCGTGTCGAGGTGGGCGTCCGTCTTTGTAGCGTCTAAAGCGCCCGGCCTTGTCGCTGCGGAGGCGTGTCACGTTCGGCGACCCTCGGCGATCTCTCTGCGACCTTTGAGCATTCATTGCCGAAACACCATGTATCGCCCCTTGTTGAATCCGCCTCGCGTACCGCCCTCGCCGCCTCCATTGCATCGTGGCGTGCCTGCCATCTGCCGCCGTCGTCTGTGATCTTCGGTAGCCTTGCGTCTGCAAATCCGTGGCGCTCGTCCCTAAACTTTCGCCGCCGCGCCCGCCGGTTAAGAATCCGTTCGTCTTTAATTCATCGTCTTCGTCTTGGCTCACGATCCGCTTTTAATTTATTTACAAAAAATAAATAAACCTAGATCTGAACTGATACATTACATTGATCAAATCAAATAAATCTAATCTCTTCATGGATTTTTATCCCAGGCAAAAGCAATTGAGCGAATAGAATTAAAAACCACAATTTATATGCATGCATAAATAAACACATTAAATTCCATGACAATTGGATACTCGCAAAAAAAGATCATGATTCTACTATCAATTTTAAATTTAATGAAAACAAATTAAATTACAATTTAAAATTGAGCGAAACCTAGGCTCTACGATGCGATTGATGGGAATTATTTTTGCGGATCTATTCGGGATGAATATTTAAATACAAATTTAATTCTAACAATTATTACTAGCATGAATTAATCTATATTAATTCAAATAATAATTCAACAACAAATCATGCATATAAGCAGTTCACATAAATCCTACGCATGCGAGAATTACTACGGGTTTTCGTGAACTAACCTCTTGGAGTGGCAATGGTCTCGATTGATAAGAACACCAAAAAAGCCTTCCCAAGTATTCACTAGTCTTGCTCGTCAATCCGGTGGAAGGAAACGAACAATTAACAATTAAGGGAAAATAAAAATTTGTCAGACCAGCTTTTTGTGGATTTACTAATTTTTTCGGCACATGGAATTGTCTTGGGAATGAAACACTCATCCCCCTATTTATAGAGGGTGTTGTCGAATTTTTAGTGATAAAATAATATGGAAAATCTTTTCTTGATCTCAAAAAAAATCTTGAATATTTCTCATATATTCTTTTCTACATAATTAAAATATTCACAAAAATCTCAACTCATCTCTTTATGGAATTTTCAAAAAAAATAAGGATCAAGATTCCAAGATTTGGATCTTCTTGAATTTATGTGATATCTTGTATTTCAAAAATACATATCTTCCATAATATCTTCAAAGAAAATCAAGAAAATCTTTCTTTCCTTATTCTTTGAAAATTTGAAAATCTCTATATAAATAACCAAGTGGGAGATTTCTTGAATTTAATGAGATAATCTTGTATTCGAGAATACATATCTTCGTTCCATAACAAAATTCAAAGAAAATCTTTCTCCTATTTTTATTTATGATTTTGAAAAATATGAGAAAAAAATAAGCAACAAAATTTATTTTATTTTTAAACACCTTTTTTAGGTTATTGGACTTTTATATTTGAAATTTCTTGGGGGGCCTTTATGAGAATTAAGATTGGATCTTCCAATGGATCTTGAATTATCAATATTGAGCCACAATATTATTCAAGTCCATAAATATTAATTAATCCCACTACATAATTAATGACAGACTATCCATCTTAACCCATATTACGATTAATATGGCTTAAGTTATTATTTCTGCGTGTTTAAGATTATCTAGCCCATTAATTAATTCAAGCCCACTAAAAATAGCTTTTCATTAATTAATATATTTTATCCTTGGTTAAGGGAACAATTCAACATTATTATCCATCACAGGAAACAAATTTCACTTGCAAGATTTGGTATGATAAATCTTATATGAACCTCGAGAACCGTCGAACAAAGCGTGCTTTTTACGATTCTCGTATTAAATCTTAGAATCGATGTGACCAATAATATTGCCCAAGATATAAAGTATTGAATGTTCTTGATTCTCTACCCGTAATAAGTCAAAGCAATAATTCTTAAGGCCACACACAATCCTATTTAAGGGGCGGAGATTAAGAAATAACCTTAACCGAGGTCTAATTCTTCCTAGTTGGGTTCGAAGAATTTATCCTCACGTAGGGTCTCTTGAAGGCATCGGTCATGCCTTTAGTATAATCTCTTGGTCAAGACAAACCAATCGAGGTCTTACACTTCAACCTTTCGATGGATTGTTCATTTCCATCTAGGGTCGTGAATGGTGTACTTTTTAGTTACAAGGGGTATTAATTTAATCTTACGTGATGCGATATCACTAAATTAACTACAATGTAACACGTCTTATTTATTGAGCAGTTATCACGATAAATATATGTAACATTCGATGATATTTAAAGCATCAGTGATAAACAATTTATTTCAGTAAATAAGTCCGAAATTCAGTTTTGATTATACAAAGTAAAAGCATATTTTTCAGTATAATCCCAACACTGATAATATAGTACAAAATGATAATGATTTGAGAAGATCTTCGAGGACAAGACATGTTCCTGTTTACTTGGATGTTTAGAGAACAAATTTACCACCTTCTTTAATTCCACTATTTCTGGTGTTTATAATCCCACAATTGTTTCTGATGTTTATAAACCCACCTGATATCCTATTTCTGATCATTTATCCATTTACAAACCCACAAAATGTATTCTCACGTATTTAATTTGGAAGATCATTTTACCAAAACATTGAGTGTTCATGTACACACTAGACATTTGATGGTCTAGGGGTTAGACATGTAGGTGATTGACTCTAGTCCAAGTGGGAGATTGTTAGTGTTAGTGTCCTAGAGACAATCTATTGTAAGGACATAATACTCGATGATATTCAGTTTGATTTAATATTATAGTTCACTTAACATTAATGTATGACAATACACTTGTTTGAATATTATGTTTGATTGTTTGCATTTATTCATACAAGTGTTCCCATGAGTCATTGCTATCATTGAGGTTGTGAGAACTCAGATGACTTAAGCATGATTCTCAAATAGCCCCGATCAAGGATCATCAAGAATGGGATATTGATGATGCAATGGAGATTGATGTGCGATCTGCATGATACTCTTAGAGAGTGTAGTAAGATCTCACTTACTACGAGATACTAGGTATCTCATGATGGATGCATAAATACCTTAGAGGGTATTGATATACCCATCCGAGAAACCGTTTGATGTAGAGAGAAAAGATCAAAGATGGATTAATCAAGATCATTCAAGTGCCTACATTACCCAATCTTGCAGACATCATGACAAAGCCCTTACCACCAACACTTTTTCAGAGTTTCAAGGACAAAATGAGAATGGTTAATATCCATTCACATTTGGTGTGTGGGGGGTAATAAGATCAAATAAAGTCTTTTATTTGATTTTTTGTAACTTGTATTAGTTGTAACAAGAAAAGGTATTAGTTGTACTGAGATACAATATCAGTTGCTGAAGGAAATAGTCACAAACAGGTTTATATTAATTAGTTTAAGTCAGTCAATACTTCTTTGACTGATTACAGCTAAGTTAGTTATCAACCGTTAGTCTTTTCATCTCTTTAAATTAGAACTTCTTCACTTTGTAACTTCACTTTTCAATCAATAGAGAAAATCCAGTTTACAGTTTTCATCATGAATTCTCATGGAATTATCAAAGAAGAAGCCCATTTATCTCTCTAATTTGATTTAGACTATTGTTTTACAATATTACTATGATTTATGATTTATTCAGTGTCATTCTTGAACAAACATCGGACCCCTTTGGAAAAGAAAGAAGAACAGAAGATATAATAAGTGGAAATAGAAAGTGAGCAGCTTTTGAATTCTTGTAGAGTTTCAATATCTATATTTGACCTACAACTTAATTTGCCATGCAATATTTATTAGTTTTTCTTTCCAATCTTTAAACGAATTTCACCCTTTATCATTGTAAAGGTTTACAGCCCACTGGATTTATTCAAATAGCCCAAATATTATTTTGACCCATGACTTGTTACATACATGTCCGTGCATCAATGTTGGGCCCATTACTGGTAGAGTGGGCCGTTACCTCTCCACACACTGAAAATAATATAAAATAGAGTGATTTTGTATAATATTTTTGACATTATTTCAAACTGAATATATATATATATATATATATATATATATATATATATATATATACTCCTTTAAAATATAATTGGATTGGGCTTTCATAAGCAAATAAATATTGACTTTTGGAATGTAATAACTAATAAGCAACTTTTAAATTAAATTTACATGTATCGTTATATAATATTGTATAAGATAAATATTTATATTCATCAATTGCACTTTGCAATTCAAGTGCATTTTTAAAATAATATTCATTATTTCACTAAAATATATTATAGTTAGTTGGTAAATATATATTAATAGTTTTCATTAATAATGTTAATTATTTTCATTGAATGAAAGTATTAATTATACACTAATTGTACGATACATGTTACTAATTTTGAATTTGGTTTCAACTCCTCCTGATTTAGGCATATGATTCTGGTAGCTTGTGATGAAACTTAATTTCAAATTGAATTACATCCTATTACTAGATGTTGCATCTTAATTTCAAATCGAGAAGTGCTACATGTGTGTTTTTAGATTTGTGGACTAAATGTATATGAGACCTTATAAATGTTAATATGTTTTATACAAAAAGTGATTTGTACAAGCTAATTAATGCAATACTTAATTATTACAAATTTTAGAGTTAAATGTATCACTTTTAGCAAGAAAACATATCATTTTCCGCTCATAACATTACCATTTCTAAATTAATTTCAACACTTTTGAAAAATTAAGTTAGTCTCAATCAATATACATAAATTATCACGAGGTTTTCGAAAAAAATTCAATATCAATACCGATATAGCAACCTAAAAACCAAATTATTACTGATAACACTGACCTGCTCATGTGGCTAGCAAAAAATAAATTTCCAGCTCAATATTATCGGACGACATTTATTATATAAACATTTTAAGAGGTTAAAACAACGCCTAAAAAGACCCTTGAAATATAGGAGTAATGCTTTTAGTAAATGTTTTTCAAAATCATTTTATATTCATGATTGACTACTACAATTACCTTGGCTTTATTCTTATTATCATTTCAGTTAAATTTTTTAAAACAAGCACCCTAAATAAGGCAAACTCTAAACTAAATAAGTTTTTATGTCTCTGAAACTTGTTTTTAATTCATGGTCATATGAACCTGTTTATGATATGATACAGATCAAGTTTAATGGATTAAAAAAAATATATTGTTTATTTGGTTAAAAGGGTTGATAATCTAGTTGCTCATGATCTACTAATGAATTTTTCCTTTTAAATCTCTTTATTTTGGGGGCTTGAATGCATTAATTGTTGATTCTTCTTGATCAATAAAATGCATTCGTGTAATTTGATGATTTTTATTTTTTTATTTTTATCAGTAAAGATGTATTTTATAGCAGAAATGAAAAATATTATAGTTAGCTAACTTAAATAGAACTTTCAACTTTCTTACCCACAAGCTTGGTCCGACGATGGATCATATAGTTACATCATTCAAGTTAATGATTCTCGTCTGCCACCTTCACTTCTAATTTTTGAAAAAAGTTATAAAAATTGAGCATAAGTTTAGAGTTAAAAAATATTTTTAGTCCCGTACTTTTAACTATTTTCACAAAGAATTAATGACTCTCCACTATAAAATTTCTAACAAAAAGATTTTAAGGTACAAAGTATCTTTAAAGTGACTCTAAGATACAATTTGTACCAAAAATACCCATTATCTCATTTTTATATGTATTTATAATTTTATATTTTTATTTTGACCAAGTATACATTTTGGGAAAGTACATATTATTTTGGAAAAGTGCAGATTTGAAATACAAATTTTATAAAATCTAAAATTTAAATTAAATTATATAAAAAATTGCAACTAATAAAAAGTGGAATAAAAAAAAAGGCGAAAGTCTGAAAAAATAAAAAAAGCGCACTCCAAAATTGGTCTAGTAGTGCATAAAACTAAAAAAATTGCACTCAAAAAAAAGCGTCAGTAAAGAAAAAAACGTGTTAGAAGAAAAGCGTGTCGAAAGGCAAGTTAGACTTTTTTACCATATTTTTGTACCTTAGAATCAAAATAAAATTCTTTTGTCTTTAAAGTCACTTGGGAAATAACTTTGTACCTTAGAGTCATTTCACCTTTACTTAAATTATCTCAAGAAAAGTTAAAAGTAAAGTTAATTCTAGTCTTATAACTTTGTACAATGCTCATATTTTATATTCCGTTTTTTGAAAACATCATCGTTTATAACACGACTTGGGACAATTTTAAGAAAAAAGGTGAAAATTATGAAACAAAAAATGAGCAAAAAAAATTACATTATTTTGCAAAAAATGAGGTGTAAGTTGAGCAATTTACAAAATAAAGGGATTAAATTGATTTTTTATTTATTTTTTATTTTTTTTTAGGACAACTTGCGAAAAAGTAGAAAAATTATGAAAATAAAAATGTTTTTAACCCGAACTTTTAAAAACAAGTTAGATTTTTTTTTTTATATCCTTTATTTAAATGCACATGAGTATAATTAATTAGTAGATCTAACCGGTGTAGATATTGACAACTTTTTTTCCTTTTTTGAAGGGAACAGAGAAGTTCTTGGTTAACTAATAAAAGTGGAAGAGATCGATTGGTTATAATTTCGTTATGCCCTCCGCTTTTAATTGGAAGAATTCTCATGTGAAACATTTATTTTGCCACGATATCATTCAATTTCAAAGATAATGTTCCATTATGTATTTCTTAGTCTACATTAATAACACGTGAAATGGATGAGATATATCCAATAGACTACATAATTCTGAATCTATGTGTTAAAGATTCGGGAGGTGGAATAAACTCTAGAATAAAAAAAGTAGCAGAGGAGGTGGGTGATTTCTTTTTTTTAGTATTGCAATATATACCTGTTAGAAAAATGGTGTTGCGTGCTTAGACGAAGATGATGCAGACTCAATAAAAAAATTGAGGCAAGAGTTGGACTCTCTTTCCGTAAGACGATATTGCCCCGTACTCTGGTGCAATACAGTATCAATGGCAATCGTCCCCAAAATACAACAACTTTAGAACTTCACGATCGTTGCACTCTGAATTGAAAGCTATCACGAACGAACTGAAGTATCGAAACTTTCTTGACCGACTACTAATGCAGAAAAATAGATTGCTAGTATGCTTTTGTATACAGATTGTTGTTTGATTTTGGATGGAAGAAATCCACAGGGATTTAATTTATAGGAGTTGAAGAGTTGTGGGGCCTTCTGGTGAATAGGTGCAACTAGGAGTTGAAGAGTTGTGGGGCCTTCTGGTGAATAGGTGCAACTTTTTGGACAGGACGTGCAAAGTGCACCTCTAAAGCGCCCAATGCGACAATTTCGACGTGCGACGTGCCCGTACGGGTGAGGTCAATAGACTCTTTTGGGTTAGCCCGCACCACCACATAGACTTTAGTCAAATTGATTTTCCATACCACAAGTCTATTAATAAGAAATGAAGTTTCTTCCTAATTTTTCAATGTGGGATAGAAGGGATTTCCATTCCTCCCCAACAATTTCCTCTTCAATTTTTTCATAACAAATTGTCAACTTCACGTATTAATATCTCATTCACCCGAAATTGGTTTTGAACATATTACATCAAATTAATCTATTCAAAACGTATATTATGAATTTGCAACTTGTTTCCATTTTTCACAAATGAATCATCATCTAAAAATCTGGTCAACATTGGGTCAACACCCAATTCCACACCCAATTTCCAATAATACCTACACAACAATATATATGTGAATCAAGGTAATGACTAATGAAGTACTATATTATAAAAAATAAAATGTCATTTCAGTATAGCTACATATACAGTTTCTGATCAATTAAGGAGGTTATATAGTCCGGTTCTTTTTTTTTTTTTGGTTAAAACTTCTGTACTTGAACCCACTCCATTTCTTTTCCTCTATATCCTCTCCTTTCCCCTTTTCTTATTCTCTTCTATTTTAAACTTTTTTTCCTAAATAAAATTGAGTTGCAAGGTACAATTTGGCGCACACAATTACAACTCCAAATTAGACAAATTCTCATGTGCACAATTTTTTATTTTTTTTTAAATTTCAATTTTTTACTCGGCCCGACTGATTTATGGTTCACCCAACCCGAATGGGTTTAGATTTTTTTTCGGGTTTTATTTTGTGTTTTTGTTTTTAATCGTCCGACCTAATCAAACCCGATTGAACCGAACCCAAATAGTTATGGGTTCTCGCCCAACCAGAGAGACGGACACACGCATATTTTTCTAGGTGGGGGGCAAGTGCCCTAATTTTTTTTTATTACTATGCATTTTTTATATGAGTTTATATATACATGTTGTTGTTTCAGCCTTTGGATGTTGCTTAGCTGGAGTTGGTCATGTCTTTGTATTATTAGGCTGTAAGTTCTGGGTTGGAACCAGTAACTAGGATCGTCCTTGCACCTTTCGAATGGTTAATGGTTTAAATTTAGAATTTATGGTTCATCTAAATTAAAATTGAATATAATAGACCAAAATGCGCTTGAGTGATTGATCTTGTACAAACATCACTCTCCAAATTAAATAAGATATACTCTTCAATGTTTGTACGACTTTTTCAGGTTTTTCTGTTTAATTAGTGCATTTTAGGCCAAAAGGCTTTTAATGAGGCAAACTGTTTTACAACTCATGGACTTTTGAACATTTTCAGTCATTTAATTCTCGATCCTATTGGACAATTTCATTTCTCTGCATTATGATCCACTGCTAATTGTTTGATTATTATATCAATCCAGTAATTAAGTATAGATCAATGAGTTTCAATTGGGCCCTGAAGGCTAGAATATATATATATATATATATATATATATATATATATATATATATATATATATTCTTTTAATAGGACGGTCTTGTGTTAGACAAATCTAAATTAAATGTACTTTTAATCAGTTTCACATTTCTATCCAGTATCAACTATCTCTTCCCTTTTTTTTTTCTTTTTTTTTGTTTGTTTAATAGTTAACACATTATGATCGGCTCTCAAAATAGTGCCTTGTAAAAATTAGGAGAGATCATGTATGAGACATTACCATCTCGTGAGACGTACGTAACTCCTAATTATAACTTAGAAACATAATTTTGATGATAAAATTGTTATGTAAGAACCGCAAACAACTTTATTGATTAAATTTATGAGTAGGTTATGTGTGAACCACTAAAATATAGTACTCTCCATGTTTCAAACTCGTTTGTACATTTACTATTTGACTCGTGTTTTAGCGAGCGAGTTGTTTATTAATATTTAAAATGATAAATAGATTTTTAAGAAGAAGTGCTTATAGGCATGATAATGCTACCCCTCATTTATCCTACATTGTCTTAAAATCCACTTTAATATTTTATATACTATAAACAACTCTCACCGATAAAACAATTCATAAAATGAAATGCAGCCAATCAAGTTCAAACAGAGGACTATAATTATTTTGTATATTAAAATTGTTACCTCCAATTGTTAAAAGGTATTCTCCCCATCCTTTTTTGTTTAATTACATATTTATCCTAAAAGCCTGTTTCTTATTTAAATATTAAATAATATTTCTTTAAATGATAACAAAATAATTTTATCTTTTTTTACAAAACATTTTCAAACATTTCAATATTACAACATATGTCATTACTTTTCAATTTTCACACATTAAAGTCAACTTTAACTCTTTTAATTTACAAAAAAACATTAGTTTACCATTCAATCCTCATCAGAAATAAATTTTTTTTATCCCTTTTAATACTAATAAATAACTTCAACATTAATAAAACTCAAGAATAGATCTTTTGAGCAAAGCAAATACATCATGCAACTTAAATAAATTTTTTGGAACATGCAATTTTTTTTTTCAAAATATTTAATTTGTTTAAAAAACACTTGAATTACACTAGGCATATGATGTATATAAAACGTGGGATTAAATTCTAAATGGTCCCATAGCTTTTCACCTTTTTTGATTTAGTCCCATAATTATTTTTTGGAATGATTTAGTCCCATAATTATTAAAATTTGTCAATTTTTCATCCCATAACTATTTTTTTTTTGGAATGACTTAGTCCCATAACTTTTAGAATTGCTCAATTTTTGTGCCTCTAACTTTTTTTCTAGAATGATTTAGTCCGTAATTATTAGAATTACTCATTTTTATTCTATTTTGCAGGAAATGCCTGTAAGCTAAAACATTGTTTCACCAACATATCGAGGCATGTCGGATTCCTGTTTCGTGTTTTTAGTAACCGATTTGCACATTTAACACACTTGTCAATTAAATGAAATACACACCATTAATTAACAAAAGAAAAATTAGTGAAATAAATCTTAAAGAAAGGGGGCGAGATTAAATCCCCCCCAATTCTCTAAAATCGGATACTTCCCCAATATCCATCCCTAAATCCGTGAGAACTCAATTTGATATTTAAATTGTATCAAATAAGTTCCTAAGAATACGAGCCTCACCCGAATTTCCAATTTATAGTTGCAACATGATCACCCTTAGTTAAATAATGTTGTTTTAGGTAATTTCGATAAAATTGGACTGAAATTGAACAATTTTTTAATTATGGGACTAAAATTATTCCAAAAAATAATTCGGAGACGTAAATTGAACAATTTTAATAGTTATAAGACTAAATCAAAAAAAGATAAAAAATTATGGAACCATTTAAGATTTAATCTCTATAATTAAAACTTTGTCATAACCTAAATGTACGGTTAAAAAAAAGGTTCAAGAATAATTAAAAAATAAATAAATTAAGAATGGAAAAGAAAGTACGTAAGGAATTAAATAGGAAAAGGAAAGATCGAAGAAGATTTTTTTCAGTACAAATTGATCATGAGGGTCAAACCATGACACAAGGCTCCATGTAACTAACATCTGATCAATCATCCTACACCTAAAAATTGTCATTCAGTAACTTATCATATATATTGTCATTAATAAATATTTCCAGCAAGATTTGAATCCTCAAATCAGCTGTGGTATATTCTCTGTTACTATTGCTGGGAAACTAAATCTGACTTATATATTCAATGTGTGCTCGTGTGAGTTCTTATTCAATTTAATTATTTTAAAAACTTAAACAATTTCCAGCTTTTTATATATGATACATTTTGATTAATTAACAAACATTTGAGAAACCCAGGGTTTAATTACATACACCTCGAAGAAGCCCTGCAAAAAATTGGTATGTAATTCAAACCAGACAATCTCAGCATATTAACACCCCAACAATCCCTTTAATTTAACACCCCAAACAATCCCTAATTTAACAAATTTGCATAAAAAAAGAAAAAAAAAAAAAAAAAGGAGGAAGGTGGCGGAGGGAATGATGGACACGGGCGTGGGTCGTGACGGCGCGTGGTCACGCGGTGATGGTTCGGGCGACGACATGCGTATTGAAGAAACGTGGTAAGAGAGCTGGTGGAGGGGAGGTCAAGGCGACGGGGGAGGCGGAAAGAGAAGGGGAAAAGGGGAGGCGGGAGGCTTGGGAGAGGGCGGCAGGAGGAGGAGGCGTAGAGAGGGGAGGCGTGGAGAGGGGGAGAGGGGAGAAGGGTGAGAAGGGGAAAAGGGAGGGAGGCGATAGGGAGACGGGTGAGGGGGGGGGAGTAAAAGAGGCTGACAAGTAGAAGGGGGAGAGGGGAGAAGGAGAAGGGATTAGGGTTTGTGTGTGTATAGATTAGTGTATATGTATTAGTGTATATATATATATAATATAATTATTATTTATTTTTAAAAAAATATATGAAATTGAATATAGGATTTTGGTATCTAAAATATTTCGGTCTAGAATATACGAAAATATTCGGTATCCGAATATATTTATATAATTTAATATTTTCGTATATCGCCAGATACCGGGGTCCTATTTTCATGCAGATTACCCGTGCAGAAATTTTCGACACGATATCATACTGCATCGAAAATTTCGGCATGCCTAAAATTGATAAATTGATATTTTTCGGTAATGCGGTAAGTCGTGATATCAAGAGATTCATTATTTATCCACCCCTACCTCTACAGCGACCTGCAACATATAAAGGAAGAGAAGGATATACGATTTAATTTGTTCAGTTCCAGGTAATTAATTATAATCACCGAATTCCATTTAATTTGTTCTCTTTAATTTTCTTAGATTTATTTCCGACCTATGAAGTGGCTTTTGAGGTGAATGCTAAAAAACTTTTTAGTTTTTAAATAATCACAAGATTATAGTCTTGTCTCTCCTATAAAATTTGTTCATATTATAAAATTGATATCATTATTTTTGTAAACTAAAACGTATAGCTCTAATGTAATGACATCAGTTTATAAGTATAATCAATCAGTTGATAAATGTTATAATATTAATTTATAAATGTAAATAATATATATTTCACATTATCAAAATTTCACCGAATACTACTCAACTGTGGTACGTGAAAATTCCACTTCCGACTATAATTCAAAGCTTGGAATTTTGAACTTGGTCATATCACATTAGTAGTTAATATTTGTAATTACCTAATATATATAATGAACATCACACCATTTCGAAATATTTTATAGAAAAGTAACTATCTCTTTTTATGCATTCAGAACGTAGTTGTCAGCCCAAATATGATCGCAGAAAGTTGTAGGGCTGAAACCAACTAAAAGAAAATTCAAGAAAGATATAAAAAGTACTCAAAGACGACATTAACAGAATGAGAAAATGACAACTTAATTAATTCTCCTCTTGGACCAAACCACATTCCGATAATAAATCCCCATCAATTTATGTTACGTCTATTTAGAAAAATTTCACATGTTTAATTTCGCATTGAAAAAATGGCACAACATGTCCATCATGTTAGGGTAACAATATTTACCCATTATGTTATTGTTAGGGTACCGATTTATGCCCATAATTATTAATTTTGGTAATTTATGCCAAATTTCCGCTAAGCGCTTTAGAAAATGCTGATAAAAAGGACGTAGAATTGTATGTACGGTGTACTATCGTGCAACTCAAATATATTTTTAAAACGCAAACATGTTTCCCTTGAAGTGTTTAAGTTGTTTGCATGAACTTGTTTTTACACTAATTAAATAAATTGCATATTTCAATGTAAAGAATTAGTTGAACGTTTCATTGAAACAAATTGCACGCTGTCTCAAAATTGAAGCTTTGAGTTGCATGATGCACGAGGCACGTGACCTACTTTCGAACAAGAAAAATTCTCCTAACTTGATGTGCATGTTTTGTAATCTCGTTTTTATCGAATGTTTAGCGTTTTGCCTGCAAAGGTTCACGAGAAGAATTGAGCCTAATTTTGAAAAAAAAAAAAAAAAATGACGCTTTCCTTTTTAACGATAAATTTTCAACCATCTCTAAACCATTTAGGACGGCGATTTTTCCTGGTCGCTAACCCCCGTATTTTTTGTAGTGAAAAAACTGTTCAAGCTTAGTATAATAGGATAATTCAAATTGGTAAGAATATTATTAGTTCATACTGTCATAAATTCGAGTCACTCAAAATGATGGGAAGATGTAAAAATTACTATGGAGGAAATCCAATCACAATTACAAACGTCCCCCATATTCACAACGGAGACAAATTGGTTGGTACATTTAGATTCCACTTGTGCTGGTCTTAATTGTCACAATCTCTTTACCAATTAATTCTCATATTCTTGAATTTTTCTACTTAAATAACTAATTTCTGCTTTGGTGATGATGATGTTATTTGAAGATCAGTGAGTACTATGATTATTATCCTTTCAAACTGAAATGATCATGATTTTGATGTTATTACATGATCATATATCCTTCGATCGACTGCTTTCATATCTTGAAATAACACATTGTTTCTAAATATTTTTGCACACAAGTGGCATCAAATATAGGAAAATTACAATGACAAAAGACACCTTCGAAATCTTTGTCCGATGTGTTTACTCTGTGACCATAAGGTACAAAACAAGCATGTATGTGATTGAAATGTAGTGCACGGATAAAAAGTACAGAGTACAATCAAACCAAGTGTAGATTAGATTGGAAAAAATCAAATCCTTCACAAAATTACATTACATTACATCGATATATATATCCTTAATTTTACACAGTTGAGAGATTGGAAGATGATAATTACTTAAAATGTAGCACAATAACAACATTAACAATTAATTAATCCAACACGTAGATTAGATTGGAAAACAAAATCTCTTGCACAAAATTACAATACGTCCATCCTTATACAACAGTTTGAGAGATTGAAAGATGTATGATAGCTAATTAATTAAAATTAATTAATCCTGACCTTAGTTCACCCTTCTTTCCTAGTTGTCCGAAGTGCTGCACATAGATAAACAACAAACCAATCACTTTAATTAACTCTTGATCATTAATTTATATACATGTGATACATGATTCAATTTACAACATGTACTATAACCCTTTTTTCTAATCTGCACTATGTGCAATTTTTTAGTATATACGAAATTGATCGACTGCAACCAGAACTCCATTTTTCTTTGGGTATTTTCCGACCGCACATGCCAAAAAAATGGGTAGGAAATTATACCAAAATATTAATTTTAGCTGTCAATTTCGTATAATACAAGTTCAAGTTGAAAAAAGGAGCCGGTACAGATTGCAAATTGCACTATTTTGTCAAACTTGTTCACCGTATGAATAGATCCATACTAATATCATAATATTCACCGATACTAAATAAGCTAATATCATAACATTTATATACTCGACACAAATGCTATGGTATTATTATAGTTGATAAATAAAATGATTCTGGAGCTAGTAAAATAATAATTAATCTGACCTATTGATGAACTTGTGGGAGTCCAAAATGGCACAAATGTCCGAATTATCGGTTGGACTAATGTAATTGGGAGATGGGACACCATAATTTGAGATGAAATGCTTCACCTTTGTTTTTGATCACAATCGATTCTTGTTGAATTAGATCATTCCCGTTTCGTATGCCGCTGAAATTGACCCGAAATTCTGCAAAAATTGATCAAGCTGCTGCTGCACCTTCGGCACATTATTATTATTATTGAAACCATTGTCTTGTTGGAGCTGCTTGGTGCACATTTTTCTCCCTGGTTCTCTCTCTTGCCCTCGCCTCGTAGCCGCCCTCGACTCCTTGGCGAGATCCTGCTGGCCAGCTTACTGATGAGCTCAGCTGAATCGGACTCGGAGGGGAGGACGAGACCGTGCCTATTTCGCTCTCTGGGTTTGCATCAAGTCGGAGATGGCGTTCTTGGAGTTGGTTAGGAGCCAATCGAGGGTTTTGCTGGGCATGTCGAACCCCAGGATTTCATGGAGGTCGAAGAATCTACGAGCGACGCCGATGGGAAGGCGGACGCGCCGGTCCGAAGGTCCCTGGGAAGTGTATATCTTGCTGTGCCGGTCATTTTTTTGGTTGTTTTTCGGACGTGGCGGAAGGATCTGCGTTGATTAGGCCGGATGCATCTTGATGATGGTGGTGGTGGGTAGAAGGAGGCGGCGTCTCGGCCATCGGATCGGCGGTGAAGTAGTGGCCGGAGAGAATGTCGACTTCGTGGTGGTGGTGGTGAAGAAGATTTCGTCGGAGGTGTGGAAATGGTGGGAGAGGGGGTGGGGGTTGTTGTATCCATTATTCTTGTTGAACATTTTTTAATTTTTTGTACAAGAAAGAGAAAAAGAAAACCCTATTTTGTTGGATTTTGAATAGGGGTGAAAGAAACCCTTGT
Organism: Stenogyne calaminthoides; assembly: GCA_037126765.1. Taxonomy (NCBI): domain Eukaryota; kingdom Viridiplantae; phylum Streptophyta; class Magnoliopsida; order Lamiales; family Lamiaceae; genus Stenogyne; species Stenogyne calaminthoides. The sequence goes on along the minus strand of JBBCBC010000031.1, from coordinate 9,187,743 downwards.
TATATGAGAATTAAATGAAATGAAGTGGAAAAGGAGGTGGAGCAAAGAGAAAAAAAAAGGTATTGGAAGATGAATGCCTCTAACAGGTTATTTACTGAAAACTTGGTAAAGTTGTCTTTTCTTTATTTACATGTAGAAAATGAGAAGGAAGATACGTACGAGGAGTTGGAGGGTATTCACCATTCGCCCCAAAAGTAGCTTTCCTGTCTTACCCTCCCCCTTTCAACTCAATTTTGATTCAATGAAAATTCTACCCCTCTCTTTTTAAAAGTTAACTATACATGTTCTCTTACATCTACATGATCTCATGTGTACATCCACCGCATCTTCTTTTTTCAAAATATGAATATATATCTTGTGGAGTCATCTCGGGTGAAACTTGTCACAAGAAGATACAATTACATATAAGTTAATATCATAATCTCCGTCTCTTAAAAGCGTGCACCTAATTAATACACAAAAAAAAAAATTTTATTGATATTATTTAAATTAATTATAATGATATTGAGAGTGTAAGTTTGAATGTTTTTCATTTTATAAAACTAGCATGTTTCTTGGGAAGTCCCCAAAAGGAAGCGTGCACGCTTTTATGGGGACGGAGGGTATCATTTACTCTTTATAAACTAATATCAGAATTTATGTGTAGATGTTATGGTATTAATTTATAAAGTAGTGGTATCGATGATTGAATGTTATAGTATTAATATGAATCAAGTTTCCATACGATGAACAAGTTTTACAGACAATTTTGTCTATTTTGTGCATCGGTTCAATTCAATTTTATTTTGAGAAAAAATAATAGGTGTGAAAAGAGAAGAACTAATAAAAGTGTAGAAGAAAAAAGAATAACAAGCAAGGCGGGAGAGTTAATCAGGCACCAATTGTAAATGATATTATATGTGGGTATACTAGCCGTTATGGATTTTCGCAACTTTTAGTACATAAAACTTATTGCAGACGTGGCTACACACAAGATTTTCATTTTGTAGATATCAATCATAGACAAAATCACTAATATATATTTGGGCTTGACAAATTGTTAAAAAGTTCTTAGAGAGCGGTTATAACGTTTGTCAGTAACAAATTGCCAGCTTGGTTATTAAAAAAACCGATGTCCAAAAGTTGGTTGAATGATGATTTTTCAAACCGCGCGTGCAAGAGGGGGCTTGGACAAGCGGTTATTAACATCTGTTTAACTAATTTTTTATAATTTCGTTTATTATGTTAGATGAATAATGTTATTAACTGGTTGTCCCAATATCTTTTCTTTTTTTTAATTATTAATTTATATTTTAAAAAATCCTATAATAAAAACTATAAACCAAAAACTTATATATCGTCCAATACCATAAAACCAAAAAATCCTATAATAAAACCATAAATCAAAAAACTTATACCACATATATATATATACCAAAACATCAAATAAATAAACATACACATAAAATAAATAAACATACAATCATAAACATACGTCTAATACACGTAAAAAAACATGAAATATATATCATCACAAATATATAATTTAATTACATCTTTACCAAAATTTCAAACAACGATCACTCAATATCATTATGAATATAAGAATCGATTGTAAAATTCGCCCCAATCGTTTTCCATTTCTCTAGTCTTTTCAGAGTAAGAAATTGAGCTCACGTTCATGACAAAAAACAAATTAATCAATCAATATAGTAATTTTTTATTCAATCAATAATAATTTAAATAAATCGATAAATTGATTTACATTGGAGAGGAATGTTAGTTAGAAAAGTGTCACGATTATATCTTAAATAAAAGCAACACACAAAATGTCCAATAATGTTCATTATCTGCGTTAACGTTCTAACTTGGCTGATCAGGTTTTTTTTATTTAAAGCAAAAGAAACAACATTTAATATAAAGCAGGTTAAAACAACATTCAATAAAGTGGTACATTTCTTGAAGCACTTGTTTTTTTTTTTCGTTTTTTTGACCTTTCTCGTTCATGACCATAAATGTTAACAAGATCCGGATTGCCATATTCATCCTCATCTAATTATTATTCTCCTCGTACGGGCGTGGATTCAGGATCATCGAAAGATGGTGGCTGAATGAGTGAAGTTCTGAAAAGGATCATCAATTGTGTCAACATCTTCATCGATACGGGTCGCTAATCTGAAACTATTGTTAAATTTATTTGTGAGAACCACAATGGACCATTTTTTTATTAAGCGGCTCGGGACATAGAAAATTTGTTGAGCTTGTTGACCATTATGTAAGGGTCATCTCTCGGTCTACATTCTTCAAATCAGCAGCGTCACGAACCCGCAACTTTCACTTCGACCTGATAGGGGATCCTCACCCAACTACACTCGAAGATTGATTGACGTGTGAACAATATAGTCGAGTTCCCAAATGTTGACAATCTTGTCAAAAGAAGTAGTATTTGATTGATCCAATGCGATTCTTGATAATGGACACCCAATTATTCTGCGCATAATACTTGTGGCATCATTATCTCTCGGTATAAAATGTGTATCCGTTGTTAAGATAACACTTGTATGAATACACATGTCTATCGTGCATTCTGGATAACCATAACTCTTTCATTTCGATTACATTTCCGTGACAACATATTTGCTACATAACCATCAAACACCAACAAACGTGCGATTGTGCTCAACTTCAATCCATGATCTATCTACGGTGGGATTTCTCTCAAAGAAGTGATTCATGTGTCAGGTCGATAAATGGAAGACGTCGATGCGGTTAATGAAGTACTCTGACAAGTGCATTGTGTTAGTTCCTCCATGCTTCTTCTGAGTACAAAGTTGTCCAATTTAATGCCTTCACCATCCAATCCTATCGGGGGTAATTGGAAGTCTATTCAACATCGACATTGAGGAATAAATTCAGACCGAAGATTGGAACGCTTCTTCTACTAAATAGCGTTTCGCAATGCATCCTCCGCATGGACTTATTCATCACATATCCTTTGAGCACTTTACATATCTCTACACCATACATCCATCGAGATTCGGGAAAGGTGACCACATCATTGTCACCGTTACCAAAGGAAGCGTGGGTGAACCATTATATCGAAAAAAAATGATGGATGAAATACATCTCAAGCTCACAGAGAGTCCCCACAATCAATAAAACCAATCAATTTTCTAGGATCTATGACCTTGCTCTTTCATCGGGCTTTGAAGAACCAACGCTAACTTTGTTATGGTTGCGACATTTTTCGTGCAAGAAGATAACGACGTGTAAACGGGCAAAAAGTCTCCATGATGACATGATAGTCATGCGATTTTCAGATTCATTAGTCTCACTTCATCATCCGATACATGTCTCAGATGTTGGAGGAATAACCTTTCGGGTCCGCTGCACATTTGAAGTAACTCTTTTTTTTATTCTTGGACAAATTGGCAGGAGGAAAAAACGGTTGACCGCTTTCTCTATGCACATGTTTTAGTCATTTCTTATCATTATCAATCCGTATCCATTCTGCATACTATATCCATCCGACTTTTATCAATTGGGAGAGTGTTGAGCAAGTCGGTACAAATTCTTCTCAGCAACGCCGCGTTAGATCAATGTAGGTGTCTAACATACAACTTTCTTTTTCAATAGGCAATTGAAAGAAAATTGATTCCTTCTTCCAACCATTAGTGGGGACCTTTCTTTCGAAAGATCTTCCGTCTTTGTATTGGTCGATATTCTTGTATCCATTCAATACATCCAAGACACGATAATAAGCGTGGTTTCTTTTGTCTCAATTGTGCCATCAAATCGTCGCCATTGTTCTCATCTTTATGGGTTGGGTCAACCACCTCCCATATGTCCCATATACTCATACGGGCTTCACTGATGACTCAGCGAATGTGATGTGTATCTTCTGGTACAACAGGGGGCGTGACCGTACTTCCTTTCATTTATATCAGGACAGATTCAAGTAAGCGGAAAAGTCGTTGATAGTTCAAACAGATGGCCTTCAACTTGAAATTCTCCTTGGCACAAAGATACATCAGCGCCCCCATCCCATGAAGCTTCAAGTCTTCTATCAAAGGAGGCAGATATACATCTATGTCGTTACCAAAGTTGTTTTGGGTCCGGATATCAACATAAACTGTTGTCGTGTAAGTGCGCTTTACGCGACTTCGGGTGAAATGTTATAAACTTCAATGTGTAATGGGTGGCATTATGTACTATGGTTGGTACTTTGGATACCGAACGGATTCATTTCATTGAGGGTTAAGAGTCTTGAGCCTTGTGTCGGGCTCGTGCCAAATTCTCGATGCCGACATCGATAATGCCTTCCATCAGGGTGGTCAAATAGGTGTCTTAAAGATTCCATCTTTGATCCCATCATAATGTCAAGTTAAATTTCTAAGCATCCAACACTACTATACATCTCCTAATCTGGTATTATTGAAAGTACCCAACACGCGCCAGCGGGATTTATTTTTCTTATGCTCGCTTCTCCCCAGGACATTCTGGGACATCTGCGTACTCGCTTAGAAATAAGATCTGAAATGGGACAAGTGTAAGATTTTTACGATGTCCACGATGGACTTGAGCATTTGTTTGGCATCATATGCTCTCTTAGGCGTTACATTTTCATCGTGATAGACCACTACTTTGTTTCTGATACTTGTGAAGCATTTCATCGGATGTTGGTGAAATTTCTTTTTAAAGTTGAACAATATCAACACAATGCGGTTTGTTTGCCTTTCTTTCACCCGCCAATGGAAATCCAAATAGACCACTTAACTACGGCGTATAAGGGTGATCTCGCCAGATCATAAATAAATCATTCGATGTATCAGCAGTCAGACATCATCCGAAAATATCTGCGTCAGTATCTTCAAACTTAAAAGTCGGTTTCTAGGTTGCTGAGCTACATCCGTCTACCTCTCACCATGATATGTCCAAACGGTATATGTTTTTATCAATCTTAATGAATCTGGGTCAAAAGTGGTCAACCAGACTTTTCGACCCTTACCCGGTTTTTCCATTCATGCGTTTTCCAACACGGACATGGAATGTACCGAGGGTCGATGCGGTGTCTAGTGCATGATTACAAAATTTCAACCCGTTCTTATACTCGTCGATAATCGATCCTACGAACCTTCCTTTCAGATCCAACTAGAGATACTTTTATAGAAAAGACAATATGAAGTGTTTCAAGATAATGTATCCTAATGTATTAAACCAAAAAGTATTAAACCTAAAAGTATTACAATCCTAATGTATAAAACTTGCATATATAGATGTGGTAGTACCCAAGGTTTGTATATTGCATATCTAGGATTTATTTGCATCTTAAAACAATGTATATAACCTAATGTACCATCATTAATCATCTAAAAGCAACACACTACTATCCATTCACCAAATCATCAAATTAATATAACCAAAAATATATCCTAATGTATTAATCTAATTTATGTAAATCCTCAAACTTTAAGCGTATTATCAACACCTTGAGTGCATCAATTGTTCATATCTAAGTTAGCATAAAAATCAATCCAAGCCACACAATATATATTCATTCTAACAGAGTTGTTCATCTCAACACTAACAACATTAATCCTAATAAATCAACACTAATTTATGCTTAAATCCTCACACAACATATTATCAAAACACCTTGAGTGCATCAAAGCACCAATATATATACCCAATATACATACACCAATACATACAACATGATATATATACACCAATATACATATATATATACACCAATATACATGATATACATACACCAATATAAATACACCATACATACAATTAAACAAAGCCACACAATATATATATATATATATATATATATATATATACTAACATATATATATATATGAAGAATAATTACCTATGGAAATGAGAGCGGCTGACAGCCTGATGATTGGCGGCAAGGCGGTGGTGAGGATAGGGGACGGATGGGGGGGGGGGAGGGGGAGGAGGCTAGGGCTTCGTTGTGATAAGAAATAAGAGCTAATGGGAAAAGGAAGGGTTGGGCGCCGACGGAGTTGAAGATTAGAGGGAAGGAGGAGGGTTCAGGTTTCAATTTAATTTGGGGAAAAAATATAAGTCGGTTCGCGATTTGGTCGTTATTTAATTATCCAAAACATTGGACAATGTTCAAAACCCATTTTAAAACATTTGCACAACTTGATTCTCAACCTTTTAAGTGTTAAACTTGGACCGCGGTTTTGAACCTCATTGTCTATTATTTTTAATTAACTAAAACCGCTTCTCCAGTTATAGTTTGAGTTTGAAAAAAGGGTTGTTCAAATGCAAATTGTGCGAAGCTAAATGTGTAATAGTGAATTTTGTATGCACCACATGAATCTTGCAAAGATAAGTGCATTTCTAAATAACATTATTTATATTCATTTAATATTATTCTTTTTTTTACTCTGAAAGTATACTTTTAGTTCATAAATCCTTCGTGATTTCATTTCATGGTAGGTTTATGTGATATTTATTGTTTAAACACAAAATCATTCATCATATGCATAAAATGTAGCATCAAAAGATTGAAGCATAAGATAAAACACAAGTTACAATAAATAAACATAAAGTGCAACACTTTTGTTTTAGCCTCTATCTAATGTTAATTTTCAAGTATTAAAAAAATGAAGAATCATGAAGATACATACATGTGTGACCACAAAAAAAATTGAAGGTTTTTTCCAAGCTGGGGCCGTGGTGTAGTATAAATAAAAGCTGTATTTAGATGAATAAAGTGAGAGTCCTACATCATCAGCTTTTTGCTATATCACTCTCTCTCTACGCAAAAGCAATAGACAAATTCAAGAGGGCCCCATTCCTGCGTGTCCTTCTCACCGCACTTACACACCAAACACACTACCATTTATGGTTAACAAATCCATAAATCAACGTACGGCCCTTTTATTATTTTTACTTCTTTTCGACTGTAAATAATTCTTCATTTACTCCCTTGGATCTTCAATTTAAGATTCTTCTGCTACCTCATGGATCTTTGCAATCTAGAGTTAATTGGAGAAAAAACAAATAAGAGGTTAATTTGTATGTTTGTTTTGTGGAGAAACCCCTAGTTCTTGAATTGGGGGTTTTCATGCCCTATCTTTTTTCTTTTTTTTTTTTTTTTCTGTTTTTTTTCCTTGAATTTTCTACAGTTTGTCGGAGATGGGTGTTTTAGAGCTAATTAAAGTGGAGGGTTCTTGTTCTTTTTTTTAAAATGTTTTTAGAAGCTGCAGAGACAATAGCTAGCATCAGATGGAGAAGAAAGATGGTAAGTACAAAAAAATATTTGTGTGTATGATCTTTGGAAGGAGTTTGTTTTTATTTTTCTAAAGAGATTTTTTTTTTTTCTTGCTCTAATCTGTGGAAGAAGTTTTGTGTGTGTTGAACTTCACTGAAAGACAAAACCCTAGGGCATATAAAAAAAAAAAAAGAAAAAATTGGATGAAATTTCTCTTTTTCCAGCAATTGATTTTCAGAAACAAAGATGGAAGTAGGAAATATGTTTTTTCAGTCTATTTCTCAAATTAATATGAAAAACTGCTGTGTGGTTTCCATTTTCTTGGTTGAGTTTTCATACACTTATTATCTCTCTCATATGATATGTTCATTCATCTATGATTCTATATATATATGATTCGGGCATTATTTTTTGGGATAGTTTTCTTATGGATTAATTTTAGAAAAACTGTCGTCATATATAATAGATCTATAAAACCCATAAATTATTTTGAAAGTGTTTTTTGATAGACAGTAATACCTAAAAAATTATTTTAAAAAAGAAAAATTAAAAAATATAAACTAAATGATGATATTAAAATTTTCTGTACAATATTAGATAACAATCACAGATCCGTATATATAGTTATTTACACATTAAATTTGTTTGGGGAGTTAAATTTATTAATAATAAATATAAATGGTACATACATAAAAAAAAGAATATTATAATTATTGTTTACTGATACCTGTGCTGTCGATCTGAGTATTATAAATTTATCACTTACCAAATTCTCAGATGTCAATTGTTGCTAGCTAGTTAGATATTTTCTTCTTACTTATTATTCTAATATTATAAAAAAGTACTTTAATTAGAATATACTAGTAATTTATATGCGTTTAATTTTACCACTAGTATATGTTACCATTCCCTACTTCTTTGAGCATTAGGGTATGTTCGTTTCGAAGATTTAAGTATCACTGGGGATCGGACGTCATTACTTTAAAATTCTAAAGATTTGAAAATTTTGATGAAGAGTAAAGATATTTTTGTTTATTTTAGAATTTTAATAGGGTGGGATTTTTATTTTATGTCAAATCAATACGTAATAGTGATTGATGTTGTATTATTATATTTGTATTGAATGAGAGAAAAGTTAGAAAAGAAAATAAATTGGTGGAAGAAAAAGTGGTGATGATTGTATTGAATTTTATAAAAATAAGTGAATAGATATATTTTATATAAAATGAATTTGAAAGTTTGGATGTCAAATTACCAATTAGTATGTGACTTGGATTAAAGTTCAAAGTTCATTCGATTGATCATGAAAACAACTTACCCTTCTTTGTTTGCTCGAGTTTTATTAATGTTGGAGTTATTTATTAGTATCCAAAAGAGATAAAATTTATTTTGATGAGGTTGAATGGTAAACTAATGAAATTTTGTAAATTAAAAGAGATAAGGTTGACTTTAATGTGTGAAAACTAAAAAGTAATAAGCGTATGTTGTCAGAATCTCCAAATGTTTGAAAATGTATTGTAAAAAGACAAAAATCAGATGGCATTTTGCCTCACGCATTGTTTGAAGACAACTTAAATATCAATCAACACTGCTCTTTTCTAAAGTGAAAAAGCTATTCGCCAAATTATACCCCCTCACCGATTTCACGATTTCATTAATGTGTTTCATTGTAAAAAATAAAAATTATTTTTGTTACCATTTAAAAAATATTATTTAATATTTAAGTAAAAAACAGACGTTTAAGACAAATATGTAACTAAACAAGAAAAGGACGGGGAGAATACCTTTTTAACAATTGGAAGTAACAATTTTTTAAAATACAAAATAATTATACTTCTCAAACTTCATTGTACATTTTATTTTTTGACTTTCGTTTTTTTTTAAATGAGTTATTTATAAGATATAAATGATAAATTGATTTTTTAAAACAACGTAGGATAAATATTGCAGAAGATTTATCATACTATCACCTTAATAAATATATTTATATTTTTAAATATTAACTAAATAAAACAATTCATGAGTCAAATAATTAATAATCGAAATGAGTTTAAACAGACTAACATATCAGTCAAAAATTAAATCGACCAAACTTATTGAAATAAAAAGAAAGTTTATATATATACTCGTTGTAAAAAAATTAATTTAAGATAATTCCTAATTTTAAACATTTACACTTTTGCAGGCTGTAACTTCAATCTCAAAAAAAAAGTATAGGTACTTATTAATCAAGGTGTAAACAAGTTTCGGGGGTAATTTGGTTAAATAGTGTAACTTATATTACTAAAGTGTGTGATTTTTATCTTTTTGTAAAGTGTGTGATTTTTTCTTTTCTAAAACAGATTCTTCATAAAAAGTGAAAGGGTGTGATTTATATATAAAGTACTTAATTAGATATTTTTCTTCTTACTTTTTACTGCTGAATTGTTTGGTGAAGGGTCACTATGACGAATACAAGTTGTATTAATTCTGATATACCATGAAACCAGCCTTACCACACTATCACCCCTCATTTACCAAATTAAAACTTTAAAATAGAAATATGTGATAGTAAGATCTGAATTTTAAGTATTTGTCCAAAAAAAAAAAAAAAGATTGAATTTTACAAGTAGGTTTTCAATATGAGTCTTCATTTAAAGTGTCTCAACTTCTAAAACTCAATTTTTGTTTTTATTCTCAATTCAAGGGTGGATTTGGTATTACTTAAAAAACCAGGGCCCCAAGAAGAATATATATTTTTTCAAATTAAAATTAATACTGTATGATAAAAAATAAAAATTAGAGATGTGCAACTCTTTTTATAATCGTGGCATATGACTTGAAATGAAAAAGGAAATTATCGAGTCTTGAATTGAGATATTAAAAAAAAATCAAGCCCTTAATTGAGAAAAAAAATAAAACTAGACCCTCTATTGATATATGTATAAAATGAAGACTTATATTGAGACTCAACTTAAAAATTGGGGCCTTTTTAGAAATTTTTAGTTCTGGTTTCTGGATAAAAAATAAAAGTGAAAAATACCAAGTTTTGTCGGGCTGCTGTCCAACCCAGCATGACTCAAATACTATTTCGGCCCAACCTATATTTTAATAGGACCATGATAGCCCATAAATTCACCCACCAATTTCTTGTACAGAAAAGACAATTCGAAAATTCTCCTTGATATTTCAGATTTTCTCCTCTCCCCATTTTCCCCAACTGAAAAGGAGGCAAAAATTCACACAGAAGAACACTGCGATAATTATGGATTCATTAAAAGACAATACCACTTGAAAGGTGTACAGATGATCCCTCCGGTTTGGAATTCATGGAGTGAAGAGTGATATTATGAAGCTCACCCCCTTGAATCTGCTTTATAGCTCTGTAATTTTCCGAGATTTTACGATACTCTCTATCTTTCCCGCACTCTGTGGTTTGTTCCAGATTTTCAATTTGAAATTTTTGTCTTTCTGATTAATAGGCGAAGCTCAGCCAAGAAAAAGATGAAGAAGCAAATCCTGGGGTATACCTGGAGGAGCGTTTGGATGAAGATGGAGCTCGATCGACAGATTCTCTCCAAGTTTGTGTTTTGGCATATTTTTTTATATATTTTGTTTCTTTTTTTTACTTGGTTTTGTTTTAAATTCTAAAACTACCTAGGGTTTTTTGTTGTTGGATGATGTTTTCTGTTTTGGTTTCCACGTAAAAAACTCTTATTAATCTGGTTAGGGTTTTTTGTTTTCTAGAAGTGTGAAAAACTTCAGCCTGTAGATATGATGTTGATATTTTGATAGTTCAGATTTTGGGGTGCGTAAAAACAGTTTTATTGTTTCACTGGTGAGATGATAATTAAATGGCACTGTTAGAAACTGAATGATCTTCTCTAAACTGATACTTGGAAATTGTTACCATTTTCTTTTTCTCGGGTGTGGGGGTGCGGGGCAAAGGGTGAGATCATTAAATTTTGTCTTGTGAACTGAATATCAGACCTTAAGCAGCATTAGGGATAGAATTATGAATGATCATACATCTAGCTGTGTTGGAGCTGATGTTACGTGTTAATTTCATCTTTTATGGATTCATTAATAAAACACCTTGTCACTCATAATAATAGAATAGTGCCAATTAGCACATTCTTTTTGTTTATTCATTTTCTTTTTGCTTATTAGAACTTATAAAGCTTATGACTAAAAGCTTCGTATGAAACGGTCTCATACTTGGGGAGCGGTACAATCAGCACAAATCAACACCCTTTTCTATTTCAAAGTGTTAAAGATTCATGTCCAGTGTCTTAAAATCTCACGTGAGGAATCCCCTTGGCATAAGTGTGCCTCAAAAGCTTATTTATTCTTGCTCAACATTTTTAAGTGGTATATGTTTATACTGAAGAAGGCGTTTCTGAAAACTTTAAGTATTGGTATATGTTTATATTGAAGAGTGTTTCTGAAGGCTGAATGCCAAACTTCTTTTGTGTCGGAGGCTTCTTTCATGGCATTATCCAGTTGGAACTGGTAAAATAGAGTTAGTTTAGAAGTACTGTCATCTGGGTGGTATTCGGTGTCTGATACTCAATTCTGAAAGAGCTATCGGTTATTATTCATTATTAAAAGCTCTTCAGCCTGATCGAAAGGAATAAGAATGGCTTCAGGGTATTCCAGGATTATTTCTGTTGGACATGTTAAGTGTCAAATTATTTGTGAAATTTTGCATCCTATGCGTATGCACCCAGAATGTCATCTAGATTTAACAAAGTAGTTTCTGAAAGGCTCTGATTCGATGGTATTAATACTAGGAGGACAGTTGACAAGGAAAAACTTTTGTATTATATAGCTATAGCTCTATTGAGGGAATTTTGATGTAGCTTTCAGCTTTAATAGAGCTTCTTTTTATCTCTGCCTTTTACCACCTTTGTAGATAGAATTTTTTTTGAGTACCTTATCTTTCTCATATATGGAGTCTTGATAGGTGGTCTGAGGCACTGTAGCTGATAAGTGAGCTACATTGAATTTGCCTATAATTCTGGTGATATTGCTGCTATATATCCATTTTAATTTATATGTTGTATGTGGAAATAAGTTATATATTATGTCACGGATTGCGTGTCGATTAAATCCAACAAGTTTTGTTTTTCTAACAAGGACCTCTAATAGAAACTCTGAAAATAGGTCGGTGTGGTTCTTTCTTTAGATTACAAGCGAAACCATGTGTGTTTTTCTATTATTTTGTGTAGTTGTTCCTATGGCTAGATCATGAGGGATTGTGGGAGATGGATTGTGCAAACAGCCAAACACTGACATAAACTGAGTTTCTTAATATTCTTGCAAGTTCTGTTTGTTGGTTCCCATTTACTTGAGCATTTTGTGCTTTTGCATTATCAAGTAATCTTGTTTTAAAAAATTTCTGACTTTGTGACCAGCGGTGCTTCTTTATTGTAGTTCTATATTGACAACAATTATGCTTCTATTGTCTAATATACATATTTCCATATGACAGCATACCGGTCTTATTTGTGTATGGAAGGTGAAATTATGATGGACGTGAAACTTAGTTAAATTTTTGATGCACTAATCTTTTATTTTGTTGAGTAATGGTTTTTTCTTGAAGGGTTATGTTGTCACGTGCTACTTAAAGTACATACTTTAAGTTCATCTGTTTGTTCCCAGGTACCACTTGCATCATATGTTAATGAGGTGTGGAATATAAAAAAGAAAATAATATTTATATTCTTCTTCGGTGGATATTTGTGTTGGTTTGTTTTTATTTTTACATTGATGTTGAATAAATGTGACTAGCTGAAACTTAAATTTTATCCCAACAAGTTCTCCATAATGGACTAAAAATTGTAATATCTTTTTTTTGCTGGATTTCAAGACCTCCAAGGCTACTTACCATCTTCATTTGTAGGATTAGAGGCCTTCACGAGGAAGCATGGAAAGTTATTTTTGAAAGACTATCTCCAATGGTAATTTATCTAAGAGATCCTTATTCAATATGATCAATTGTTTGCATTTAAGTTCCTTCTATTTATCGTGTAATTGTGTATGGCCCGCCTCCTAGTCAACATATTTGAACTTTCCTTTAAATCATGTTTTAGGTTTGGATGTATGAAAAAAGTATTTCTTACATTTTTCATTTGCCTTTTCAGATCAAGGAGTCTGAATCAGTTACTCCGGTTGATATGCATCATGCAATGGAAGTGCGTCTTGGCTTGTCTAAAGGGCCAGCTGGCCCCAGTTTCATGTGAAGCATTAATCAACTTTAAGGACATCTTAGGTCAGTTACTTGATGTATTTGCTAAAATATGATCAACATTTGAATATGTATCTGCCTAAATACTCCAAATTTGGGTGATTCTTGCTTCACCTTGGCTCTTGAATTTGCTTTATTTGATTTGTTTTGTTCAAGTGGCACAAGTTATTTGAGCAGTTGCTCGACTCATTTAAGTGTCACTTTTGTAATTTAACAATTGCTATAGAAAATAGGATCTGTCCATTTAGGTATCCTCAAACCATAGTGGGTGAATGGGTTATTGTATGAGCTACAATTGATATATTCTCATTTTGATGAATGGGTTTGACTTCGATTTTTCGCCTCAATTTGTTAATGCATTGTTATCTTTATGCAGCTACCATTTGTTATGTTATTAAACTATCTTTATTATTCTATAAAAGCATCATTATTATCTTTATCAAACTTCTTTATTAAAACTCCATTTTGTTATCTTTATAAAACTACCATTTGTAATTATGTTTCTACCATTTGTTATCTTTATATAAACTACCGTTGTTATCTTTATAAAACTACATTTGTTATCTTTATAAAACTACATTTATTATTCTTTAAAAAATTCACGGAGAACGCGTTAGGAGGCTTGACTTTCCCCGTTAATTTTGACTACCCGATTAGATTTAACTATTCGATGTTCTTCGTGGTGGCATAAGGGCCATTTACCTGTCTTGACTTTCCGCGATAACGTGAATAGGGTGAGGGATAATTCGCGGCATGGTCTTGAGGAGGGCTCATGAAGCGATGGCGGCGGCCCGAAGTGTGTGAAGGGTTTCGCGGCGTGTGTTTTTGAAAAAATTGGTTCAAATATATATATATGACCCACGTTGTAGTGTATAGAGTCGAGGTTTGGCCAAGGTTAAATATTAATGAATCTATCTGATTTTTGTCATATGAGTGGTACCCTTCAAATTATTGAACTCAAAGTTTAACTCAATAGGAATAATTCTTAATTTTGTTAAAAATATTATATATTTTATCAATATTTTTTAACTAGATATATCTAATATGATTTCATATATGCATTTAAAACTAGATAAATTAAACAAAAAATAAAAAAGCAATATATTTAATAAAATATTAAAACATATTGATTCCATGATGTAAAAATACTCTGGTAAAAGGAATTGATATAAATGTCAAATTCAGTTACATAATCCATCACAATTATATATTAATACTAAAAAATTGAATATTTAATTATAACACAATGCAATACGAAATCAAAATAAAATTTTAAATAAATAAATAAAGGAGATTGAAGACAGACGTGAAAGGTATGTTTGTTCGGAGCTAAATGGGATCGATTTATAATTTTAGTACATTCATTCCTTTAAAGTATATCCAGCGCTTATTTTTATGAAATTCAATCTGATCGTCTCAGCTATTTTTTAGCTCTCTCTGAATATAATATCTGTATCGATTATTATTCACGTTAACTTGACGTAAATCAAAATCATCTGCTGTCGAAATCACCAAAAGCTTGAGCGTATTGTTTCTACTTATTTATTAAGACTTTTGAATCGATTTGGATTGATGTATGAATTTTCCACGTTTAAATTCGAAACAAACACTCTAAGTGACAAAATTTGTCTATGCTGTTCATATTTGACAATTTCCACAAAATTAGCCCTGCAATGGAATGAGTTTCAAGTCCAAAATTGAGATCGCCAAATTTTTGTAAAGGTTGGAGATGGTCTTAGTAATAGTAATGTTTACAAAGAATGAGTTATGTAGTAGGCAACTTACGACTATACTTATCTGTTGGAGTATCAGATAAATTTTGTGAATATAATATTGGAAAAAGATAAAAGAAATTTGCTTTATTTAATAAACTTCGTGAGCTATTATATAATTTTTATACCATTTTGGGGTTTCACGTAATATTTCAAAATAGGATTTTTAATTGCAATTAGCTCTTTCTTCGCCATTATTGTAATTTTTCTTCGGTTTTTTGATTTTTTTCTTTTGGTATCCCAATTTATTTTGTTGCAGATTTTAAAATTTAAAAATATAACTTCTACATTCATTGTTGATCGTGCAAACAATATAGTGGACAATTTTTTTTTTGTCGACGTCTTCAAAATGAAATGCCAATAAGAAATTTGCTTATTTTTCTTTTCTCAATTTCAACTATTTTTGTTTGGTTTGTGGTTGATTTTTTTGGTTAAAAGCATGCTTAACGTAATTTAAGCACTTTTAATAATAGTTCTCCTCTTTTTATGAAAAGGATGTTTCATGTATAAAACAATATTTTTTCTTTAAGAAAAACAATACATATTTTAAAAGGATTAGGTTTGTATGAACTAAATAACTCATAGTGTATTTTTGAAATTTACAATTTAATGTATTGAAATTTATAATTTTTACGTTAAAAGCGATAACTATGTTTGGCGAACATAAATTAAAACATTTATGTATAATAAATCATGATTTATTACAAAAAATTATAAATTTATAAAATATATTATAAAATTAATACGGTGAGCTTGATTCTTAGCGTAAATTGCTTTTTTAAAATATATTTTTTAGATCTGTGACGTATTAGCATTAACTTTTAGACATGTAATTTAAGAAAAAATATAAATTGGAGTAGAGCATTGGTATAATTTTATAGAATTTTTTATATATAAAGTAAATAAAATAATTTGAGGTAAAATATACGTATAGTCCACAAAAGCAATAGTAATATTTTTGTGCAAGTATATATGAATCTATTTTTTGTTGAATATTATAATATTTTGCCCAAAATAAGCAAGCACAAATTTGAGTGCCCATCGATCAGTTCTCCATCAACATCAGATTAAGATATAGGTGAACCTTATTCTGCAACTCCCCCACCATAATAGTCTGCGCCCTACTTTCCCTGATCATTCCCCACAATCAATCCCTTTCGTCCTAAACCCCAAACCCTAGCCATACTCCTTCATTGGATCCTCGCCGTGTTCCTCGCACCGTCAGCGATCCCAAAGTCCGGCACAAGTCGGATTCTTCGCCCCCGTCGGGCCCCCGACCGCTCCCAATCGGGCCCGCCGGACCCTATCTCCTCGCCGCCGTCGCAAATCTCTCTCTCCGGCAATTCCCTCTCTCCCGTGATGATTCGCCGTGAGCCACCAGTCCATCGACATTCCCCGCCACTTCCAACCACCCCCGCCACTCTCCGCGCTTCCCACCCCCGCGCCAATGAGTTCTTCCTCCCGTCGGCAGTTATAACCCTCTGAGTTTTTTCACGTCATTTCCGCTATCACAGATTTTCGGAGGACCAGTTGTCTCTAGGTGGGGCAGGGGGCAGTTCAGGGAGGAAGGATTCACTACGTCGTTGCCGTCGGGTGGAATTGCTATGTCGGTGTGGTTAAGCAGGATAAATTGACCGATTTGCCCGCTAGTTACCAGGTTGATTTTGTTGCCTTTTGATTTTTAGCAATTGGTGAGAATTGCAGTTTATGGAGTTTTGATATGATTGTTGAACAGATGGAGGGGCTAATCTGGAAATGCAGAAGGAAGAAAAGCATCTGGCGGTAAAGCAGTCAAAGGAAGAACGGCAGCTTCTACAAGCAGAACGTCGAGCAATTCAAGAAGCACAGCGTGCTATGGCTTGGCGCTGCTAAAAGGTGAATTTCTCATGTATATCAATTTGTTTTTGTGGTTCTATGCAGCTTTGCTCTATTTGCTGTTGTCAATTTTTGAGAATTTTTGGCTTAGATGTATTATTTTGCATGGTTTTCTGTTGTTGATTATGCATTTTCTCATCCAGTGCAATGGGATAAAGTATCAATCTATCATATTATGGACTTTGATGATCTTTAGGTTTAATTCTTTATGACCGTCTTATTGGTTTTTAACGTCACTGAAAAAACCTTAGATTGCTAACAACTTGGAATTCAACTATTATTTTTAGCGGATTTATCCTGTTCAGTATTCCATCTTAAAATATGATAAGATCTGAATTGAATATAGTTCTGTTGCAAGTCTTGAGAAATAACCTTTTATCATTCTTTAGACAAGTATCGTTTGATGATGATCATTGGAAGCATATCATTTTCAGTGGAAATTATGAGCCACCTTTTCCTTTCTTATACAAATTCAATGCCTAAATCTAATTCTCTCTCTTCTTCCACCTATGCATGTTTTGTTTTATTTTTCTTACTAAACAAATCAATAATTTAATGAAACTCAACAGTTGTCTTGCCTTGAGTGTGCATTTTTAGATATATATATATGTGTGTGTGTGTGTGTGTGTATATATATAGTACATTTATTCCCTGAAAATTGCATTGTTTTTAGGTGAAGGTAAGACTTCTGCTACCAGCTGCAACAAAGCCAGCCAAGCCAGCTCCACAAACAAAGACAACACTTCTGTTGCAGCTTCTGAGAAAAAAATGGTGATAAATCAACCAGATAAAAGATAGGAAAAAAAGATGCCTCATCACGAATGCAGATTTGGCGATGAAGATAGAGGATTGAGAAAGGCATAAAAGGTCTGTGGTGGAAACAGGCACAAGCCAGAAACAGGTTGAACTCTTTTAGGCATCTTCTTCCTCAGTATGAGCATGGAACAAGGCTTGCTGATATGGAGTCAAAGTTCTTCCAACGGTCAGTTCATCCTTCTGTGTACAAGGTACTTTTGGCGGACTTCTCTTTTTCCATTCTAATTAAGCTTCGCTAAATAAAGAATTAAAAAGAGATTAAGACCATGTTTGTTGAGATGTAGTTGGGTTGGTAGCTAGGCAGCCGGACAAGGAAAATGATTTTGGGTCACATGTTCATTATATCAAAGTTCATATTTTTCCATAATTTAAAGTTCTCTCTTTCTTATATTAAAATATGTAATTGTATATCATTTTATTTTTGACAATGGAGTTCTCTGGTAATTAAATATGTAATTTTTCTAATTTAAACATAAATATGTGTAATTCAAATATTTCATTTCACTAATCTTTTTGTAATTTAGTACTTTCACATTTTTATTTAGTACTTTCTGATACTATAAAGGTGCCATTCCATCAACCAATGCAATCTAAAGTCAAGTAAATCTTTATTTTAACCAAATTTTGCCGCCTTATAGCACACGGGTTGAGTTACTGATAATATCTAGCTGGGGATATAACTTGGTGGCAATCTGGCACCACTGTACTTCAAGCTCCAAGAATCAATAAGATTACTCAACAGAGAAAGCCCTTATCAGGGATTCTAATGACTAAAACGTCATTCGTCTCTCTGTTTCTGATCAAATTGAATACTTTCCAATCAGTATAGAAATATAATTAGATTTCTCAAAACTTAGGGTACAGCTTGTCCTATCTGAGGCAAACTAAGCCAGTCTTTATCTCTGATATAGATGCGTTTATAAGTGAGAAGATAATTTTTTGTGATAGATTGTTAATGAAGCATGCTGTGACAAAATCGCAGGGATGGGGACGTTCTCCTGACATATTAGCCTCAACAATGCACTAAATGCATGCCCATGAGCTCGGTAAACAGTTCAGTGGTGATAGTTGATTCACGCCCCAAGCTTGAAGGCCAAATGCTGCTCGCCAGGCTTGTCGGAAAGAATTAGTTGTACATACACTCCATATAAATGCTGTTTCTTATGTTATGCATATGAAGTTACAAGAGTATTTCTGGGGGCTGCCGGTTTTGTCTAATGGAGCAGTTTACTCAGGATGGTACAATGATGTTATTTGCAATGGTTGCCCATCAGTTTCGTGTCCGAGTTCTGATGCTGTAAGCATACAAGTTTCATGAAAAGGGATTCAAATTGTTCGATATGTTGAATGGGCAAATGCGAACAGTTTCCAGTTGATTAGTTTTTCGGGCTACATATGGAGCTAGGGGTGTAAGTGAGTCAGAGATTGAGCAGTGTCATCATTTCGAACTCAACTCGATTAGGAAACTAGAAATCTGAATACAACTTCGGTTGAGCTCAATTCTTTTGAACACTAGCTCGACTAGAAACTTTGTATTCAAGCTACGATTAAACTGACTTGATAACTTACATAACTTTGATTAAAAAAATTATAATTAAGTATATTTGTAAATATTTTTGAAATATTAGGGTAAAATAGTAAAATTATGTGAGCTCGATTAGGCCCATGGGCCTTATGAACCTAGTATTCTCAGGGCTCTAATTTCGAGCTCGACTCGATTAAATTCGAGTTGATTTCAAGCTTTTGGGTCAAGCATGAGGTAGCTTGCTGGTGGCTCGACTCACTTACACCCTAGATCCAAGAATGTCTTGTTTTCTAACTTATGCAATTGTTTATCAAACTTGTTGCAGGTGATCCTGATGCAGTTGCTAAGGTTTCTGGTAGAAAAGGAAATTGATTATTTGGATGGTTGGGCGTGATATAAGAATCTACAACCTTTGAATCTGATGTAAGGGTTTTTGCAACTGAATCTTGATGTTTCAGATTATGCATCTGGTTGGTGATATGATAAGCTTATGTTGATTTTTATTTGACCAGATATGATGCTACGCCTTCGGATTATGTTTCAATGATTATAACAGATTATGGCATGGTAAGTTAAGAAGAGAGATCATTTATATTTCGTTCAACGAAAGTTCATTTTTCTTACTGATATAAGTTTGTGTTATCACCTTAATTTTCAGATATAGTTAATCTCATCAAAAGTTTACTGTGAAATTGCTCATCTGAACTAGAAGTTGCCCTTGGCAGGAACAGTTCTGATTCAGACATGATTCCAGTTAAATGAGTTCTGGTTCTGTGATTGGAGCAAGGAACGAACTAAATCATCAAATCTTTATGGTTCGGTTCCAGTTTTAGTTCATCAGTTCATGATTGGATTTACAGTTACGGAACCGTTTTTTTCTTTTTTTAATCTTCATCAAAATACTGGAAATAAAAATAAATTAAATGCATTTAAAGAAGATGAAGCAAAATCATCATGTTATTAAACTTCATACCAATTACTGAATAATCTTATTTCGAAAATTTCCGTGCATTCAATAATTTAATACTATTATAAAAATTACAATTTACAACACGAAGTTACAACTTGCAGTAACATGCTAAATTCTTACAATGCTGCAAATACAAGTGTACAACTTATCAATTCTTCAAAACAGTACAAATATTAAGGATAAAAAAAGGGCTTGGGCATGATTTTAAATTTTAAACATGAAAATTCTAAGTTGAAAACCAAAATTATATTGCCCTCACAATGTCAGAATTAGAATCAAAGCCCCGCGTAGTTCTCTTTATGTTTCTTACCCCGAAGACTTAAATCTTAAAGAGATTTAGCTTAACTCTAGGACAGGTTGTCAGCAAATCGATCTTATCTTATTTAGAATCCTTCAGAGCTTCCATCTTGTGTGTTAGATCTTCTTTAATCGTCAATGACATTAGTTCTAAATTATCATCAATCTTTCATTAGAATATCTTTTAAACTAAATGTTTCGTTAATAGCTATAGTTGAGAGCGGAGACATGCATATACCTCTTTTCATAATCATACTCAACAGGATAAGCATCTAATCTCATAAACCACCCTTTAAAATATCAAAATTTTCCTAATTCTCGGGTTGATACTCAAAAAAGATTGTATTTAGAAAATTTTAAGAAAACATTCTGGGGAAAATTACCATAAAGACCCCCCGGGACCAAGGGATTAGGTACCATCCTTAGTAGTACTAGTAGCACCGAAACATTAATAGAATCACCACTAATAGGACCAAATTGATTTTATATTCTCTTAAAACATCCAGCAGAACTTGTTTTAGATTTTTTGGACAATGTGATAGGAGGAGGGTGTTATAAATGCAGCAATAGGAAATAAAACATCATAATATATAGAAATTAATTCTTGCACTCCATCTATTCTTCTTTCACAGGATCGAGTATTTTTTTAGCAATTAAACACATCGGAATATATAAAAATATTTCATCAATTTCTTTCGTTAGATTAATAATAATTATATAATATTTCATTTGGATACTACCAATCTAGAGTAATTGCAACTTTAACGCGTTAATCTGCATGAAGAATAAGTAGGATGTCGTCTTGGGATAATTGTGTAGTAGGCATTTAAAAACTTGCAACATCTCAACGTAAAGTAGCACATGAATCCCGTTGACTAATAAATAAGTAATACCACATTGTTCTTGTGCAAAAAAAATTCCATAATGCATTTCTATACTTTAATAAGAACAACATTTTATAAGTTGAGTTTAAATCCTATTAGCAACATCAATTGGAAGCTTTTTATGAGTAAGTTTATTAACTCCACAAAAACTTTTGCATCTTTTAGCAACACATTTTTAATGTCTAACCAAATTTAAAAAAGTGCATGTTTAAAAAAAATCAACATCGTTTTACAAATTGCAATAAGTTCATCTTTTGAACCTGATATTGGTACTTGCATTATCCGTAAATTAAAAATATTAGAATATTTGTACTCTTTACAAAACACGTGCAATTTAAAATAATATTAAGCCATTATGCTCAATATCAAACTCTACATGTCAATTAGCGTTTTTGAATTGTCGGCGTATCATGATCAATGACAATTGTACCAATATAATTATGCTCTTGAAATGATCTCCCAAATATCAGAACAATATAAAACTTTTTGAGTTAATCAGAAAATATACTAGTCATTTTCTCTTATTTCTTTAGCCATTTTATCAATTTCACGAGTAATAGAATCTGGTGAAATTTTGTTAACGAAGGATTACTCGTATCAATAACCCATTTTTCAAAAGCAGTCGTTTTGCAGCGAAAAAGGAAGATGTTTAGAACAAATAAGTTTAGTTAATTCTCTTTTAGCAACTTAACGTATATCTAAATAAACTAAGTAGGATTACTTACTTCACCACGCTATTGAAGCGCCATGAATCACGTATTCTTTCGTTTGAGATGTAGTCATTCCCAAAGCTTTTTATGTTTTTATGCAACAAATTGTTTTTAAATGTTCCCCATCACCACATTTCTCAAAATGATAAACATTAGTGCAATAGTTACAATAAACTTTAAATATATTTACCTGTCGGTTTGTCTTTTTGAAGTGAATGGTAGATATTCGAATGCAAAGACTACTGTCTTCTTTCTCGCCTTGAGGGTGGAATGAAACTCCTCCGTTTCATGAGGACCCGTATCCCATGACCATGAGTACTTTCTTGAGTACCACCACGAGGTTGTTGAAATTCTTCATTTGAAAAAAGTGGCATCATGCTTGGGACCAAGACTAAACCTATTTATCACGCTCCATGGAATATTGAATTGTGGGAGGAGGGAAAATGAAAGTCATCGGACTCTTTTCTTTTCTCCTCTGAAGATGATGGTCGAGATGATTCTAACGACATTTTTTTTTTATGTAATATAAAATATAAGTAAAGTATATATAATATAAACTATATCTTATAATGTATAAAATATATCGATATAGATAATAATATATAATATGAACTATGAATTATAATGAAACATAAAAAGTTAGAACAAAATTAGAGTGAATGAAAAGAATTGTAATCAATTTGATTGCAAGAAAATGAATACAAATGAAGGGTATTTATAGGTTTTGGAAATAAAAATAAAACAAAAAAGCGGTAACATTTCATATTGAATCTAGACCATTGGATCAAAAAGCGGTAACATTTGACTCAATCTCAACCATTAAATAAAAAAAAAAAAAAAATAGGCGAGAATCGGCGGTTCCGCGATTGAACATGAACCGCCCGGTTCAGCGAGCAAATTCGGTTTCGGTAGCGGTTGGGCAGTTGAATTACGCCCGGTTGTTTAATGGAACCAGCGATTCTTGTTTGGAGGCGGTAGGAACAGGCCGGGCAAGTATGTCTGCAGTTTGAAGTTCCGGTTAAATCGCGAGTTCGATTTCGGCGATTCGATCGATGAATTCGGTTATAACCGCCGGTTCCGATTCGGATGGGCAACTCTAATCCCGAACAAATCATTTTCTAAAGCTATGTATAGATTCACAATATTATTTACCAAAAAATTTCAATATAAAATGCATGTAGTTGTTGAGGCGTCCTTTTAGATGTGCATTGTAGAGGTTTTCCATTGAGTTATATATTGAATCAAATTACTAATATTTCGATGTTGGTATCATTGGATTTGTCTACTCAAACTCACAAAAACCTCAATTTTTATTTTCTGTAATTTTTGCTAATTTTAAAGGTGATTTTATTATGGTTTTATCATTAGGAAGTAAATGATGAAGGCAAAGTATATAAACCAGTATTACCAACAACAAGATTGCATTTTTATTATTTACTTTAAAATAATATTAGTTATTTTTATTAAAAAGTATTAGTTATTTTATTATAAAGTGATAGTTGTGAATCTGTTTGCAAGACCAATTCAACGATGAATAATTAGATTATCCTTGCAGGCCCTTTTTAATTCAAGTTGTTTGTTCACTTTTGCATTAATTAATGTTTTTTGTGTGATGTGTCAGATACCACCTACAGAATGTTTCAGTTATCGTCCGGGAATATGGGAAGAATACCTATAGCTATAGAGACATGCCGCAATTCTTAGTACAATCTGTTTTAACTTATGAAAAGGCAATTTCGGGCTCACTTTTTCACATTGTCTTATTTATCTCATTTCTTAATAAAATATACGCCCATTTTTCAACTCAATTTTGGTCGGCCGACTGTGAAGAGCGCAGAATGTCACGCCTCCACCAGGCAGTTTTGGGATGCACTGAAATGTATCATGATGAGGAGTTTTTCCGAATGCCATTGTAATTTATGATGAGGGTTTCTATGTACCTGATTGTTTGGCTATTAATATTATGATGTCTGGAAGTTTAAACGGAACAGGGGCTCCCATGGGGAATTGATATTTGCCCAAACCAATTTTGATTTGTTTTCACTTGGTATTCCACATTTTAGATGTAGGTGTGTAAATGAGTTGAGGTGAGTAGTGTTAAATTCAAGCTCGACACTTGAATTTAACTCGATTGAACTTGAGCTTGATTCGACGGAATGCTTGAAATGCTAGAGTTCGACTTGATAGCTTATCTATTAATTTAAGTTTTTTATTTTATTTATAATTAGAGTATATTTGTAAATATTTATCATATTATGGTTAAAATTGGTAAAGTTATGTGAGTTTGATTAGGTCACAGACGACTTAGAGCTGGTGGATAACACCTTTTAAAAAAAAAAAAAGTTGTTAGACTCAGTTTTTTAAAAAAAAAAGTGTTTCTATTCCCTCCAATTGGGTTTGCAAACAAGCACTTGGTACTACTGAACTCAAGAACTACTCAAATAGCTCGAGCTTGAGTTGATTTTGACCTTTTTTCTTTTTTCTTTTAAGACTTGAATTACTTACACTCCCACTGTGTAAATGTATAACAAGTAAATGTTTTAAAAGTATCAACTTGTAAATACCGTATCTGTATGTATTAATGATTTTGAAATGAAAAAGCGGCTTACAAACTGACATTGGCCTCAACGAGTAAAGAACACGTTCGTAAACATGGTTCTTTTCAATGCTCCTTTTTGAAAAATCCTAAACCCTTTTTAAGTATAATAACTAATACGATTGTCTCCAGTGATGTTGTTGCAGATGAGGATATAATAAATTATGAATTAAATTTATCATTATTTATTAAAAATAAATGATATCTAAATTAAGTATACAATATTTACTTATTAAATTTATAATATATATTTAATTATTTTCTTGTATATATATGAATAATAGTGCAAAAAATTCAAGCTAAATATTAGCTACTATCGATATTTTTCTATATTAGTTCATTGGTTTTACTAGATTGTACTTCACAAGATTGTTAATGAAGTTGTTTATGAGCTAAATAAGGTCAAACTTAAATTTTACTCTGTAGACATCATTGTCACTTTAGCGTACACGTCAAAATAAGCTCCATGCAAGTGGATGAAGCTAGGGAAGGTTTATATTCTTGTTTTCTTGAGTTTTACCCGTAAGAATATAGTCGAATGTTGTATCTTGTAAAACCTTCCAGAAAACTCAGACTCGAGAATAAGAACCTCTCTCTTTCTAGCATGAGTTTGACGGTGCACAGAGCTCATACAAAAAGCAAGGCAAAGCGAACCGGAAGAAAAAAAGACAAAATAATAATCTACAGTCTACTACTATAACTTAAAGGCGAATAAATCCTGTCATCTATTTGATTCTCTGTAAATGTGGTTTGATTCAACAAAAAAGTAGACGTTGATAGTTAAACCATCTCTTTCCTCTCTTTACATAAGCAGAAACAAAACGGTTTCCAGTGTCAAGTCAAGTTCAAGTTCAGCTTTCCAGTTCCATCGAGGCTATCGCCATTCCCCATACACGGAGGATACAACCCCAAGAATCACAAAACCAGCTAAAACGACAGTTAAAATACCCAAGGGTACCAGAATAGCCTCCTTTGGTGGCGTGTTATAATCTGATGAGTTTGAAGAGATGTTGCCTTCTCTAGGAATCGGTGAGGCGGAGTGGCAACAGATAGACCATAGATGTAAAGCCCCAAAATATGCATGCTGTAGTAATAAGCTAGCTCGTCTGTTTCTTGATCCACCAGGGTACCAAAAGTTACAAAACCCGCAACCCCACTGCAACAGAATGGAAATAAAGAAAATCCATAAATAAAAAATGAGGATTTCGTAACTAAAAGATACTCCCTCTAACCCATTATAATTGGGTAACTCTTGAGTGCGCCGCCAGGTTCTTGGTCTGATGATCTTGATGTATCATCGATATTTATTAAGTAAGCACTAATATTTTATAGTAAAAAGAACTAATATCATTTAAAAATGCATTGGGGGATTGCATGGTGCAATTGGTGCATAAATATTTGCCTTATAATTGACGTTTTAGATATTTCCCACAAATTAAGTCACTAAGCAACAATAAATTTGTGTAATCGCTGACATTTTACCCTTTGTTTTGCCTACATGGAGTCAATTTTTCTTCGTTAATGCATATTATCAAAAAAAAAAAAAAAAAGTAGAAAGGAAAAACTGAAATGTGATGCTTAATTCTCTTAGATTAGTGCAACGTGACCATTATTTTTGGGTCAAAAGCTATTCTCTGAAAGGACAGTTAAAATAGGTTGGAAGTGCTTATATAGAGCAAACCACGAAAAGTGAGTACACAATTCCAAACAAGATAAGGCAGAGTAAGGCCCAGCCATTGGTGGAGGCTGTAAAGTTATCTTTGCCTCTCCGGTAACGACTATTCAAACAACCCTAGTCCAATAAGTCCCAAAGTGAAAACAATGGATTGAAGGAAAAGATGAACCAATTTTTTAGACTTTTTGTTCTGACACTGTCTTGTATGCTAACTATAAAGCTGCAATTATTTATGCCAAGGTAGTCAACAGGAGGAAAGTACAATTAAATTTCCAAAAACCTATTTGCATAGAAACACTAGGCAGAAAGACACGAAAAAAAGCTGATTTAGTGACCAAAATCAGGGAATAACAGCTCATAATTCTTCAATTAAAATGGTAATGGAAAAGAATATAGTAATGGTGTTGGTTGATGAATTAAAATGATTATTCCTTTCATCATACATCGTATGAGGTAATTTGACTCAAAATAAGTTAATCATTCTCCATTTTGATTAACTACATCATCTCCTATAATCACATCACCTCAATCATTCCACTATTCCTTCTGAAACAATTATTTTTTGTCCCAACTTATTCTAGATTAGAGCAATACACTAACAATATTCTAACCATAATTCTGCTGTAATTCTCTATTAAATTGATTCCCGTATTATCATTCTCATTGAACAAAATTTGAGACAACCCCTCGGTTCATCTATTTTATTACTAAAGAAAACAGCGTAGAAGTATAATTACAGTGTGTGTTACATTTATACAGAAACTTCGTGGTAGTGCAGATTGAGTTAGTATTTTCAGGTGAACTTGTGAAAACAAATTACGAATGCTACATCACTGTAACTGTGATTTATGTTCACATTATTAACTTTTTAATCTCATCATCTGTTATCAAGAACATTGAAGGTAATCATTATGCTCAAATGCCTGATGATATCCAATGAACTTCATATTTCATAAGTGAAGAACATTTTCAGTACATAACCAACATTTGTTGGTTCAAGATGTCAAATGATAAACACTTATTAAACAATCGAATATCGTCTCAATGGAACTCAAATTGAAGTCATATTCTCCCGGTTAAATTACTTGGTGAGGACAGAATATATTTGAAGCATCCGCAAAGCTATCTAGAATTGATTCAATCAGCAATGATACCACACAGCTCCATGCATCGATCGCATACTGGGGAAGCAATTAAACAAGAAAACTATCTAACTCAGACTGCCATTCAAAACCGAGGTTCATCGCATCACAATTAAAACATCTAAATCATTTCAGTTCAACAAGAGAGAGAGAAAAGAAGTCAAATCACGCATACCTGCCTTCCATTCAGAACAAGATAATCACCGTCAGATAACGCAATTTGAACCCATTCAAAATCCAAGCTTCAGTTGATCCTCATTCATCAAGTAAATAAACAAATACCGATTTACATTAAAGATGAGGCTGATTTCATCCTCGGAGATGAAATAAAGCCGCCCTGAAATGCACACCATATAATTACCAATGCGGTAATGCAACGCCGATTACTCCTCACCACCGCGAAGATCTGAAAGCGTACCGCCAGAACCGCCATTAGAAAGATTCTAGAAAGAATCAAATTCAGACGGATTTTGATGCGGTATGAGCTCTGAGATTAAGGGTTTTGCAAATTTAGATTTAATTTCGGAGAATATATGCAAATAATAAAAGTACAACGCTGCCGCCAACGGCCTGGAGAAAAATTGACTTTCATGGACCAACGCACACTCATATGGGGATGCCAAAAATAAAATTAAGTACTATAAAAAACCATTCAATTAAACACACCTTAGCACTCGTCTTCAAAAAAAAAAACACACCTTTATTTTTTGTAAAAGAATATTTAATTTACGTTTGTTTATCAATTCATAATTGAATTTTCGTCGACTTTTAAGTTTGGCGGAGTTTCAAATGGATGTGCTCATTAACCTGGGTAATTGTTGACTCTCACTGTTTTTTTTATTTTAGGGTCATTTTTCAAGTATAATTTTTTGCACTTGCATATGCTGGTAAATGCGCATATTTGATTATAAAATACAAATGTAATTATACATTAAAATAATAGTAAATAAATTACACCCCTGGAATAGTATTTTGAAAAATTTGTACCTGGAGTCATTTTCATAATTTTATACATAATATTAAAAATTTGAAAATATAATTTTTACCAAATCTATATTAGAGTTTTGCCACCCTTGTCCTTCGTATGAAGGTGATCAACGTATTAAATCAAAATCTATCGTAAAACTCTCTCAATCCTTATCTTTAAAAGCGTATTATTATTGTGTATAAAATTATGCGTTATTAAATAAAAATTATCGTAGTTTGAAGCGGTGATAATTTTAATGAATATATGATAGTATTTATCATCGCTACAGTTAAATGGTGATTTCGAGTTCACGTAATTTTTATCAAACAGCGATATTAACGCTTGCCTTTCTACTTTATCAGAATTATTATTACATTTGAATTAGGAATATAACCTTAAGTAGTAGCGTTACAACTAACATTGTTATCATACACGCAAACTATTAAGACAGTCTTGTATGAACACATGTATATTTCTTGCAAATCCGTGCTATTATATTTCATACGTATTTTTAAAGGTATATAACTATTTAATTGGTTAATGCTAATATGCAGATATTTCATAAGTAGTTAGAAGGTAAATGATTTTGTACGTGCATTATTTAAATGTACAAGCAGCTTAATGTATTGAAAAAATATATCAATGTTCTAATTAGCAACTTCTCAAAATCTTAAAAGTCACTTTTAAGCTTATATCTTTTTAATTTTATTCATCAATTCTTATTCATTTTGTATAACATGCTAAGTTAAAAAAAGCGCTAAAGCATGAAAAATGATCTGTGATAAGGCATCATGCGTAGTTTAAACAAGACATTTGAATGCTTTGATTTTGAAAAAAAATGATGTTATTATGCTAATTTGTAACTCAATTCATGTAGACCATGTATAGGGATTTTGTCATACATTTTATTATTCCTTCATACGAATCTTAATTTTCTTATTTACACTGAACTAGAAATGTGACTGCATATAAATATATAATACACGGCCCTCTGCATATAATACACTAGGTAGCATGATACGCCGAGTATAATTTCCCCCATCAAAATAAATAACTCCAAACAATGAATGATATTACCCAATAATAGAATATAGACAAAATAATGCTCGGAAATATCAGTATCGATAAATTATGACCATTTAATAAGGCAAAAGTAATGAACGAAATAAGTATCTAGTTTACAGTCCCTGGTACACATTTATAAAATGAACTTCAGAGACAAATGTTACTGCTAATGCCGATGTACCAAAGGCTGTCGACTGAAATAGTTGAGTTGAAGTGGCTCTTACTGAAATTGTTATTAGCTGAAATGTTCAAAATTAGATATAATTGAAAATATAATATCCTCAACCTGACGTAGGTATCAAGCTTTTCCTCATTACTAACTTCGCACACGATGCTCTTGTAACCACCATTTCTGAATGGCACAAGAAGTGTTAAGCGGGCGTGGCGCTGGAATTAATCATGGTAAATGGTCTTCCGTCTTAAGGCCAACGCTTTGATGGTAACTAGCCGTAGAACTTGGTACATAATGAAGCTAGCAAGAGGCAATTCAACATCTATCAACTATTATCCTTTAGAAAACACCTAATCAACACTCATGCAAAAATAATACTCTATGACCATTTTAACTGTGTTTCCTGAGAAAATCTTGGGTCAAAATAATGAATCATTTTGCACCTAATCTAAAGAGAAATATCAATATTCAAATTTTGTTCTCTTGTTCTGTGATCGTCGTAGCTTTATTAAAAACAAATTTACTCCAAACAATTGGAAGGTAAAAAATGTCCTGTCGTCTATTGAATATAAAAATATCTCAGTATGGTCTCTCCTCCAATTCTCAACAAACTCAAATCAACATCCTTCCTTCAAAGTGTTAAAGCGTTAATCTCCGTCTCCGCGATGAAACCGTCTCATGCAAGTGGTAGTTCATATATT
The DNA here is from genome assembly GCA_037126765.1 of Stenogyne calaminthoides. Classification (NCBI taxonomy): domain Eukaryota; kingdom Viridiplantae; phylum Streptophyta; class Magnoliopsida; order Lamiales; family Lamiaceae; genus Stenogyne; species Stenogyne calaminthoides. Next base: position 9,157,110 of record JBBCBC010000031.1, on the reverse strand, counting down.
AGTTATTGTTTATTGAAACTACGCCAATTCTGTAACACCACCCTTCAAAAGCGTTATAGTGAGTAGGTACATTTTTATCAGGCCATTGACATTAATTCAAGACAAAGTGGCTTTGAAAACTGAAGAAATAAAAAAAGCAATACTATATCCAATAAATATTAATATAGTCAAATGGGGTGGGAGTGTTTTAGCCTATCTGGCAGTCTCTGGGTAAATGTCGTGCGAGAACACTAGAAGATGAAGTGACCTAATAGATCCACCCTTCAATTGGCAGGCTAAGCAACTATATTAACCGCCTAACCTAAATGGGTTTTAGGATTAAGCAGACTCTGAGTAAATATAAAATAAAAATTGTGACAGTTTAAAGCGAGGTCA